>CM062820.1:541252058-541667058 GCA_031772625.1 Pinus tabuliformis | reverse complement strand
CATTCATATATTATGAACAAGGACAGGTAACGTTTGACTTACTCCTAATGGTAAAAACGAGCTTTATTTTGAATAAAACAGATCTCCCCAAGTAGGATTCGAACCTACAACCAATTAGTTAACAGCCGACCGCTCTACAACTGAGCTACTGAGGAACAACCGAGGGTTCCCATATACGGGCAAGATTCTTGTTCTTTGGACCGACCCATGATCATCAATGTATAAATGAGAAACTCAATAAGGTTTTTTATCAACTCTTGGACACCCTACCCTAGAGGTATTGACCTATAAATACAATAGGATCTCTAATTATTGCTACCATTCAATATTAGGTATTATTTAAAAAAAGAATAATTCGATTATATAGAACCTTGAAATAAAGAGATAACTTTTAGATTTAGATAAAGGAGGATTGGCGGTGAAAATAGCAGTTTACGGGAAAGGCAGAATCGGTAAATCAACAACTAGTCGTAATATCTCAGTCGCTCTAGCGAGACGTGGTCAAAAAGTGTTACAGATTGGGTGTGATCCCAAACACGATAGTACTTTTACTCTTACAGGATTTATAATACCTACAATTATAGATACTTTACAATCCAAGGATTATCATTATGAGGATATTTGGCCCGAAGATGTAATTCACAAGGGTTATGGAGGGGTGGATTGTGTGGAAGCAGGTGGTCCACCCATAGGAGCCGGGTGTGGAGGATATGTGGTGGGAGAAACTGTAAAGTTGTTAAAAGAATTAAATGCATTTTACGAATATGATATTATATTATTCGATGTATTAGGTGACATGGTCTGTGGAGGTTTTGCCGCTCCATTGAACTATGCAAATTATTGTGTTATTATTACAGATAATGAATTCGATGCATTATTTGCAGCTAATCGTATTACTGCCTCTATAAGGGAAAAAGCTCGTACACATCTAGAAGAGATCTTATAAATAAATATGTAGAAGCCTGTCCAATGCCCATAATAGAAGTATTACCTATTATTGAGGATATCCGAGTTTCCAGAGTAAAGGGTAAAACCTTATTTGAAATGGTTGGATCTGAACCATCCCTTAACTATGTTTGTAATTATTATCTAGGCATAGCAGATCAAATATTGTCCCAACCAGAAGGTATTGTCCCAAAAGAGATTCCAAATTGGGAATTATTCAGTTTACTCTCTGATCTTTATCTAAATCCCATTGGTGGTGGGGGACAGAAAAAAAATAATAAGGAAAATTTACTTGGGTTTACGAGGATTTAGAATCAACAATTTCTCCACTTCTCCACAATTTGTTGTCAATTTGATTATTTCTTGTTATCATTCTTTTTTTTGTGTGTATAGACTGCAAATTGAAAATACACAACTAAATGAAATGTATGTTCAATTTTCATTAGTATGGCAAAATTTTAGGATTGTTCTGGTATATGATGGCATGCAATATTTTTGGAGATACAAATATATATTTGCTCCTTGCTTTGAACTATTTATCGAGCAGTGACTGAATCTTTGAGTTTGCTTTTGGAAACAGTCATGGATTTTTTCAAAAAGTTTATAGTGAATTTTTTCTCTTTATTTTGTGATTGTATTTTACTTTATATTTAGTTTGCTTGTATTTCCTGTGGCGATCTTGTGGAAAAGGAAAGAGTATATGGCAATTTTCCAATACAATCAACTTTTCTTAATAGTGTTAGGACTATGTATAACTGCCAAGTTCAAACAATATGTAAAAGAGAAGAAAAGGAGTATTAATGTGAAACAAAATCCCAACACAGGGATCTGCCATTGTAGAGATATACTGTAACATTAAATAGATAAGTTATGACAACTACAAAGCAAAGACAACCCACAAGACATGATGCTGAAACTGCTGGCAATGTTAGTACTGGAGTGAGGGTTGAGGAATTCACGTAAACTCAGTGACTTGCACTCCAATGACAGTCTTTGTAACTATTTCAAACCTAGGTGATTTCAGTCCTAATGTTCTCTCTTTAAATAACTCAAAATATAATTTATTTAAAGGTAGAAAATCAAATTTCTAAACATTGCATCAATCACACAACAGTTGAGAAATGAACAATGGATGAAATAAAATACATACACAAGGATATTTCTTATTAATCAACTTTTTATTCATTTGATCAAAGCTTACAAGGTGGCTTCTGCAGCCTGTTTGAACCAACAGTTGTATGGTCAATAAAATAATCTCAAACAAGAGTGTACATCTTGTGTAAAAGAGGGTACAGATACAACAGTATGACCTACACTTTTTCTGCTTTCTTTGGACATAAATTCTCTTTTTCTCTCCCAACACTAAAGCACACACCAACAAGACAATGTACAACTAGGTCTGAAGGTGTATGGAAATGAACCAGACGATTTATAACGGAACCGACCGATTTACCCATAAACTGGCCGGTTCCATCATAAACTAGCCGATTAGGCCCGATTTTTGTGAAAAAAAGGAGAAATCAACCCTCTAACTTGATTTTTACTCTATCCGGTTGGGTTTTCCAGTGAACCGACTAGTTTGACCGGTTTCCAGTTCAAATTGACCGATTTTTAAAACTATGGTCCAGGGACTTGTCCATTCAGACTCTTAGAGGTCTACGATCCCTTTGATCCTCAACGTTTTACAAGAAACAAGTCGATCTTGTCCCAAAGATCTACCAGTCTCTTTTAAGGGACAAATAAGCATAATAGAACTTGTAAAAATAACCATAAGTCATACAATACTCACGAAGGTTACAAGGAGATTGGTATTACACATAAAAATAAGAGGTCTCATTCTTAGTTTGAATTGTTGATTTCTGGGAACATCAGGTGTGCTCTAAGTCTCAAATTTTGCAGGGAGGCTTGGGCACATGTATTCCAACGAACCTAGAAAGTGTTTTGGGAAATTCCACCCAGAGACAATTTTATTAAAATAATTATTTATTTTTAATGAGACCCTAAGTCTAAACTTATGAAATTAAAATAATAAATGGGTATTAATCTAAACTGTGGGTGTAACTTCTAGAAGAAGACAAAGAATGAGTTCAAATGATTTGAGCCATTGATTATAATCTAACCTGGGCCATTGGTTCTCAACTGGGATATTATAAGGACATCGAGGGGCATTTGGAAAATACACCAGAGGCAGATACTCAGTTACCCGAGTAAGATCAATTTTCTCACTGGTTGAAGTTCGGCAAGAGAAAAATGAGTCAGAGGGAGAGTTGCAGGTGAGAAGGAGACATAGGGTATCAACATCAGTCTGAAGGTCAGGAGCAGAAGACGCAGAGCAGAAAGACGACAACACAGAGGAGGGATAACATAAAGGCAGTGTGACACTGGGATTGCGTAGTTCTCACGTAGGGGCTGACGCAATGAGACACAAAAGGGGCAACAGGTCCTCTCCTGGATCAGAAAATCGCCGAGAAGTGTTTGTAAAATTTTTCACAGAGAATCCTCTTATATTTTGCTGGTTGTATCTTGTACATAAGATTTTTGCTGAAGATTAATAATAAAATCCTCTGATTTACTGCACCGGTTTTCTCGCATTGGGTTTTTTTGGGATATTTGTCCAAAAATAACGGTGGTATTGTGTTGTATTTCTTCCTGGTTCAGTTTCTTGTTTCCGCATTATATTTAATTAAGTGAAGACTGTAGTGTATGTATTTCTATATTTGTCGTAGTAAACTACAAGTAATTTGTTTAAAGGAATTTAAAAAATAGAAGAAATATCATCAGTTGTTGCAGTAGGAATTTTGGTTTAGGAAATTTCACATGGTATCAGAGTTGCAGGTGAAATAAGAAGAGCATTGCCATAGAACCTAGCGCTAAGTAGAGAATGAGTCGAATAGCTACAGGAGGCAACAATTCAAATCCCTAGAGGGATTGTGCAGTCTAAGTCAGGAAGGTTGAATTTTCGAGGAAGGTCTCTCTTTGAGTGAGTTGATAGAGAAGTAAGACCTTTAGATCGAAGTTTGCCAGCGTTAGAGCATCGCAATAGATTATGCAAAGAAGAGGTTCTTCTAGTGGGACGCAGTTTTTCCTGCAGCAGTTGCTGGGGTAAGATAACGTTAGAGATAGTTAGAAAAATAGAACAAAGATGGAAACTCAAGATGTCTCCGAATTATCTTATAGATTAGAAGAAGAACTCACATGCTTAGCAAGTTCAGCGTGAGCAGATGTTTGGTACATTGATAGCGATGCTTCAACCCATATCACTGGAGTACGAGAATATTTCTCGAGCTATCAAGAAGAACAAATGGACTGCCAGATTACTATGGTAGACAGAACAAAGTGTATTCCAATAGGGAGAGGCACCATAACATTTCAGATGGAAGCAGGAACCAACATCAGAGCTACAATGTTCTGCATGTCCCTGGGTTAGGAATGAATATGATTTCAGTGTCCCAGTTACAGGACAAGGAATACGATGTATACTTCATTGGAAAGGAAGTATATGTCAAACTTCCAAGCTGGAAGAAGAAGAGACAAATTGGAGCTTGAAGCAACAGAGTATATAGGTTGCAGCTCGAGTCTCCAATGACACTGATAGGCAACAACCATAATGGTGAAAAGGAACTGAATGAATTACGGCACAGGCGAATGTGACACTTACACCATGGAGCACTGAGGATGCTCAGAGAGACTGTTACAGGAGTTCCAATCCTTAGTACTGAGCATGATGATTTATGCAGAGGATGTGTACTAGGGAAGTACGCTAAAACAACTTTTTCCATAAGCAACAATAGAGTGGAATGTGTATTGGGATTGATACACTCAGATATCTGTGGTCCAATGTCCACAAGAGCTCTTAGTGGTGGCAAATACTTCATCACCTTTATTGATGATCACTCTAGAAAACCTGGATCTATTTATTAAAGACCAAGGATGAGGTCTTTGATTGATTCAAAGAGTTTAAGGCTCTTGTTGAAAACATCATAGGGAAAAAGATAAAGGTATTGCGTTTAGAACAATGGTGGATAATATACAGACAAAGACTTCACAGATTTCTGTGCAAAGGAGGGCATCAAAAAGAATGGACAACTCCATATAATCAGAAGCAGAATGGAGTAGTAGAGCGGAAAAATAGAACTATTGTTGGGGAAAAAAAACTATGTTGTATGATTAGGACTTGCCTAGATTCTTATGGGCAAAGGCTTGCAACACAACGGTATATATCTAGAATAAAACTCCTCACAGAGCGTTGGAGAAGAGAACGCCCGAAGGTGTCTTCACAGGGAAGAAGCTGGAAGTAAGTCATCTCAGGAAGTAAGAAGAGGTGTATATAGAACAACCAGAAGGCTCCGAAACACATGAAAAGAGAACTCATGTGTGCAGATTAAAGAAAGTCCTGTATGGGCTCAAGCAAGCACCCAGAGCAAGGTATGGTCAGATTGATAGTTACTTGCAGCAGTTGGGATTCGTCAAGAGTGATGCTGATCCCAATCTCTACTATTTAATAGTAGATAATGAGCCATTTATTATAGTATTATATGTGGATGACTTGTTTTTAACAGGGTCATCTAGGTTCATACAGGACCACAAGAATAATCTTCAAGCATAATTCAACATGAAGGATATGGGATTGATGCATTATTTTCTAGGGTTGGAAGTTTGGCAGAAGAATGGGGAGATCTTCCTTGGGCAAGGAAGATATGCTACAAAAATCCTGAAGAGATTCAGAATGCAAGATTGTCGACCCATGGCTATTCCCATGATCACCAACTGGAAGAAAATAGATGCATCAGGAGACAAAGAGGTGGACCCCACCTTGTACAGACAACTCAATGGGTCACTCATGTATCTAGTTAACACTAGGCCAGACATTTTCTTCACTGTCAACACCCTTATTCAGTTCATGGTGGAACCAAAAAGGGTGCATTGGGCAACAACTAGGCACATTCTGAGGTATGTGCGTGGAACAGTTGGATATGGATTGAGATACTCCTGGGGGGATGATGCTAGATTGAATGGATTCACAGATGCAGATTGGGCAGGTAGTTCAGTAGACTGGAAAAGTGCCTCTGGGTATTGCTTTAGTGTTGGATCATGAATGATCTCTTAGTGCAGCAGGAAGCTGAAGTCGGTGGCTTTGAGCTCAACAGAAACTGAATATATGGCAGCCAACATAGCTACGTACGAAGCTATATGGCTTAGAACACTGCTTGTGATTTTGTTTAGAAAAAGTATGGAAGCGACTAGGATTTACTACAATAATCAGAGTTGTATCAAACTCTTTGAGAATCTAGTATTTCATGATCAGTTGAAACACATTGATATCATATGCCACTTTATCAGAGGCTATGTTCAGCGTGGGGCAGTACAATTGCAGTATGTCCCCACAGGAGATCAAGTAGCAGACATACTCACAAAGGCTCTAGGAAGAGATAATTTATTTCAGTTCAGAGAGCAGGTGGGTATGGTAGAGAATCCGTTTTAGTAGCATAAACAGGTAATTTCTCAGTTACAGTGGTAGGGAATGAGAGAGAGTTGTAGTACAAATGCAGTGTTGATAGTGGCAGGGTCAGCAACAGTACATATGCAATATTTGCGCAGTAGTTGGTAGGCAGTGATGTCAGACATCAACAACGTAGAGGGAGATGTTATAGAATAGGGTGATGCTTCGGCAGGTCGCATTGTTAGAGAACATTCCTCGCTAAGAGGGAGTGTTGATTTATGGTAGCATCAAATGTACTCAAGTCTCAAATTTTGCAGGGAGGCTTAGGCACATGTATTCCAAAGAACTCAAAAAGTGTTTTGGGAAATTCCACCCAGAGACAATTTTATTAAAATAATTAACTATTTTTAATGGGACCCTAGGTCTAAACTTAGGAAATTAAAATAATTAATGGGTATTAATCTAAACTGTGGGTGTAACTTCTAGAAGAAGATGATGATTGAGTCCAAATGATTTGAGCCATTGATTAGAATCTAATCTGGGCCGTTGGTTCTCAACTGGAATATTATAAGGACATCAAGGGAGATTTGGAAAATACACTAGAGGCAGATACTCAGTTACCCGAGTAAGATCAATTTTATCACTGGTCGAAGTTCGACAAGAGAAAATCGAATTAGAGGGAGATTTGCAGGTGAGAAGGAGAGAGAAAGGGTATCAGCATCAGTCTAAAGGTCAGGAGCATAAGACGCAGAGAAAAATGAGGACAACACAGAGGTTGTGACGCAGAGGAGGGACAATG
Source organism: Pinus tabuliformis (assembly GCA_031772625.1). NCBI lineage: Eukaryota > Viridiplantae > Streptophyta > Pinopsida > Pinales > Pinaceae > Pinus > Pinus tabuliformis. Next base: position 541,659,874 of record CM062820.1, on the reverse strand, counting down.
CAAAGGTAGTGCGACGTTGGGACTGCATAGTTCTCACGTAGGGGTTGACGCAATTAGATGCAAAGGGGGCAGCTGGTCCTCTCTTGGATCAGAAAATCGTTGAGAAGTGTCTATAAAATTTCTCATAGAGAATCCTCTTCTATTCTGCTGATTGTATCTTGTACATGAGATTTTTGCTGAATAATAATAATAAAACCCTCAGATTTGCTGCATCGGTTTTCCCGCATTGGGTTTCTTCGGGGACATTTGTCCAAAAATAACAGTGTTATTGTGTTGTATTTTCTTTCTTGTTTAGTTTCTTGTTTCCGCATTATATTTAATTAAGTGAAGAATGCAATGTATATATTTTGATATTTTCTGTAGTAAACTGCAAGTAATTTGTTTAAAGGAATTTATCAAATAGAAGAAATGTCATCTGTTGTTGTAGTAGGAATTCCGGTTTAGGAATTTTCACACGAATTACAGACACAACCTGTACATTCAGGCTCAATACTAATGATATTAATAGCTTATAACCATCACATTCAAGCCAATTCGAACCTTAAGAATAAACCACACATTTAAACATCCAATGTCTAGGAGTTTACAGGGTAAGTTCCTCAGACAGAACACCAAAGGACACTGCTCACAAACAGATCACAGATCAATACACCAGTATTTTTGACGTAGTTAAAACCCTCAAAGAGGGAAACAATCCATGGCCTGAGCCAACGAGGCCACTTCAGGCAATTTATTAATAAAAGGATGAAAATTTACATAAGCTTCTCTCATGAACGGTTACCCTACAAATGACCCCCCATGCTCTTTAAATAGAGATCATGGACCAATCGGGTGCTAAGCCACGGATCAAGTGTCGGTAATACCGAGGAGAGAATGAACCGTTAGATCACTACATATCGTGGCCATCAGATTGTAAGTTACAAAAGTACATAGTAAAGAAACACACTTTACCTAACTCTACACTTGACCAAGTTATACTTAACTATTTCCTATGTGTCGGAATATCCTACCACCCCCCCTTAAGAACAACTTGGGATAGGATTGAAGGATGTACAAATATGACACAATAGGAGAAGGAAGGACCATGTAGGAATTTACCGGGTAAGTTCCCCAGACAGAACACCAAAGGACACCGCTCACAAACAGATCACAGATCAATACACCAGTATTTTTGACGTGGTTAAAACCCTCAAAGAGGGAAACAATCCATGGCCTGAGCGAATGTGGCCACTTCAGGCAATTTATTAATAAAAGAATGAAAATCTACATAAGCTTCTCTCATGAACGGTTACCCTAAAATGACCCTCCATGCTCTTTAAATAGAGATCATGGACCAATCGGGTGTTAAGCCATGGATCAAGTGTCAGTAATACCGAGGAGAGAATGAACCGTCGGATCACTACATATCGTGACCGTCGGATTGTAAATTACAAAAGTACATAGTAAAGAAACACACTTTACCTAACTCTACACTAGACCAAGTTATACTTAACTATTTCCTATGTGTCGAAATATCCTAACACAATGCTCATACTACATACAATGGTGTTACTCAGTGCGTGCAACACTCACATAGATAGTTATATATGTGTGTTTCCTACATAAAGAACATTATTACTGCACCATATAAATAGTGCACACATTCATCAAAATTTCACCATTCCAATCATAGTGAACCATGAACCATTCATATAATGAATACATCATTGATTTACAACTCAACATGAACTCAATAACAAGGGATGCATTTACAAGTACTTATCTTGAATCAACATTGGAGTTGGGAAATTGAGTTCAACACAACAACTCTCCACCCAACCATAGACTAACCACAATCAATTCTCACTTGCAACTGTCACCCCTGAGTTAGATTCCAAAGATTGAGGTGAGGTGCTTGTGAGTGATTTCAATCAGTCAAAACAACTAAAACACATGTGTCAAGGCCATCCCACCTTCATCCACCAACTAAGCTCATTATAACTCACACTGTTTAGGCATATTCACAATCTTGCTAACATTTCACAATACAAAGAACTCCAACGCACATTTAGGAAAATAGAGTCCACTATAAGGAAGGTTCTTCAGTGGTTAAACTATTAATGGGAAAAGAAATCACTTCTCTAGGTGGTTCCTTAGTGAGTCAAGAACCTGAGCTTCAACCCCAAGGAAACTCTTGGTGATTCATTGATGCAAGGTAAAACCCGCTATACCCACAGTATGCATATAAAATGCATAATATCATCTGTCCCAGGAAATTCTATGACCTGCTTGGTCAAATCTTCATAAGCTAAGGTTTAAGGCCCCTTCATTTAATCCTCATGCAGAAACATTTCATTAGACTTTCTATAGTCTAATCCTTCATTAATATTCTATCGGGACTTTATAACTCAACCCTTCATCCTTTATGGCAACCTTGGTTAATCCTTTTCACGAAACCTTATAACTCAATAGAGTATGCCTTCAGAACTCTTGACTTGCGATATGCGACTGCCTTCCCCACCGTTGATTTCATTCACCAGATCAACGGCTGTCGCAATATCGCATCAAACCATCCTGTGCCTCCATCGCCGCTCGCATGCGACATGTGACAACACAATTGGACTTTAAACAAATTAAAGCCACGCCTATAATCTCCTCGTATCTGCCTTTTTCAATTTCTTTGTCGCGATATTTCTCCACCGTTGATCTTATCCTCGATCTGACGGCTGTACTTCTTCCCGATCAACAACCCAAACCAACGCTTTACAACCGTTGATCAAGATCTGCTTGATTTGACTGTCCACAATGATATCGGTTGGACTACTTACGTGACGTTTAGCCGCTTTACAGACCCAATGGGAATTATAAACACTCGATCTATAGAAGTTCGGGTCCGCCCTTGCTGTTAATGCTCGATATTTTACGGTCCGATATCCATTGGATGACGGAGGCCGTTAAATCCTACGGTTTGCGACCCTTCAACTAGCACGCGAGTTATCAACCTCTCAACCCCCGTAGTTGACTATAATGTAAGTGTTGACTTCTACGATCGATGGTCAAGATTTACTACGGGACATCAACCACGATCAAATCAATTTGTCCTCTTCTACCCCTGTAGCCTTTTACTTTGGTTTTTTCTGTCATTTCTTCAATAACTTTCTGTGGTTTCGCTTCCTTCAGGGTTCCGATCCTTCGCCATTCCGCCACAACTCTCTCCTTAATTTAACTCCATTCGTGCCTTTATGCTCCTCCACCTTCTCTGTAACACTAAAGGCTTTCTTCTGTACTGTCCATGTGTACAAGGCCGTAACGCAAGTTCTATGGTTCTCTCCTCGAACCTCTTGTTGACTAACAATTCTACCCAACACTTCTTTTGCTGGAATTGTTATCTCTAAGAAAACTCTACCCACAATCGCAACTGTGGAGCTGCCTCAACAAATTCTACCCAACCGCAGTTGGAAGTTGTTATGTTATGCTTCTCTGTATTTCGTCTCCGTTCTGCACCTACAACATAAGTTACGCAAAATCACTCTAGCCACACACAGATTATAATTCAATTACACAGTACACATTGTACAAACTCTGAATCGAGTTGTTTGTATTAATAAACAAGTATTTACACAAGAGTCTCTCTCCCTGGCCTGATTTTCTGATCAGTGGCCTTTCTTCTCTTGCCCGTAGGCTTACAATTTGACTCTTTGACTCACTAGTTACTCTCTAGCTACTGACTAACTAACTTGCTCTTGCCTTTTAAGCTTCCCTTTATACAAAAAGGTTTTGTTGAACTAATTCTAGTTCAGATCCTTAATTTGTTGAACTAACTCCTGAAATTATTCTTAATCCACTTTTAACTCCTACTTGTCCCTAAGAGTCCTCTCTAGTTCTCGAACCATGAGACCTATAGGAGTTACAATTGATTTCCAACTCTCTCATCATCATTAATCACTCATGTTCTCCTATACTTGAGACCATTTACAAATATCCTCACATTTATCTAATTAATTCCTACTTTAACCACTCAAAACATTAATAATTACATACATAGGAATCCAACTTCCTTGAAAACACAAGACCCCTTATGTCTACTAAAATACAATGATAGTTTCGAGTCAATGCTCCTGCATCAGACTCCCAAAGTAGAAAACAATCATGATCTCCTAATCATGTGTCTTCGTGTGTTGATAGGAAACCTCCGGGGTCCCAAACTTTAGTTTGTAGTTGTTTGAATGCTCTGCACCTTTGTTGTTGTTGTATGTCAACTATCTTCTGTTTCATCTTCCTCTCCTTGTCAATCAGTTTCAAGTTCTGATTGATCATTCTTCCTGCTACTGTCAACCTCTTCCATATGGACTGCTTCATCATTAACTGCCATAACTCTTCAATCTCCATCTCTAGGATATCCTTGGGTTGGTCCATATTTTTCCATTTACTGCTACCTCTTTCTCTCTGCTTCAGGTTGTTGCTGCTATCTACTAACTCTTCAAATTGTTGTTTATTATCTTCTCTTTGAAGTTGTCGGATTCTCACTGCCACCCTTTCATCCTTACCCTCTTTCATGATTATCTCTTTCTGCATTGAATCCTGACTTTCCAGTAATCTAACATCTCTGTTCCATGGATTAAATACTTCCACAAAATCTTCCTCTTTCATTTTTATTTGGCTACTCATCTGTGCCAAATTTTCTCCAGCATCTACAACTAAACCTGCACTCACAAAACACATTAAAATAAAAAATATAAGGCCTCAGTGCCTCTTCTTCCTTTGGCAACACATCAGTATGCTGCTTAGATTTCTCCTCCTCTATCAGCACATCAGTATGCTGATTTGAATTCTCAAAAGAATTCATGACACTGTTAGCTATTCTCTCGTCCACACCATCTGCTTCAATGGTTTCTTCCTGCTCTTGTCCACTGTAGTGAACTCCTTCCTCTGCAATAACACTTTCATACTCTGAATTTCCCAGCAAATACTCCAACAATTCAAGTTCCTTGTGACACTTAACAAGTACTTCATCATCACTTATAATTCCTGCATTTATACTTAAATTATAAATTTGAAAATTACAGAGTTCAACAGTCTCAACTGTTGCTTCACATATCAGTGCTTCAGATTGAATCTCTTCTCCTTCTTTCACAAGAAATTATTCTTGTCTTGTAACAACTTCAAATATCAATGTTTTACTAAAGTCTGTCTGCTGTTCCAAGTCCTCTACATGACTCATACATATTTTGATGGTCTTCTCTTTAGCCTCTTCAAGCCCTCCACTTGGTTGCTTGATATCCTTCTCCACTTCTTGCTTTTGGCCATCATCATGATTCAAACTTCCTTTGTTTCCAGTCCTTGCAATATACTGAAAAGTAAAACTTTTCCTCAATTGTGTACATGCATTTACATGAGACCTATCTATCTCATCTTCTTTCATAATAGAATTTAGATTCTGCCTGTCTTCTTCCTCCTTCTTTACAACAATATCACCAAATTGTCTTTCTTCACATGTTTCACCTGCAAACATACCCAAATTATCAGATTTAAAATCATGTGACCCTTCGGTCTCACTTGAAGTTTCAGTCTTCAAGTCTTCATCTTTACCCAAAATTTCTCCTTGCTCTTGTTCACAAATGGGCACTTCCATTTCTAACCCAGCTTCTCTGAGTTCCTCCATCAAGCTCTTCACTTGCCTCTGCTGTAGTTTTCTCTGTAACTTAGACCATTTCACTGCCTTTTTCCTCAAGGCCCAACCTTGTCTTTGGCTTTCCTCCAATATCCTTCTTAATGCATCAAGTTGTTCTTTTAACTCTACAATCTCATGTTCCTCTTGACGCATCCTCTTGCCATTTTCCTTGACATTCTCCTTCTTCACTTTTCTTCTGCTGTGGTCTTCTTCAGAACCTTTTTTATCTCTGTTATGACTATTAGTAGTCATCTTCTTCTCCATCTTCACAAGTTCCTCACTCACTTACTATGAGCTGTATTAAAGCCTCTGCAACAGCAAGTCCTCCCTGCTGCCACTTACCTCACCAAGCTTTCCTTTGTACTTGGTCCTTTGGCAAGCGCTTGGTTCTCTATTCTCTGGAACCTCTCTGAGCACTTCTCTCTACTCCTTCTAGGCTTCAACTCATCTCACTTTTTAAGAACACAACTGTCCTCTTATATTTCAATCACAAATGAAGCACTAGGTTCTGACCACCTCTTCTTTCACTCATAAAGTCTTACCAACTTTTTTCTTCTCTTAGCAATTCTACCCACATCCCTTGTGGAATTGCCTTTGTGAGCTACAATAATACCTCTACAATAACAAGTCTCCTTCTTGCTACATATGCCTCACTAAGCTTCTCTCCTCTGAGCTCAGTCTTTTAGCATTTCTCTGGTTCTTTCCTCTGGAACCAATTGAGCACTCCTTGCTCTAGGTTGCTGCAATCTTCTCACCTTCCTTTGCTGTCACTTGTGTATCAATGTTATTCAAACCAAAGATCATTCCCAAGCTTTCAAAAGCTTGCTTCTCAGCTTCCTTCTGAGAACACTCTTATCCTCTCTGTCCAACCTTCAGTTGGATTCTTCAGGTTCACTGCCACTGCATGGCTTCACAAGCAGTCTCCATCCATTCTTCACATTTGAGTGAACCTCCACTTTCCTCAAGAAAACAAACATCACTGTGTTTTCTTTATGCTTCTGCAATGTCTTCTTAAGAGTATCACTTACTCTCATCTTATCTCATGCCTTCTTCTTATCAGATTCAAATAACCTGATCTCCTCTTTCTTTTGCAACACCACTTGTATTGTGCACAATTCTGCTTTAAAAAGAGATTTAACTAGCTCTGGTACCACTTTGACGCAGGGTAAAACCCGCTATACCCACAGTATGCATATAAAATGCATAATATCAACCGTCCCAGGAAATTCTATGACTTGCTTGGTCAAATCTTCATAAGCTAAGGTTTAAGGCCCATTCATTTAATCCTCATGTAGGAAACATTTCATTAGACTCTCTATAGTCTAATCCTTCATTAATCTTCTATCGGGACTTTATAACTCAACCCTTCATCCTTAATAGCAACCTTGGTTAATCATTTTCACGAAACCTTATACCTCAATAGAGTATGCCTTCAGAATTCTTGACTTGTGATATGTGACTGCCTTCCCCACTGTTGATTTCATTCACCAGATCAATGGCTATCGCAATATCACATCAAACCATCATGTGCCTCCATCGCCTCTCGCATGCGCATGTGACAACACAACCAAACGTTAAACAAATTAAAGCCACGCCCATAATCTCCTTGGATCCGCCTTTTTCAATTTCTTTGTCGCGATCTTTCTCCATTGTTGATCTTATCCTCGATTCGATGGCTGTACTTCTTCCCGATCAACAACCCAAACCAACGCTTTACAACCGTTGATCAAGATCCGCTTGATCCGACGGTCCACAATGATATCGGTTGGACTACTTATGCGACGTTTAGCTGCTTTACGGACTTGATGGGAATTATAAACACTTGATATATAGAAGTTCGGGTACGCCCTTGCTGTTAACGCTTGATCTCTTTATGGTCCGATATCTGTTGGATGACAGAGGCCGTTAAATCCTACGATTTGCAACCCTTCAACTAGCACACGGGTTATCAACCTCTCAACCCCCGTAGTTGACTATAATGTAAGTGTTGACTTCTACGATCGACGGTAAGGATTTACTACGGGACTTCAACCACGATCAAAGCAATTTGTCCTCTTCTACCCCCGTCGCCATTTACTTTGATTTTTTCCACCGTTTCTTCAATAACTTTTTGTGGTTTTGCTTCCTTCAGGGTTCTAGTCCTTCACCGTTCCACCACAACTCTCTCCTTAATTTAACTCCATTCGTGCCTTTATGCTCCTCCACCTTCTCTGTAACACTAAAGGCTTTCTTCTGTACTGTCCATGTGTACAAGGCCATAACGCAAATTCTATGGTTCTCTCCTCGAACCTCTTGCTGACTAACAATTCTACCCAACACTTCTTTTGCTGGAATTGTTATCTCTAAGACAACTCTACCCACAATCGCAATTGTGGATATGCCTCAACAGATTCTACCCAACCGCAGTTGGAAGTTGTTCTGTTACGCTTCTCTGTATTTCATCTCTGTTCTGCACCTGCAACATAAGTTACGCATAATCACTCTAGCCACACACAGATTATAATTCAATTACACAGTACACATTGTACAAACTCTGAATTGAGTTGTTTGTATTAACAAATGAGTATTTACACAAGAGTCTCTCTCCCTGACCTGATTTTCTGATCAGTGGCCTTCTCTTGCCCGTAGGCTTACAATCTGACTCTTTCACTCACTAGCTACTGACTAACTAACTTGCTCTCACCTTTTAGGCTTCCCTTTACACAAAAAGGTTCTATTGAACTAATTCTAGTTTAGATCCTTAATTTGTTGAACTAACTCCTGAAATTATTCTAAATCCACTTTTAATTCCTAATTATCCCTAAGAGTCCTCTCTAGTTCCTCGAATCATGAGACCTATAAGAGTTACAATTGATTTCCAACTCTCTCATCATCATTAATCACTCATGTTCTCCTACACTTGAGACCATTTACAAATATCCTCACGCTTATCTAATTAATTCCTACTTTAACCACTCAAAACATTAATAATTACATACATAGGAATCCAACTTCCTTGAAAAAAAAAGACCCCTTATGTCTACTAAAATACAATGATAGTTTCGAGTCAATGCTCCTGCATCATTCATTAACCCTTGGAAGCACATGAGTGATTCTTCTGAGTCTAACAGGTTCATCAATCCACAAGCTTCCAGTGGTTTCTTCAGCATTACAGACAAGCCAGGCTCTCTAAAACTCACCAACAATTCTCACATACAGGGTTCCTCAGCTGGTATCCCGTTTTTAGGAATCTATACAACGTCAAGGGTCATTTGATCTCCCCCCGTTTTGCTTTGTGTTCTTACGTAACCCTTTCTAACACACAATGTTCTCACTTTCTGCTAATGCCCCCCCGTGTGTAAGTGAAAGCGAGAGCATGTATGAGTCAAAGCCTCAATTCCCCATTCCTCCACTCCAAAAACAAACAAACTATCCTTTGCTTACCAAGATTTGCACAATAGTCCATGACCTGACATCACAACCCATGTTCTTAAATTTTGTCCTTTCTTTACTTACTGTTTGAGCTTAAGGACACTTGGACCAGTCCTTCATATTTCAGTTAAATTCAACGCATAACACATTTAATTCTTTCACTCAACCAACACTGATATTTAAAAACAACCATTTCCTCAAGCAAGCCCCTACCTCAAGCAATGGAATTTGTGTCCCTCTCTTCGCCATTTGAAAATAATTACAATTATTTACAAGAGAGAAAATGTTAACTAGGGGATATCACAGTCCTCTCCCCCTTCAGGGGGAACACCGTCTTCGGTGTTGAATAACCTTAAACAAAACAAACACAAATTATATGGAGCTTTATACACATAGATTTGTAGATAATTTATAATGTATTTACAATTATGTTTCCCACATTTGGTCAACCATTTCCCACATAGCTTACTCGGGCCTAAAGTGCATCCATTTCACTTTGACTTGATATAATACTTAGTTTTGGAGTGTGAACTGTCTCCGATCTAGGATGCTTAGAGGTTCCGGCTGGAACCTTCCCTCTGGTTCCACCTGTAACATAGTCCAATCAATAACATGATTAGTGTCATGTACATATCTTTTAAGTGTGAAACATGGAGAGCATCATTGACCTTTATCGATGGAGGTAGGGCTAATCTATAAGCCACCGACCCAATCCTTTCAAGTTTCTCAAAAAGGCCCACAGAACTGTGGTGCCAACTTGCACATGACCCAATCTTCAAGGAACTTTTCTTGGGTTTAACTCTCAAAGAAAAGATGTTCCCCAACTTGGAACTCCTTATGAACCCTATGTTGATCCACCATTAGAGAAATTTTGAGGTAAAAAATGGGTCTAAAAAATAAATGTACAACCAAAATCAACTTTATAAGAACCAATAAGATTCAAGATGATGATGTCAACCATTGGGGACGATTCACCATTTTTGGAGTAAAAAAGTAAAAATATTAAAAAATAAAAAATAAAAAAATTACTTTTTCAACTTATTTCCCTACAGTTTTACTCAAATTTTGGGTGGGAGCACTCGTTGGATGGAAAATTTAATTCTACATCCAAGGAGTACCCATGTTCCATACTTTCGATGGACCCTGCCACATAAAAACTGAGAAATATATGAAAAACATGATCTCGTTGGATGCAGAATTTAACTCCACAACCAAGGAGTAGCCATGTTTCATACTTTCGATGGACCTTGCTACATAAAAATGAGAAATATATGAATAATTTTTCATGTATTTCTCATTTTTCGTGTAGCAGGGTCCATCGAAAGTATGGAACATGGGTACTCCTTGGATGTGGAATTAAATTCTGCATCCAATGAGTGCTTCTGCTCAAAATTGGAGGGAAACCATAAGGAGATAAGTTGGAAATACAAGTTGAAAAATAGTTCTCTTTTTTCCCTATAAAATTTGATGATACAATCTAATCTTTTTTTATTATTTCCACTATTATTTTATAATATTCCTTCAAAGGCTCATTTTAGAGCTCATAATTTCTCTTATAATAGCTTTTCTTCTTGTCCTGTGCCACTTTAAAATTTTACCTAATTAATTGCATGTTGCTCCATTTCTTTTAACATATCAGGCCTAATAAGGACCATGCTCACTGGATCACTCCATTTGATATAAGTATTGAAAATACTCCCATAAAGTGCCTCAAACATGTTGAAAATGTAACTAGTTTCGATCTTCATAATTGTTGTATTCATTTCAATATGTAACCTATGTAACAAACAAAAAAGGAAAAGGAAAAGTTATTATTATTAAAGCATGGGTTTCATGCTTCTTATTGATGGTCTTCTAGGTAAAATCATGTTCTTCATGCTTCTAGGGTTTGTTAGGTCTTAGGATTTATTGTCATGAGTCAAAGGAGTCAACATAATGTTTATAAGACCCTTCTGAGAAAAATGTAATTGGAAAAATAATTATTTTTGAGTCCAGAAAGTTCTGGAAACTCCCAAAGTATAGGTCGGCCCTGGTAGCTTCAAGTCGGCCTAAAGGAGAGAATTTTCCGTCTTACAAAAGCTATATAAAGGAGCAATTCGACCTCATTTTGGACACACTCATGAAGAAGTTCGATCTCAAGAAGAAAATTAGATCTATAGTTGGGAAGCAAAAGAAGAAGAGAACAAAGGTCTAGAAGAATAAAGGAAGGACAAAAATATTGTTTTTGGGCTTAATATCTCTCACACATTTGAAGGGTTAGGGTTTCTGTAACTTCCAAGAAGGGTTGAAATTGTAGTAAGACGAAGTGCATCATCTTGTTGCTGGGAGGAAGAATACTCTATCTTGACCTTGTTGTCCTTTGGAGGAGTTGTCTTTCTTTAGGAAAGTCTCAAGAGGAATATGAACTAGGGTTTCTACAGCAACAACAAGGGTTGAAGTCGTAGAACGAAAACTGCAGGTTGAGTTGCGGTATTGAAGTTGGGAGGTTGAAGTTGCAACTTGAAGTTGGTTAGTTCTAAATCAAGGAAAGACTTCTTGGAAGGGTTGACTTGGTACTTGGAGGAGGACTTGGTCTAAGGTTTGGGTCTTTGTGTCCCATTTGAAGTAAATTCTATAAGAAGAGAATATTTTTTTGGGTTTTCCCCTTGGAGGGGTTTTTCCCTAGATGAGAGCCTAATTTCTGTGTCCTCTATTGTTACTATTTTGTTCTTGATATTTGTTTGATGAAAATATCTAACTAAAGAATAAAATAAGATCAACTAAGTTCACAAGAAAATATTAAGCTTAAGGAAAATTGATATAATAAGCTGCCACATTGAATTTTCCAACATGGCGTCAGAGCTAAGGTGAACAAGAAGGCAACTGGAAGGATCATCTTATGGACACAAAGAAGAGGTTTTCTTGGCAAAGGGAATAATCTGATATGGAAGGAGGATTTCTACATTAAAGAAGATCAAGACTATATCAAGCTTTCATCAAAGGATTGGGAGGGAAGACTACAAGAAAGGTTGTTGGTTGAGAGAGAGATCTATTTAAAGGCTCATTGAAAGGCATCTTTGAAGGAAGCATCAAAAGGATATTGGTATCATTCATCACTCTTGAAAGTTGTTTTCAAGAACAACATTGAAGTTGATGTCTTCAAAAAAGGTTGAAGACATCATTAAGAAAAAGGAGAATATTGGTTATCAAGTATCATATTACTCTATGTTTGAATTTGCAGGGCATATGGGTTCTTTCTGCAAGGAGAGAAATAAGCTCATTGCAGCATCAAATTACCTAGCATGGAAGAAAAGGATTGACCTAACACTTACTGAAAATGAGGTAATGGAGTATGTTACTGGTGAAGTCACTGAACCTAGCAAAGACAAAACTCAAGATCTAGCAAAGTACAAGAAAGGGGAACTAAGGGCACAAAGTATCATAGTTAAATTCATTAAATATCCTCTTGTACCATTTGTTGCAAACTTGAAAACTTCCAAGGTTATGTATGATAAGCTAGTGAACTTGTACTCTGTAAGTACATCAAGGCACAAGATGTATTTGTGGAATAAACTATACAAAATAAATAAATCAAAGGATGACAACATGTCATCCTTTCTAATGAAGATCCCTCAATTAAAATATCACTTGCAGGGGCTTGGAGAGACAATTTCTGATTCAGAGATGACCATCTGTGTATGAAATGCATTGCCATCTGAATGGAGCAAATTTGCAACAAGCATCTATTCTAAGAAAGATTCAACTCCCTTTGATGAGTTGTGGGCACAATGCATTTTGGAAGAATCAAGAATCAAGGTAAAAGATGACATTCGATCAGATGAACAGCCTCAAGTCTTTCTAGCTTGAGTCAAGAAGATGAAGAAATGAAAGTTTGGGAAGTCCAAGAATAAAGATATGTCCAAGGTTCAATGCTTTAAGTGAAATGAATATGGACACTATAAAAGGGATTGTCCAAGCCAATAGAACAACAAGAGAAAGGAAAGAAGCGAGGCTCACATAGTTGAGGAAGTAGGAGAACTTGAGAAGAAGCCGAAGAAAGAAGAAGTGAAAGATATTTACTATTAAAGAAGGCATCTTGTTTGTTAGGTTCTTGGTAAAATTGATCTTTCCTTTAGGATAACATGCATTGTTGTTTACTTTAGTAGAGTCTTGATTTCGCATAACATCATAGAGAGAAGCATGTGATAGTAGCATATGTAGAGTCTACTTGGTTAAGTTGTTTTGCAGGAATAATCTAGTCTTTAAAAGGATAGATAGACCATTTTGCATATTGTTCATCCAAGAATTATCTAACGTTATGTTAGAGGCAATCATCTTGCTAAGGTGGATCATCATGATCTTATAAGAACCATCATTTTGGAAGTTCTTGGGAGAAGCATTATGACAAGGTTAGTATACATGCCATGTAATGTGGAAATAACACTGTTAAAGGGATGAAGGAATGTAATGGGTTAGTGTGCAGGCCCATTATGAGAAATATAGCTAAGTGATATAATAAGTGGCATAAGAATGCACATTGGAAGTGACTCTTGGTTAAGATTCATATGTGTAGAATCTTGTAACATGCTTAGTATGATTGTATGATGTTTAAAAAGAAGAATTTGAATTACTTAAGGATGTATAAAAGATTAATACTTTCTCTATGTAAAATAATGATTAACATCCAACATGATCTCCAGAAGAAAAAGTTTTAGCTTGGTAATCAAGTTCGATCCTTGGGAAATCTAATGCATGAAGATTCATATGGAGAAGGACCATGAGGATGTTGATGGAATGAGAAGGTCATCATAATGAGGTAAGATTGATTTTCATTATTGTTGGTTATCTGGTTAACATATTATTTTTCTACCTAGAAGGATGTTGCAAGAATACATGACGATAGTTTGAGGCAAGCTCAATTGTATGGATAGAAATATATGAAGAATGTTGAAGCTCAATATATGGTACTTGACAACTGTGAAGTCAAGATGTGTCCATATTGGGATTAAAAGGTAGTAGTGCGAGAAGATAACCTGAAGGTCAAAGGAGATCACTTTTATGAGGAAGCTATGATCAACTTGAAGTTTGGAAATACTCAATATAATGCCTTCATCGTTGATGACAATATGAAAGTGATGGGCAAGAAAGGTTACCTGGTTCCTGTCACAAGATTGAAAAGTGAAAATGGATCCATCATATCTCGAAAGGAAGCAAGCTCGATAAGATGAGATGCAGAGAAAAGAGGGAGATTGACAACTGATACTCTTAGGAAGACAAGCTATAAGGCTTGTGGTGTTGACTTCCCAAATAGAAAGGAAGTTTGGAATTTCCTCTAGATTTGAAAGGGAGTAAAGGAGTCTCCTTGAATAGGAGAAATGATCTATTCCTTAATCAAGAAGGAATAGGGATATCCTCTCTGGTTGAGAGGAATTGGTGTTAGACATCACATGTGCATTCACTTCTTTAGGTAATGAAAAGAGAATGGTGGAGGATTGGATAAGCATCTGTGGTTTTCTTGAGGATATAGAATCCAAGAAAGGAAAGGTACTAACACTCTTTGAGGAGATGACATGTATCCAAGACAAGAGTGGTCGAAGAGGACAAATATTCTTTGAGGACTCAAGATTAGAGATCCAAGATAAGAATAGTCCTAAAAGGACATACCTTGTAGACATATGGATGGAGTATGTTCCTTATAAAGGTAGTGTAGTATCACACGTAAATCCTCCCAACATAATTCTCTCGAATGAAGTTGAACTTATCAAAAGTTAGGGCTCAATGACAATGTTGGTTATAATAATGATGCTTACAGTTTGGCTTATTAATTCAACTCTTCTTATGAGAACTCTTCAGTTTGAGAATGAAGTTGTGTTGGCTGTAAGATTATGAATAACTCCCTAGTTAAGAGGGAGCACTGAAACTGTAACTAGTTTCGATCTTCATATTTGTTGTACTAATTTAAATATGCATCCTATGTAATAAACAAAAGAAGAAAAAAAAGTCATTTGTATTAAAACATGCGTTTCATCCTTGTTATTGATGGTCTTCTAGGTAAAAGCATGTTCTTCATGCTTCTAGGGTTTTTTAGGTCTTAATATTGATTGTCATGAGTCAAATGAGTCAACATCATGTTTATAAGACACTTCTAGGAAAAATGTAATTGGAAAAAGAATTATTTTGAGTCTAGAAAGTCCTAGAAAATCCAAAAGTACAAGTTGGCCTTGGCAGCTTCAAGTCAACCTAAATGAGTGAATTTGATCCCTTAGAAAGGCTATATGAAGGAGCAATTTGACCTCATTTGGGACTCACTCACCAAGAAGTTCGATCCCAAGAAAGTTCGATCTATACCTAGGAATTAGAAGAAGAAGAGAGCGAAGGTCTAGAAGATGAAATGAAGGATACAAATTTTTTTTGGCTCAATCTCCCTCACACATGCGAAGGGTTAGGGTTTTTGCAGCTTCAAAGAAGGGCCGAAATTGCATCATTGTGTTGTAGTAAGACGAAGTGCAATATCTTGTTGCTGGGAGGAAGAATACTCTATCTTGACCTCGTTGCCCTTGGGAGGAGCTATCTTGCTCTAGGAAGGTTTCAAGAGGAGTCGGAACTAGGGTTCTTGCAACAACAACAAGGGTCGAAGTTGTAGAATGAAATGTATAGGTTGAGTTGCAGTATTGAAGCTGGGAGGTCGAAGTTGCGGTTTGACGCTGGTTAGTGCTAAATCAAGGAAGGACTTCTTGGAAGGGACGACTTGGTACTTGGGGGAGGACTTGGTCTAGGGTTTGGGTCTTTGTGTTTCATTTGAAGCAAGTTCTATAGAAGAGAAGATTTTTCCAGGTTTCTCCCTTGGAGGGGTTTTGCCCTGGATGAGAGCCTAATTTTTGTGTCCTCTATTGTTATTGTTTTGTGCTTAATATTTGCTTGATGAAAAGATATAACTAAAGAACAAGATAAGATTAACAAACTTCACAAGCTAATATTAAGGTTAAGTAAAATTGATATAATAAGCTTCCACATTGAATTTTCCAATAGAACGAGCTCATTTTTAGAGATTCTTGGTATCCATTATTGTAGGAAAATTCTACAAGTGGAAGGTACTCTTCCCACTTCTTGGGTTGGTGCATCATGTACATCCTCAACATGTCTTCAAGTATTATATTCCTCCTCTTTTTTTTCCCATCTGTTTGTAGATGTATGTTGTACTGAATTCCAATTCAGTTCCAAATCCTCCAAATACCTCCTTCCAAAACTTGGAAGTGAACTTGGAATCTATATTTGAAATGATCTTCATAAGAACTCCATGCAACCTCACAATCTCCTTTATGAAGATACGAGCCACCTGACTAGCTGAGTTGGTGGACTTGACTGTTATGAAATGAGTCACTCTAATGCTCAACTTGTCAATGACCACCATGCTTGCATCATGTTTCTTGGAGGTTCTTGGTAACCTAATAATGAAATCCATGGATATCAATTCCCATTTCCATTTCGGAATGGGAATGGGTTGCAATAACTATGCTAGGTGCTTACATTCAACCTTCACTTGTGGGCACTCCATGAATTTAGCAAAAAACTCAACCACTTCTATTTTCAAATTAGGCCAATAATAAAACCTCTTAATGGTTGTGAGAGTCTTTTGGTATCCCGGGTGGTCGAAATATGGCTTCACATGAAATTCTCTCATTATGATTCTTGGTATTGGCCACTCCAATCACATTATTCAGTGTTGGTCACTCCATTATGGCCTTGATCTTTTCTATATCAACTGATATCCCTTCCTTGGAGACAATGTGCCCCAAATAATATATCCGTGACTTGAAAAATTCTCACTTATTAAGCTTTGCATAGAGCTAGTGTTCCCGCGACAACTGTAGCGCTACACCCAGGTGCCTTTCATGTTCTTCTTCAGTCCTTGAATATACCAACATGTCATCAACAAAGACAATCATAGTTTTTTCCAAATAAGGACGCAACACATTGTTCATTAGTGACCCATGAAAGTGGCAGGGGCATTAGTAAACCCAAAGGGCACCACCAAAAACTTGTAATTCTCGTATTTGGTATGGAATGAAATCTTATGGATTTATTTTTCCTTGATGCACACTTGATGATAGCCTGACTTCAAATCGATTTTGGAGAAGACTACTTATCCCCTCAATTGGTCAAATAAATCATCAATTCATAGCAAGATATACCTATTCTTAATGGTCACTTTATTTAATTACCTATAGTCAATACAAAATCTGAGAGTACGATCCTTTTTCTTCACGAATAGGACTGGTGCTCCCCATGGAGACACAGTTGGCCTTAGATAGCCTTTATCCAACATTTCTTTAAGCTGTAATTTTAACTCAACCAGTTTAGGTGTACTCATCCTATACGGTGCCTTGGATGTTGGCGCTGCTCCTGGCATTAACTCAATTTAAAAAATCTACCTCTCTATGAGGAGTTAGTCTAGCGATATCCTCCAAAAAAACATCATTGAACTACTTCAAGACGAGATATTTGGTTAAGATATCGCTTCCATTCTTCTTGACATTGTTGTTGGCTTTCTCATTGCTGGAAATTTGAACAACAGATAAAATGCATCCCTTCCTATTGCTTCTTGTTAAAATTGGCAACTAGGGCCAAATTCCACATTGGGACAACTCATTTGATGGAGATGATGATTGCATTGGATTCCTATTTTCGAGAGGTCCCAGATTGATATAAACATCATCTCATTCGGACAAGTAGAAGTGCTATTTTGAATTGATTCCCTCACATGTACAAATTGTTCAGGTTGGCCTCAACTTAATGTAGTCTCAAGAAGTCCAATGGATGTGTCTCTTCACCCACAACAAAGTGTATAAATAGAAGAAACCTCACACCTCATTTGGACATCATTCACTCACACATTCTTCTCTGTTCTCATCAGATTGGTTTGTACAACTTTGGCATCTTCTCTCTCTCTCTCTCACACACATGTGCGGCTAGGAGGGAAAATTTTCTAGGCTAAACAAGACCAAAATTTCAAACTGTTGAACAACGTTGACCGACGCTGTTTGGACTGAATTTGACTACGGTTTTAAGGGAAAAATTTGCTTTCTCGAGGCTGCATTGATTGGCATGAAAATCGAGAAGTTTGGGGCTGTTTGCATGCATTGACCGCAAGCCTATTTGATCAAGTTTGACCAAAGTTTGTGGCACTGTTTTTGGTTGACTTTGACCTTTGTTGGAGGCCTAATTGGACTTCTTTTTACCGAGCTTCAAAGGAGGTGTTTTGCTGTTGATTTGACCAGTGTTGAATTTTTGGTTAGGGATGAAGTTTGACTGCAGTTGACTGCATAATTTGACATTGTTGATTTGACTTTATATTGGGCTAGTTTATTTGACTTTTGTACTCTCTCCCTTTGCTGAACTATTGAATAATAATAAGAATATTTGATCAAAGGGTTTTCCCCACATTGGGGTTTTTCGCTGGCTCCGCCAAATTTGGTGTCCTCTTGACTTGGCTTGTCTTCTGCATTTATTTTATGTTCTATCTGCATTTACTGTCAATGTGATTAATGGTTAATATGATTGCTAATGGAAGTAATTGGAAATTTTTATTGGGCTGCTAAGAAACATTGGAGTAAACTATGCTAAGCATAGAACATACCATTGTTATCTAAAATTAACATGGTATTAGAGCTTAGGTGAAGACAAAGCACAAGAAAGAGTGAGAAAATCAATCACTAAGGGAAGCCGTTGGAAAAGAATTTGGAGCTAGCTTCAATGACGACTACATCTTACTTAAAATCCGAGGACAAGCTTAAGGACAAATATGATTATCATGCATGGAAGATGTCTTTGGATTTGACTTTGGAAGAAAATGATGCCATGAAATATGTCAAAGGAAGAGTGGTGGAGCCTCCTTCAAATGCACCCGCTACTGCAAAAACAAAGTACAATAAAGGTGAGGTCAAAGCTAAGAAAATTATTGTTGATTCTATTCACAAGCCTTTGGTTGCCTATATTTCTGATTTGGAAACATCTAAGGAGATGTATGACAAGCTAGTTTGGATGTTCAAGGTAAATAATGCAAATCAAGTTTTCTTTCTCAAGAACAAGTTGAAAGACATCAATATGGATAGAGGAGTGTCCGTTCAATCCTACTTCATGAGGCTTACTGAAATCAAGAATGATCTCCTATCTATTGGAGAAGTTTTTGGTGACATGGAGCTCACTCTTATTGCACTTGGAGGCCCTACAAGAGAATGGGATGTGTTTAACATTACCATCCTCAACAATGATATGATTTCAGGATTTGATGAATTATTGGCTAGATGCACTCAAGAAGTAATAAGGATGATGGAAAGAGACACGCCCTCAAATGGAAATAATCCTATTGCTTCTTTGGTCATGCTAAAAGGAAGAATAATGCTGGTCGAAGAAGACAAGGTCAAGGGTTTAAGTCGGGATTCAAAGAAGGAAGAAAAGGAAGATGCTTCAATTGCAATAGGTTTGGCCACTTTTCTAGAGAGTGTCCTCACAAGAAGGATACTCCAAGGGATGATGATAACAAAAACCACAACAATTACAAAGGCAATGGAAATCAAAGGAACCACAAGTTGAGCAACAAAGGAAACAGGAATGTTCCTGTTGCTTGATATGGAAATGGTCGTCCTCCCAAAAGATCGAGAAAATATAGGTACGAGGAAACTAATTTTGTAGATAAGCAAAAAAGAATTTTATCTTATTTCTGCCCTCACCATTGCCTCTCCTCTGGATACATTGGATCATTGGTTGATAGATAGTGGTGCCTCAAGGCACTTCACTGGGTACAATGAGGCCCTCTCAAATTTGGTTGAAAAGAAGACAAATTTGGAGATCATACTTGGAGACAATACCACCTACCCCGTGAAAGGGATAGGGATTGTCACTCTTCACTTAAATCAAGGTCAAGCCCTTCATTTACAAGAAGTGTTGTATGTACATGATCTGAAAAATAACCTGGTATATATTTCTGTGATAAAAGACAAAGGATTCAAGGTGAAATTCGTTGATGGGAAGGTAATTGTTTGGCGAAGAAACCTGAAAGATGCATTTACACTTGGATTTATGGTTGAAGGTCTTTATCAGGTTGGAGGAAGTCTCTTGGGAGGTATGACTTATGATACGTCTCTTCAATTCGAATTATGTCACCGAATATTTGTTCACCTTCATTACAAATCCTTACCTGACGTAAGGAAGATGGTCACATGTATGCCCAAATTCAACATAGATCATGGAGTCAGGTTTGTGCAGCTAGAAAACATACAAGGTGACAATTCCTTCAAGTGAAAGTCAAACTACTAATATTATTCAATTTGTCCATTTTGATCTATCAGGTATGTTGCACCCAAAAAGCCCAAAACCACCTACCACGTGTCCACCTCTCATTGGCCACGTCATGTTGTCGTCATCATCCACTTGTGCATCCATTTTTTTGTTATGGTTCAATCACATTGTTCCACTCGTTTGTTAGAGAGAAGAGAGAAAAAGGGTCATAGTCCTTTGCTTTTCATCAAATTCCTTGGTTAATTTTATAAGAAAAACCAAAAGATTCAAGACTTTGAACTGTTGCCATGTTGCCCGACCATTCCATCCTCAACCTTCTCCCTTTGTGCACTTTATCCTTATGGGGGTACTACTCGCCAGGATGAGCTGTATACAGGCTCCACCACACAACCAAGAGAAATACTTGTCGCTTTTTGTTGTCAAAGCCATGTTTGCTAGGCTGTCGAAGAAAATCATCTGGTAGTTTACATGACCCCCTCCCTATATGGTTTGTGGTATTGAGGGGGGGGGGGTGGCGCATTCAACCTCTGCCATTGATATTGGGATCAATGGTCCGGGAAAACCATCTTGCGCCACACCTCTTGCCCATTAACGGGTGAGAAGCATGGTGGAAGATTCACCCATGTACTTACTCTATGTTTAACTGTTGGGTCTAGCCAGCCTTCTACCAGCTTTGGCCACACTACCAAACTTAACTGCTGCTAAGACCACCTCCACCATATTTATCTCTATATACTTTGAATTTTGGGGCTTGACTTTGACTAGCCATAAATTTCAATCTAAGAGGCCATTTCTGATCTTCCACGTACCACTAGAAATATCTTTCATATATTTTTCCATCTAAGTGGATTCCAACTACAGTGAAGATGATCTGTTATCCAAGACTTGACCTCAAAGTCTCTGCACCATTTCACCTTTGTTGATCCTCATTCTTCTTATGCATGTAACCTGATCACCTATGCACACCTTTGCCATATTTTTCCATTCTTTTCCATAAATGAAAACACAATTATAACACTAACTGCCTGCAAGAAACATGTCTACCTTTAATTGCTTCTCTTCCTTAAATCTTGTTGCAATTAAAAATATATTCCCCCCTATCTTGCTATGCTTTATACAGATTGCCATAATTGATGCCTTCTGCAATCTTTTTCTGTAAACCTGCTACTATGCTGACCCATTTTCTCATAATTCTAATCATGAATTATTCATATCTCCCATCTATCAACCTGTTGAAGGAAATATCTTCAAATGTACAATTGCTGCTACATAGATTCCCCCTCTTTAACATTAAGAGAGTCAACAAGTTTGATTCTTAAAAATAATGTATGAACCATCTCTTTAGCTATATCATCTTGAATCTTGTCATCATTTGTTGTAGATTCATCATGATCTCTTTCCCTTACAAAGTCGGAAAGCATGAATGCATAGACTTTTCATTTCCTTTATCTTCTTCCTTTTTATTACTTCTCCAACCCTTCTTGTACCTGATGTTAGGGATGTCTTTCGTGGAAGATTCCAACTTGTACCTACAATCACGGGCTATATGCTCATAGTTATGGCATTTGTAATATTCAATATTGGGCCTATATAATGGAGAAAACAACATATCCTTTTTTCTAGAAAAGTCATCGTGAAACTTGTCTTGCGATCTTGCAAACTTGCTTCTAGGGTTTTGATAATGTCTATCATACATTTTGCAATCCTTGGCCATATGCCCAAAGTTAGAACATGAAAAAAATGACCATTAAATAGACTAGGGTACTTGGATGAACTGTCTTGTCATGATGATCTTTTGTAGACATTCTTTCTTAAAGGAGGCGTAGCCTTTTGTTGATTACTTCTCGGAGCAACGACATTTTTAACAATTTTTTGTTCTTCATATTTATTTTGTCTTTGAGGGATCCTATTATCAACCTTCTCATCAATATTTCTCTATGGGGACTTAAAGCTTGTGCCTTCTTCGCATGTAGCATTACCTACTTCTTCTGCCTTCATCTTCAAATGAGCCAATTCTTGATCTTTCCTTTCAATATCCCGCAAATGTTCATTTTTTCATTCCTTGAGCTTGTTGATTTCAGATAGAGAAGCGTCAAGTTCTCCTTTCTTTTGACCAATTTCTTCCTAAAATATGCTTTTCAACAATTTCATTCTTTCTTCTACCTCTTCTACTTGTAATTTTAGAAGAGTGATATTTTCAGTTGCTTTGTTGAAGTTTTGTATTTGTTCTCTTTGTCTTTCATTTTCTTTTCTGAGCCTACTAATTTTGGCTAAGGATGCATCTAGTTTCTTTTTCTTTAGATAAATTTTTCTTTCTTTTCTGCTTCTTACACTTGGAGTTTCAAGAGAGCAACTTCTTCTTTGAGTGTGCGATTTTCCTCCTATGTGTTCTTCAACTCTTTCAAAGCATTGATCGATAGCTTTTCCATGTCTACTTCCTCTTTTTCATCTTCTTAATCATTGTCAGAATCTTCAAAATGGGAATCTTCTTGACATGAAGTATGATCATCATCATCTTTGTCTTGACCAACATGATCTTGACCTGCATGAAGGTTTTCAATTTTCTCCCAAAGATGTTTTGTAGATGAGCATCATCCTATACTAGATTTCATAGAATCTGGTAGATTACTTAAGATGATACTCATGGATTTGGAATTGTATTTTCTTGAATGATCAATGGAGGTATTTCCATAAACAACATAACTCCATACATCATATCCAATAGCTTGCAAATATATTTCCATTTTATCTTTACAAAATACAAAATTTGATTCATTGATCGAAGGAATTGGACCAACCTATTTCTCTTTGTCACTTGTAATAGGTTATGAAATAATTTTAATATAAGGAACTTCCTTTGGCTTCTTTGAACACTTGGTGGCTTGCTTCCTTGAATTTCACATCTTGATTCACCTAATATATACCTTCCAACTGTTGAGTTTCTACTAAAGGAACTTGCTATGATACTAATTGTTGGAAATACTGAGAGGGGGGTAAATCAATATTTCTTAGTTCAATTAGTATTTTTAAATTTTCAGAGCATTAAACATTATTAATGTTAGTTAAAAATAAAAAATAATTAGCACCATTCAACAATTCACATAATCAACACAGTAGATACAAGAGTTTAGGTGGAAACCCTTTTGGGAGAAAAACCATCAAATGCTTCTTAATATTGTCTTCAACAAATGTACATCAATATTTTCATCTCCAACTGAGGGAGTCTTCAACCCCCTGTTTTACAGGCTATAACCTGACATATGCTCCAACACCTTTCTTACCAGTTGTTACTAGAAGGATGCTCCAATGCCTAGGTTTATAGGGGCTGACCTAAAGTATTCTACAACACCCTGTTTATCATCTACTACTAGATGGATTCTCCAACACTCTACACAGGCTCCAACTCTCTGCACGACTCCAACCTGCCCTAGTGGCAACCTGCCACCTTGAAGCATTCACAGGCTCCTACGTGAAGAAGACTTCATTGTCTTGCCTCGCACCACCCTGCCTCCCTACTCAGCAAGCTGCTACTTTCCCTTAAGGCTCCAACCTTTAGCTCATCACAGTGGACCATGTTTATATATTTTCATACTAGATCCACCTATCTCAATAATAATAAATAAAAAAATATCTTCAATAGTAAAATATGCATTAGGACAAGTATTTGCACCAATTTTCATACAAACTGCAACTACAATCTATGTTACTGTCACGACAACCTACTCAAGTAGCTTTGCTCAAGATATATATGCTCCTTTGCTTCAATCAATAATTCTTCTCATATACAATTCTACACTAGCAGCATATCATCCATTCTAAAACCCTAACAATAATCCTTTTCAACAACAATGGTCATCGACATATGAATACCAGCTGCTCTTCTGCTCACCGTCAATATGAACTGCAGGATATTTTGCAAAGATACCTAAGCATTTACTTTCAAGCATATCAAATGTTAAATTACATCAAAAATATTCGTTCAATATTGGAATTATTTAAGGGTCCTTTGAATGCACATGTATGCATCATTAGAAATTACCAAGCATGAACAAGACAATGCAAGCTCAATACATCTATAAGCAACATATACAACATTCAACTATCTCACCTATGCATACGATGTTTTGTTCTGGGAGTACTATGATATCAATAAATATAGACGCACATGTGTGCTAGTGAATGATATACTCACTGGTCGTTATTAGAAAACATACTAAATAACGTACACATTTTACTAGCTCAACATTAATTCTGCCAAAAATATATGCTGAGAATGTATACTATGAAGATGCCAGCGCCTTAACTGCCAAAACCCTAGCAACATTCTTTTCTCATCATGCATAACATTGTATCCTCTGTCCTTAGTACACATTCATTAACAACAATCTTTTTGTATAACCTTAGCGTCAACTTTCACTTACTTTGCTCAAACATAGAAAAGCTAGTAGTAAATTATGACTCAACAAGTTCACTAGTTCTCAGTTTACAATTTTTCAGTTACCATAAGTGTCAGATTTACAATTTGGATCAATCATTCAAATTACCATTCAAACAACTCCGACGCTCTTCTTTCCTGTAGTTCATGGCATTCCTGTTTCAGATTATATATATATATATATATATTTATATATTCACGGTCAAACAGGTCAAAATCCTTTAAAAGTCTGTAATCTGTGGGGAGATATATTTGGAGAAAAAGGCAAATGAAAACGTAGTTTTCTCTCATGATGAGCACTAACCATAATACTTATGTAGGTCGGTCTTATTTCATGAAATAAGTTTCCTACATGTCCAACCTCTGACAACTGGACATAATACTCATGGTCCAAATCTCTTCAAATTCTCAGAGACTATTACCAACACTTTCACAGGAAAACCAACTTTCCTTTCTGAATTGTGTGTGAAGGGTACCTCCCTTCACCCAAACCCATCTACCATACATCCCTCATAATCACAAATTTTGTCCACCCTTCATTTCTTTTGCCTTTGAAACATGTAGGGATGGAATCAAGGATCACAATCAACTTTTCTTGTGAAATGTGTTCAACGCCAGGAATTGATAGGGTGTGGTCTAGCCATTGCATTCATACTGTGATTAAATTTAAAACAACAGAACTGTGAGAGTATGATTAGACAAAACCCCGTCTCACTTATTTTTTCTAAACCGACTGTGAATAACAGGTGACGTATGCTTGTTCACACATCTCTGTTTGAAGTGGTCAAGATGAATTTCACCTTAGGTCTTAGCATGATGGCATTAGTTCTTGTCATTTTGACATATTATATAAGAGTTGAATTTCACTCATGATATTGCAACCAATGGGAGATAAAAATATGGGTGGCATTGTAAAGATTTATGTTGTTGGAATGCCAACAATTCACATGCCTTCAGTACCACGAATCACATATTACACTTTTCACAATTCATATGACTACGTGTGTGTTCTCAAATGCATTCATAGTGTCCCATCTGCATGTAAACTTACTAACCATCGCAAAGCCCAAATCGTGGATTCCCTTTACATGATTAGATCAGATGTTAACCCAGAAATTTCCAGAATTTGATGATGTATCAAATCAGGGGATTAACTAATTACATAAAACTTCAGATGGAGGCCACACTTTTTTGTCATAACAAACTTTACGCAAAACCATAAAAATAAAATGAAAACTCACAACTTTATAAATCTTGGCTTCTGCGCCAAATTCATCATATTTCCCTTGGTTTTTAGAAGAATGTCAGAAGATATACATTGAATATCTTGTTGATAATGGGTTTAAGCCATTGTATTTTTACAAGAGAAAAGTGCTTCTAGAGAGGTCGAATGGAAGAAAAGAAAAGAGGGAAGCTGATTTGTGCATTTTGTGGGCAATTTTGAATTTCAAAAATTTAATTTTGGAACCAAAAATACCCCAAACAACTTTAGGACCAAATTTTATTTTGGAGCCATGAAATAATTAAAAATAAACCTCCTTGGATCATTTTGTGGATATGCTAAAATGAAATAGGTCCAATATTAACTTATTAATCCAAACGAACTTGCCACATCATCTAATTTTTGGGATTTCTGACCATAGAAAATGGGCTTTGACTTTCTGAAGAGCATATCTTGTAAATCACAAGGCATCTCATGACGCACTATATACCTTTGGACTTAACATGTCGAGAAGCTTCCAATGATGGTTATCTTAGGAGCAACCCAACTGATATGCATCCTCAAAAACTTCAACAAGTATAAGGCTTCTAGGGTTTTCTGGGGATTCTAGGGATTTGGAGCCTCATTCATTGTGATCTAGAAAAATATTAAGAGAGTTTAAGACCCAACGTTTGCATTAATTACAACACCATTCATCATTAAAAGAAGTTGGCTAGTAAGATTTCAAGGCCACCCACATCAAAGATCACACATTTGGTAACTCTGATGCACATGGAGTCGTTCACCCATGATACATATAGAGAGATACATAGAGGATGAGGACTTCAATGAGGTGTTTTGGTAGTTACAAATATAGAGTCATGTGCACAGTGGTGACGACATACTTGACTATCATCTCTAGGATGGGTTACTCTATAGGTTAGACAAGTCATGCGTTCATAAAGATAAGCAACTACAATTGATCAGAGAGGCTCACACCTCCAAGGTTACAAGGAATTTTGGTGTAAGGAAGATAGTAACCAACTTGCAAAGGTATGTGTACTATCCCATGATGCAAGAAGAGGTAGCTAGGTTCATAAGATGATGCATGTTTTGTTATACCAACAAGCCTAGTAATAGGAAATAGGGTCGATACCATCCCTTTCCTATGCCTACTCATCCTTGGGAAAGCATTTCCATGGACATTGTGGGAGGTTTAGTAACAACCAATAAGGGACATGACTACCTGTTTGTGGTAGTTGACATGTGTAACAATATGTGTGTTGTAATTCCCTGTAAAAATAACATCAACAGGTAAGAAGCAGCAAAATTGTTCCTTGGAAAGGTCTGTGTGCACTTTGGGATACCAAGGAGCATTGTTTTAGATAGGAACATAATATTTATTGGTGAATTATGGACTACATTATAGGAGAAGATGGACACAAATTTGAAGAGGTATATGTAGAAATTATGATGTATATTTGCAACTTGTCATGAAGTTTTAATCAAAATCACAAGACACAAACCTACTCTACTGCTCTGCGGAAGTTAATTCACAATTTAGAACAAAAATCTTAGACATGCAATAAGAAATAATGCACATGCACACAATATTTTCCTGGGGAAAGTAATATGTTAAAAACCCCAATGACTGCTTATATTAATATGATGAATAGAGATGTATTACACTTGCTTTGCTTAATTGAACACAACTTGCAAGTGAATAACCTATCTCTCTACTCATTGAGAAGCCCTGACCCAGACTTAGTCAATTTTTGCCTTTGCTTGAGCCCCTATTTACTTGTGTAATTCCTTGATAGATTAAGCCCCTATTATTTAGTAATTTCTCCAAAATGGTTTGCACAATTCCCAAGGTTGATCATCTGACTGCATGCAACACCTATACACTTAAGACTAGTCTACAACTGATATTACACTTCCTTGGAATCTCCACCATAGTTGGGGAACCCAAATTCTCAGCATGCACTAAATAATTTGGGCTAATTTCTTAGTTAACTAGATGATCAATGACTTGGACTTAAGTCCCATTGCACAACTGACTTTCCACTAGTTCCTCCAACAATTGGAACTAGTTTAAATGAAAACAACTTGAGATAACTAAACTTGATTGCTACAAATTACCAATCACACATGCTTAACTAAACTCTAACTCCTCCAACTCAAATTTACTAAATAAATTGGGTGACGCAAGCCATGTCACACAAGTTAACTGCATCCAAGTTGTTTGTTGATGTGGAAATTCGAATTTTCTCAATTTAATCTAGGCAAATTCAAATTGAGAATTTCTTGCTGCATTTTTCAACACTCCTTCTTAGCAAGAAATGGATTATCAACCACCCCTATCCTGCGACTATGGAACTTGAACTTTGATCTTGATAAGGACTTTGTCAAAATGTCACCATCTTATTCCTCTGTCCGAATGTAGTGTAGCAACATTATCCGCCTTTGCACACAGTCCCGTAAATGGTGATATCATATATATAAATATATACTTTCATTAATTGTGAAATACAAGATTCTTAGAGAGATTGATGCAATTCTGATTATCACAGTAGATCACAGTTGAATCCATCATCCGATCAAACAATCCCACAAGTATCTTTCTCATCTAGATCACCTCACATGATGCTTGACTTGAAACCATGTATTATACTTTTGTCGAGCTAAGCGCCACAAATCTTTGCTTCCTGTTGTACCAGGAAACCATTACAGACCAAATACTGAAAATTCCACTTGAGGTACTCTTTTAGTATGAGGGAATCCCCACCCAATATGCATCTGTGAAGCCACACAACTTCACTCCCTTTCTCCATCTATACCATAGTCCAAACTGGGTAGTGTCTCTGAGGTACCGTAGAATATGATTAGCTTCCTTCCAAAATAATTTGGTTAGCTAAACCATAGCTTGGCTCACGAGGTTGAATGCATAACATATATCTGGTCATGTGTTCACAAGATACATTAGTGAAACCACTAGCTATCGATAAATGGTAACATCTACTTCTTCACTTGAAGTGGAATCCTCCTTCCTCCAGTTGGTCACTAGAGGTGTCTCCATGGGTTTACAACTCTCCATGTGGAATCTATGTAGTATCTCATTTGCATACTTGTCTTGAGACACAAATCATGTTCTCCATCACTTTCCATACGTCTAAGGAAGTAGTGCATGAGACCCATGTCCTTCATGACCTTGCAAGATCTGATTAGCTTCTCATCACTAGTTAAAATCAAATCATAAACATATAAGACAATAATAAGCAATTTACCTTATACCAAGATGTGATAGAGGTTTTCATCCGCTTCACTTTTGGTGAAGCCCAAACCAATGAGATAGTTATTGATCTTGGTGTACCAAGCACGGGGTGCTTGTTTGAGACCGTAGAACACTCGCTTGAGTCTGCACACATGAAACTTTTGATCAAATTTCTCAAAACCTTTTAGTTTCTTGATGTACACCTCCTCCTCAATAACCCCATTGAAGAATTTTGTTTTTACATCCATCTGGTGGATATTCCACCCCATCTGCGCAACCAGTGCAAGAATTGATCTAATGGATGAGTACCTTGCTACAAGAGAAAAGGTATCCTCATAGTCAATTCCCTCAACTTGAGAGTACCCATTGGCCACAAATCTAGCCTTATACTTCTTTATGCTTTCGTCTACTTCCCGCTTTGCCTTGAAGATCCATCTTGAACCTGTTGTACCTTAAGAAACCAATTTCCTGGTTGTGTGGAAATTGTGCTTAAGACATTAATGTTTATAATTGTTGTCACTTGTTTGTCACGTAATTGTATGTTGTATTCTCAAATGAAGGACTTGAAAGACTTGGTTTTAAAACCCTCAATACCTAGGTGATATGAAAATGTCAGAATGCCATTTGATTGCCGAATACAAATGATGAATGAAGAAAGCTTGAAGAAGTCATAGACAGTATGTTGTTTCACACATAATATACTATCTGTGACACTTGGAGAAGTTAAAGATAATATGTTGTCTTGCACATAATCTACTATCTGTAACTTAGAAGAATTGCAGAGGTAGGAACTTCAAGTATAGGAGCACTCTTTTAAGGGATTTTAACTTTATTTACACAAGAAAATAAAAACCTGCAACTTCATTACCATACTTAAAGGAAGAAAACATATTATGACACATAACAGAGAAGTCACAAAATCATACCCAACAATGTGTCGAAAACTTCTGATTCTTTCATTAATCAACAATTCTATCAAGAATACAGTAGCCTAGTCTCCAGATTCTCCAAAGTTGGAACCCTTTCTCTGTAAATTTTCCTCTTTTTATACATTATGAGACAGTTGGTAATCACCAAAACTGTCAAACTACTTAACTATTCTCCTAACTATCTAAAGTAAAAGTTATTACAAAATATTACATAGAGGGTAAAAGACACCTCATTCTCAAGAAAATAAAATAACAGGAAGTAACAAAAATTAGTAGGTAATGGCTATTCGCTATTCGAATCGGTGGTTGGAGTATATGGTCTGAGTGTTATTCTGCAAGTTGTGACCTTGTAGATGTCTTGATGATAGTTAGACTGTTTTAACACAACAAACTGCAACTTTACAAGAACTCCGTGCGTGAACTTGGGCCCACATATATATCGGGAGTGTTCTGATTGGCAGAAACACTAAGAAACCTGACCAATCACCTTTCCTTTGGAATTTTAGTCATCTGCCTCTAACTTTGGTCATTTTTCTAAAACAGTGAAATTGATTAATTTACACAGAATATGGCAAACCTTCGGTTACCACGGAACTCAAAGAATTAAAACTCTGGTTCATAAACCTGTCGCGTCCGCCTGAGCTGTATGCGATCACCGTCCGATCACCCCTTCAATGGATGGTTCGATGCCTCAGAACTCACGAAACTTTAAACCTGTTTGAACAAAACTTTATCGCATCCGTTTTTTCAACGCCCCTTTGACTCCCATACGGACCCGATAGGAAATAAAACTGCCAGTTAATGATTTATCGGGTCCAATTTTAAAGATAAAACCTGATTACTTTTCAACCCGATATCCGTCGGATCCCGTCTCTTTCGATGGACGACTGCGATTGGCTTGGACTTCAACGAATTAAATTGTATTTCATACATAATCATGTCCGATTTCCAAAATAAACCTTGTTCTAGTTAACCACGTGATTACCGTCAGATCTGTGGCTTGTTGATCGGTTGGCCTAGATCTTCTCGCAGGTTTCTCACATTCAAAAGCCGTCAATCAAATAAAATAAGTTATTTCTTTTAAATTTAGACTCTTTTACCTTTATTTCCGCTACAACATAATATTTTATTTTTTAATTATTTGTAATAAAACTGAAAATATAATTAGAAGGACAATGGATGCTACAACAGAACTCACAATTGATTTATCTGCAAGTATTGGGACCACTTCCCAAACATTATTCTTTACAATGGATTTGTATTCCTCCACCATTGCATCAACCCATACGAGCTTCTCTACAGCTTCCTCGAAAGAGAATGGCTTAGTCTCTACAAGCCCAGTCATTAGAGCCATGTAGCAGTGTACCATTCAGGTGACCTTCTCTATCTGTGAAAATTTGAATGAGCTCCCACATTCTCCCTGACATCCAGTACAAGTCTATCAAATTCCCTATTTCTTTTTCTACATTCTTTGTATGGTTTTTCTTGAGTGGATGTCTCCACTCTCTACTCCTCTACTTATGGTTTCCCCATAAATTCCTGAGGCTCCTCCTTTGAAGCTAAAATCTCCTCTTCTGGTGGGATCTGAAGCTCCCTCTCAAGAGAGCACTGCATGCCTTTCTCCTAATCAAACTTTACATCCCTTCGCACAACTGTCCTTATGACAGATGGAAATTACACATGGTAGTTGTGTGGAGTTTCTGTATAACCTAAAAATAACCCCAACTCTAATGTCAGCTCAAGGTTCTTCCTTGATTATTTAGAGACATGGCTGTAAATAAAGGCTCAAAAAATCCTCAAGTGCAACACATACGACTTCCTCCCCTATAAATCCTCCTCCAGTGTAATCATACCAAGAATCCGATGAGGAATCTGGTCCTGAAAGTAGACTTTTGTGTTGCATGCCTCAACCCAAAAATACAGAGGTAGGCCTTGGTCATGCAACGTCACCCTCGTTGCTCCCATAGTGATATGGTTATTTCTCTCATCCACTCTCATTCTGTTGTGGGTTGTGGGGCGTTGTAAACTCTCATCGAATTCCTTCTTTCACACAATTTTCTTTTGAATTCATTTGACATGTACTCACCTCCATTATCACTCTTGAGAGCCTTCATTTTCTTGTTGGTTTCTTTCTAAACCAGTGCCTTGAATTATATGAACTTGGAGAATGTCTCATATTTCTTCCGCATGAAGAAGATCCAATGCTTCCTTGAATAGTCATCAATACAAATGAAAAAAAAATTGTGTTTGGTAGTGGAGGTTGTCAAGAAAGGTCCACAGACATCAAAGTGGATCCTTTCCTAGACTGCATGTTCTTTTCTCTCCTGATCATTGAATGTGGATTTTGTGTACTTCCCCAAGGTACATCCTTTGCATACATCCTACTGCTCAAGTGATCCTTTGGGGAGGCCAGTGGTTATTTGTTGCATAATCTTCAAGGGGCCATGATGCAAATGGCCAAGTCTTGTATGCAAAAATTCACCAAAAACCTGACCCTATACTTTCTCTGCCTTAGTGCTATATGCAACATAATATTCCACATCTAGATTATATAGATTCTTCACACGAACCTAGATTTGCTTCACCTATCCCATGGCTATGTGTCTCAGGAATTCTTTTCCTTTGCTAATGATCACATCATAACCATGATCTTCCAAAACTGCAATAGAGATGATATTTTTCCTTAGTACCAGAATGAAGATGACATCCTTAAGCCTG
This sequence comes from Pinus tabuliformis, assembly GCA_031772625.1. Classification (NCBI taxonomy): domain Eukaryota; kingdom Viridiplantae; phylum Streptophyta; class Pinopsida; order Pinales; family Pinaceae; genus Pinus; species Pinus tabuliformis. The sequence continues at coordinate 541,626,979 of CM062820.1, read as the reverse complement.
AGAGCGGACATCGACTCCTCTGAAAGGTGACTGTACCAATCCTGGTCATGTTGTACCTTCCATTGTCCCCTAGCTCGACATGCATCTGGAGATATTTCTCTACCAGGTCACTAAAAATGTCTCTATACCCTGTCATGTGGAATGAGGCACATGAGTCCAAGTACCACATGCTCCCCATCACTGTGTTGGCCATGCATGCGATAAGGGTGAAGTTAATCTCAAACTGTAAAGCCAAGGCTTCACCTGCTGCTCCTTCGAAGGTTTTCTTGCTTTCCTTTTTGTGTGGACACTTCGTGGCACAATGCCAAAATTCATGAAAATGGAAGCATTTAATTTTGGACAAATATGTGTTCCTTCCCTCTTAGCTGGATTCTGGTTTGGTTTGAGATTTCTTCCTTTTTCCTTTCTTTCCCTTTCCAACCAATGCAATTTTTTCTTCTTCCTCACGCTTGGATGAAGTTCCTTATTTAGTATTCCACATCATTTCCTCCTGTACCAAATCAGACCATAAGCATTCCCAATTCAGTAGTTTCTCCCTCATTGACTGAATCATGATAACTATGTTAGTTCTTGGGAAGCCCCATAAGGGATATAATTACCAAGTCATCCTATGAAATAGTAACACCAACTCTTGAAAGATCATCACTAACTTGTGTGAACCTACTAAGATATTGTGGGATAGTGTCATTCTTCTCCATCTTGATATTTCAAAGTTTATCCTTGAGTGTTAGCTTCCTGTGGTCACTACTATTCTAGAACAGATATGTGAGTGCCTGCCACATAACATAAGGAGTTTATTTCCCATGGAGATTGGTGACAATGTGGTCCCATACTCCCACCAATATTATTTTCCTCACCTTGGCTACATATTTCTTCCACTGAGAAAGGTTCTGGGCATCATATTCCACTAGTTTTTCAACATCTCTCTTAATGTTTTATAGCGATCCATTGCCATTGAATACCGCCTCCATGTGATCCTTCCATGCGATGAAATTAAAGTTTCCTTCCAAGGCATACTCTAGCCTCAGTTTGTTGAAGGCCATATTCTCAGCTCTAAGGAGACCTTGCTACACTGAACTAAAAATTTGAATCTCCTGAGAAACAACTTTGAATTTCCTGCTCAAATGTGAATCCTGCTATGATACCATGTAGAAATTATGGTGTATATTTGCAACTACTCATGATTTTTAATCGAAATCACAAGACACAAACCTACTCTAATCCTTTGTAGAAGTTAATTCACAACTTAGAACAAAAATATCAGACATGAAATAAGAAATAGCATACATGCACACAATATTTTTCTTGGGGAACGCAGTCTGTTAAAAACCCCAGTGTTTGGTTGCATTAATTTTATGAATAAAAATGTATTACAATTACTTTGCTCAATTGAACACAACTGACAAGTGAATAAACTATCTACTCACTAAGAATATCTGACCCAAACTTGGTCAATTTCTTCCTCTGCTTGAGCCCCTATTTCCTTGCATGATTCCTTGAGAAATTAGGCCCCTATTATTTAAGAGTTTATCCAAAATGGATTGCACAATTCCCAAGGTTGATCATAGGACTGCATGCAACACCTGTACACTCAAGAATAGTCTATAACTAATGTGACACTGACTTAGAATCTCCACCACAACTAGGGAACTCAAATTCTCTGCATGCACTATCTATTTCGGGTTGATTGACCAGTTAACGGGATGATCACTGACTTTGACCCCACTACACAACTGACCTTCCATCAGTTCCTCCAACAGTTGGAACTAGTTTAATTGGAAACAACTTGAGATAACTGACCTTGATTGCTACAAATTAGCAATCACACATGCTTAACTAAACATTAACTCCTCCAAATCAAATTTACTAAGTAAACTGAGTGACACAAGCCATTTCACAAAAGTTAACTATATCCAAGTTGTTTGCTGATGTGGAAATTTGAATTTTCTCAATTTAATCAAGGCAAAGTCAAATTGAGAATTTCTTGCTTCATTTTTCAATAGTATACAACATTTCTTCCACATACATATGGGAAAACATAAGTAGTCAACAAGGTTTTGGTGCAACTTTTGAGGGGTTACAATTAGAAGCATCCAAATACTGGATCAAAATTAGGTATATATACAATACTCTTACAATAGAGTAGTCAACACTTCCACTGGTAAGTCCCCATTTGAATTTTGTTTTGGATATTTTTTACCTTCACCTTTGGATATTGCATATGGAAAATAAGGAGGAGTTAGCGAGGATCTTATAGGGGCTAGGCATCATCAACACATAAAAAAGAATTCATTCAAGGTGGGAGATAGATTATGGTTATATTTGGACAAGGAGAGGCTACAAGAGCCTAGTAAGAAAATCAATGCTATGCAATATGGTCCATTTGAGATATTGGAAAGGGTGAGAGATAATTTCTATAGACTTATTCTAGCCCCATACATGTGCATTTACTCAATGGTGGATGTAGAAAATTTGAAACTCTATGAGCCTTCCATGCTAGATTAGGAAGAGGAAAAATTATCATTATATAGAGGACATACCACCATATGATTAATAAGAGTTAACATATCATACAATTTCATTAAAGAGATACGAAACTACAAGACAAGGGAAGTATGGCCTTTGGAAGATTGGGTTGAAAGGATTGCTTCCAAGCAAGGCTAAATGGTACTTTAAGGCGAAGGTAGAGGATACATTTCCTCACCTCATTCAAGAAAATATTTTGGGGAACAAAAGCCTCCCAAAATTGGGAGGTAAAATCCAAATTAGATTTATATATTTTTCATCCATCTCAATTATTTTAGAATGGAAAATCAAGAGGAATCAACTTACAAGTTCACTTTTACTAGTTGTCCTTGTTTCGAAAATTTCAGGTGCAAAAAATCAGGATCCATTTTGAGGCCTTAAATGACCATTATTTTGTTGCCAACCTAAATATGTACCTAGATTCCATAATCTATACAAATATAACCTTCTAATGACACATGAATAACCTCAATCAGAGCTCATATGAGAATGTTATACCTCGTGGAATTTGACCTGTCAAAATTGACCACCATAATTTGAGGGGATCCCATGTCAACCCTTGTTACTCATGGAAAAGGGGTTAGCCACTTGGGAACTATGAAGAAGAATATGGAAGGTTCAAGTTGTAACTCATATCAAGGGTTGAATGGGTCAAATTTAACCCCTAGTTGGCTATCATGTTGTGTTAAAACTGAGCCATTAGGAAGAAAGGGGTTTGATTCTATTATAGTTCATTTTGTTCTATAGTTGAGAAGAGTAGCTAAGAGTGGACAAAGAGAGAAAAAAATAGATGGTTTGTGTTATATTATCCCATGGGTCCGGGTCCTCATTCCTTTATACTTGCATCCATTTCCAAGCAGAGAAAGAGAGTGCAGGGAAGCCTCACCTTCCAGTTGTGTTTCCTCTCAAAAGGATTTCCTAGGCCATATATAGTGTTATTGTGGTCTTGTAAGTGATTTTTCTATTTTTTCTCTATTTTATACATATTTATATATTGCATGCATACACAATAAAAATTAACTTGATAATTCCAAAATTATAAGGAAAAATTAACCCTCATGGAATAGATTTCAGAGTTTAGTAAATTTTCTTTATCAGATCCATTGTGGTGAACTATCCAATGGAACATCAATGAAAATTTATGAATCAGTACATTTTGGCCTCCTTTTATTATTCTAACTACATCTATGAGAGGAAAAACTAGTTGTGCAACTTCATTATAGGATTTTGGAGGGATGGACAAGACAATGTTCAACTATCTTTCTAGTTCTTCAAATATATAATCACATGCCAGCTAGTATGAAATTTATTTGGGTGTCGACACCATTCCTTTTATGTACCAAAACTTTGTGTTGTCTAGGCATAACTTTATATATGCTAGGTAGGGGAGTGATAGATGGAATATCTACAAAATCCTTCACCTATGGGGGATGTTTTTTATATTCGCTGTCTAATACTTGAACATAAACTTTGGGGGGATGAGGTTGGTTGATGCTAGTGCATTGACAACAAAACATTCATAGTTTTTCATTATCATACTTTCCCATTTGTGAATATGGATGCATTGACTAGATTGACTTAGATTATTACTAGATAGATAAATAGAGAAGGGAACCATACGGTATTTCCTAAACTCTGGCATTCTCTATAATTTGTTTTGATAATGTCTTCCAAGTGTTTTGCCTAATTGAACACTTTTCCTTCCTCTCCAACTTTATCGATTTCTTCAGTAATATTTAATTTTACATTGGAGGCCTCAATTGTTAATGTGAAGCATACTGATACAATTACATAGGGCCAATTTACCACCTAGTTGGTTACCCTACTGATGATTAATCCTTTGGAGTTCTTCTCTATGGCCAACCATGCATGTCTTTCAATCTAATATCATGGATTTTTTTTCCTTGAAAAATTTTCACCTCTTCGAGAGAGTCCTATGGTTTTTTGAAACAAACCTATAGTAACAGGAAGTGGTCATTTGAGCCGAAGAAAACCTCCATGGAATCAAATCAAAATGAATTTGGAAGCTTCTTCTTTCCAACCCCCTAAATCGTCAACCTTGGAATCAATATTATAGTGAGTTTGTTCAACTTAGTTGCAAACAAATATGTTGCTAGGCCCCAAACAAAGGTTAGTAGAGAGGAAAACTGATGTGATTGGGGTATCACACAAGGAATATTTTGAGATATGTCTCTCGTCATAGTGTTTCCTAGTTCCATAATTTTTTAACTTTAGTAGGACTATTACCTGTATATAAGTATTACTACATTGACAAAATTCCTAAATTCATAATATTCCAACGTTGTAAATATTTTTTTTTCTCTAATTAATTAAATTAAATTAAATTTTAATTTTTATAGAGACTAGGGTTTGGATGATCCTAAGTGAAAAGAAGTGTTAGGTGTTATTCATGGTAACAACCTTGATTAAAATTCCATGTAAAAAAATATAAGACAACGATCATGGGACACGTATTCCAAGCTGAATGGTGGGAAAAACATCCTAGTGGGTGTTCATTTAGGTTATTATGGCTAAAGGAAATTGGCAAAGGAAATGAAAAATGCTTTGGAAAGGCATGAGGCATTTATTGACATTTTATTTATGAAAATAAAGGAAATTAGGAGAAAAAGAAAGTGAAAAGTCGCAGGTTGAATGTGAGGAGGAAACTGAAGGAAAATAATGGAAAAATGAAGAAAATAGAGGCCTCATTGATAAAAAGGCTTCTGAGAATCAATTAGCAAGATTTTGCTCAACATTGGATCAAGAAAGGAAAAGAAGGCAAGAGGAAGGAAGGAGAAAGCAAGGAAGAGCGTGATCAAGCACCTACAACATGATTCTTTGTAGGTATCGATTTGCATGTGTGATTTCCTTGCTAGTTTTTGCATGCGTGGTATTGCTTGTGGTTCTTTGCTGTCATGCCATTGGTTTTTCCAGGCGTGACAATGTTTTCAACCTAGCCTTACCATTTCTAGATAGCCATGGTGTGATGGGGTTCTCATGTTTTGGTTGAGGTGGATTACCGGATGGATTCAAAGCTAAGTGAGCTGGATCTCCAAAATAAAGAACACATGGCCTAGTGATCCCTAAATCAGACTGTGGATCACGGTAAAGCCATTGGCCTAGTGACCCCTAAATCAGACTATGGGTTGCGATAAGGCTAGGTACTGTGTGCCTCGACGGGCCTAGGAATCCTTGATCGATGAATGGCATGATATACGGTAAAGCCTAGAGGTGGTTTCCCTTGATTAGGCCTAGGATTCCTTGCTGGTGAATGGTAGGATATATGGTAAAGCCTAGAGGGTGGTGTCTCGATTTAGGTCCTAGTGATGCCTAGATCAGACTCTGGATTGCGGTAAATCCTGAGAGACTAGGAGACAAGAAAATTCCTCATGATGTAGGTGGAGAAATTCGGTGGCATCCATACTTGTTTTTGCCTAGTGATCTGATGGAGATCATGGTAAAGCCTGCTATTACATGTTTATTATTTGGCCTAGTGATCTGGGATGGATTACGGTAAATCCTGGTTTCTATTAATGAGGGTGAGGTGGTTTAGCCTCAGGATGCCCTGGTTGGTTCTTTTGGTTTGAGTCCCACATTCATGCTTGGAATATGGCACGGGGGTGAATGGCTGAAGAGAGATTTTTCTCGGCGATTCTATGGTCAGGTGGAACATGGTAGTCCCATACCAGGTTGGCTTTTGAATTCATTAATAAGAGGTTCTTTCCTTGATGTCTTATGTATAAATGTACTGGTTTATATTTGGGTTCTATGGTTGATGTATCCTTGATATTTCTATTGTTATTATGCTGGTTATAAGCATGTTTTGTGACAATGATGATGTATGGATCTCCTCGTGTTTTTATTTGTAAATGAATGAACAATGTATCTATGACCTAATAAATGATAATGAGACTAATGATATAAGGGATCAATGCTTCTTAGACCCCTATGCTTAGATCTATTTTTTTACTCTTATAGATTACATATTTTTGATATTTTTGATGAAATGCTTGTCATGGCTAGTAGGGGTCCAGTCAAGCCCTTGTTCAAGTAGTTGCATTTGTATCATCATTATCTTATTATCTTTTTGTTCTGAAGGTGTCATTTAATTCTAGGAAGTGACTTGGGCTTTATGCCTAAAAAAGTGGCTCAAATCTTGGGGACGTTGGCATAACACTGAGCAAAATAGTCCTTGAACGCTGGTGTGCCAAGCTGTGGGAGCGTACAAAGCCCTCTGGATATTGGAATTCCCATATCATGAGAGAGTCCGACAGTTAATTGGTCTAAAAACTCAGTGGTACCCAGGGGCTGGTTTCTAGAAAGGTTTTGATGGTTTCTAGTAGTCCTCATGCTGGTGTAGAAGGTTTGTATGTTGTGTTTCTGTTGATTCCACTTCCTTAAGGTCACATAGGAGGTTGAATCCCATGATAGTAGCCTATCATCACATGTTTACCCCGGTTGGACAGATACTTGGGTAAATGAGGGAGGAGGGCATTACAAAGTGGTAACAGAGCAGGTTGTGAGCTCTTTGGGTCATATATGATACCACAAAGTGGTATCAGGGCATGGTTCACCCCTCGGACTGGATGGGCAGTGTGTTGGTCACGCATTCATTTCAGTTGCATATGTGTTCCTTATGCTTGTAGTTCATGAGCTTGTTGAATTTGCATCGTGTTGATCATGGTTGTAGAGATGTCACCATGTGAAGGTTGATGGTGTTGTTGTTGGGATGCTTTAGTCATGAATGCATGTCAGTTGTATATGCATTTGTTATGCATGTCAGTGTCTATATGTTATTATGAATGCATTGTCATGGTTATAGTCATGCATATATAGTAGGTAAAACATGAATTGTGAGGTCATTGTATGCATATTAGGTCATCATGATTATATTGGTTGTTATGATGCTAATGTGCTCACTGAGATAGAGCAGGAGATGCAGACCATAAAAGTGAAGTTTCATCATTGGACCTCGAGGAAATTGCATGCCGTCATACATGTATGTAGGTTAAGGATTTTTATATGCATTATGGTTATGTGTATGCCTTTCATTCTATTGATGTTATGGTTACATACATGATAGATGCTAGTTGATTAGTGTAGTCATATGGATATGTGTCGGATAGTCATGAATGATAGTAACCTGTGGTTGTATGCATTACTATTGTTGCTTTATGTTAGATAACTTGATGATTATGTTATATGTTGTTGACGAGTATGTTATAGGTTAACTTGTTGTTGTTATATGATAGTTATATTGATGATTATGTTATATGTTGTTGATGAGCATGGTATATAACTTGTTGTTGTTATATGTTAGTAACTTGATGATTAGGGTTATTACATTAAGATCTTGATGTTATATGTATCATACTAAGTTGTATTGGTCTATGCAAATGGTTAGGGTTATGACATTCATGTATGAGTTAATATGTTGTGGCACTATGTCATACTAATCTAAAATGACTGTGCAGATGTGATTATTATGTATGAATGATAACTGTTTATGATTTAATGATGTGAACATGTTAGTTAGTGACTATTATGGATATCATGACTTTATTTATGTTTGAGTTTATATGTTGTGAAGTTATATCGTGCTAATCTATATTGATTGTGCATACAAGATAGCCTCCCTTGAGATACATTAAGGTATGCGTTTTCTTATGTCGTCTATTTGGTGTTTGAATGTTTGACCATGTCGTTTATTTAGTGTTTGTGTTTCATGTCTATTTTGTCGTCTATTTGTTGTTTGAATGTTTGATTACTTGAATCATATGAGTACACATATATAATATCTCTTACAGAAATGATCTTGTTTTAAGATGGTTGTACTAATACATATGTGTCGAGACAACGAATATCTACTTGAGTGTAAGTAGATGATAGTGGTGGAATTATGTATTATAACTGATGACCATGAGTTGACTATGGATTATGACATGGTTGTTATACTTGGTAAAGTTTGATTTCCAAGTAATAGATTTGATGTCTTGATCTTTGGAACGTGAGACTGACATGTGTAAACAATTGCAGGAAACACACTTGGTATTAGCATGACAAGGTAACAATTGATGTGTTTATATAGCTAACATTTGGGTGATGTGACAGTGCATAGTAAGACTCAATTGAAGAAAGGAAAATATAAAGGAAGGAATTGGGTGAAATCTCCTTTGGCTATGTTGGGAAACCCTAATTCTAAATGAATGAGTGCTTTGCATACATGAAGTCTTCTTAACCTTGATTTTGTTTGACATTATGTGGATATGTGTTATGTTCATGGACATGTATTTGATAGGTATAACAATTAGTGTCAAGTTATAGCTAGATCTGTCAAGGGAATTGGACTCCCTTGAGACATGGCACGTATGTGTTTGGTTACAAGGCGGTGTGCTTGGAACAACAAGATAAGGTAACTGATATATTATATATTTATTTATGTTCTAACAATTAGGTGTTTATGGTAGTGTGATGCAGGGAGTTGCATGGCAAGAGAGGTTGTCATGAAATCTCGAAGAATGCTCAAGTTGAGATTTCCCTTGGAAGCATTGGGAACCATGGGGATTGAGTCATGGTGTCTGTTGTCAGTCTTGTGCTTTTGGCATTTTGTGATTTGTTGTGCTCAATTGCAGTTTTGTTTGCATCTTGTGCATGGCCATGCCACTTTGTTTATGGTGTCGTATTGTTGTTGGTTTTCCATGGTTTTATTCTTGTTTACTTCTTGGTCTTGCCTTTATTGCTTTGGGAGTCTTGGGAATTGGTTGGGAAATAAGAAAATTAATGGAGCTCAGGGAGAGCTAAATGAAACCTAGTAGGTAATGTAAGACCCAAATGAAGCTCGGTGCATGAGTAAGGGAAGTTGAAGGTAAGAATATGAAAATTAGTTGGATTGGTTCAGTCCATTGGTGTAAATGGACAATGGCATGACAATCATGAGAAAGTTAATAGGAAAGGTGAAGTAAATGGATCTGAGGCATTAGATGCCTTGGCTATGTTGGAAAAGATTGTTCTCAATGTTGTGCACGTGTGTGCACAAATAAAGGGAGTTCTCTTAACCTTGACCTTATTCTATTTGGTAATAATGTTAGGATCATGATTATGCTGATGTTTATATATGTCTACATGTATGTATGTACATATGTTATGTCTGATAGGGTCCTCATGGGTCATGGTTGTTTAATTATAATGTTTATATGTGTGTATGTATGTCGTTGTCTGACAGGATCATGATTGTTTTATGCTAATGTTTATGTATATGTATATATGTATTTGTCATTGTATGACAAGGTTTTCAGTGATCATTCTAGTGGAGGAATGATTGCTTATGCAGGTGAGTGGCATGACGAGGTTCCTGGTATGGGGAATCAAGTGGGGAGAGTAGTCATGACGAATATATGAGGTCAATATCATGTGGATATGAATTAATATTGTATGCTTGTATTATGCCTATGTTTATGTTATAATGGGTAACTTTGAGGGATACATCAGGTGAATGAAAGCAATGAGATCCACAACATGATAAGATAAGCATGGATGGCATAAAGACATTGGAAGAAAGGTTGGTTGGTAGAGACAATGTGGTTTTGGATGTGCAATATTACTATTGTGCATATCTCGTATATGTTGTACATGTTGCATCTGTGATGTTGTGTGCATGCGGTGTGGTGTATATATAGTGTGTGTACATGTTGTTTATGCAATGTTATATACAGGGTGGTACATATAGTGTTGTGTGAATATTGCATATGCAGTGCTGGGTTTAGATGGTGCTATGTACATGTCGGATATGCGATGCTATGCACATATTGTACTAAGCGTACAATGGATATGCGGTGTTGTGTGCATATGGTGCTGTGCGCATGTTGGATATGCAATTTTGTGTACATAGGGTGTCATGTACATGTTATACATGCAATTCTATGTACATATGGTGTTGTGTGCATGTTGTACAAGTGGTACTATGTACATATGGTGTTGTGAGCATGTGGTGCTGTGTATATGTTGTACATATGGTGTGGTGTGTAGGTGGTGTTGTGTACATGTGGTGTCATGTACATGTCATGCATGTGGTGTTGTGTACGTCTGGCGTTGTGTATACATTGTACATGTGGTATGATGTACATGTGGTGTTGTGTACATGTTATGCATGTGTTGTCGTGTACATATGTTATGAAACCAGCTCAAGAAAAGATAGAAAAGATAGATCAACGCCTTAGAATTCAGCCTCTTCGAGGGGGAAACCTCCTTTACATTACATAAATGAACAATTCTTCGATGATACAAATGACAAAACCTCCTTTCTATATATAGGAGTCTAAAGAGTCACAATATAATCCAGCCGACCTAACAATAATAATATAAATCCACAAAAATAACAATAGAGGGATTCTATGGGCACATTAATAACAATATGGGGGCAATGGGGGCACAACAATATAAATAAGGGGTATAACTACAATAGTAATGGGGTAATCACTAGTATTATAGGGACCCAACATGCCCCTCTCCTTCAAAAAGTGTTGTCCTCAACGCTTGAGTAGTTCTGGATACTTCTGCATAAAATTCTCATCCTCCCATGTGGAATCTTCAGCGGATAAGTTCTTCCACTTGATAAGGTACTCTGAAATTGATTGATTTCGTAGCTGTCGAGTTCTTGTTTCTATAACTGCTTCCGGTTCCAATATAATTTTTCCTTCCTCGTCAAGTTCTGGCAATATTGTTTGAACTGGGAGCTTGTCACCTATAACCTTCTTTAAGCATGAAACATGGAAAACTGGGTGCAATCGAGAAGCTGCAGGAAGCTCCAATTTGTATGCCATAGTACCAATCTTTTGCAACACCTTGTACGGACCATAATACTTTGGTGATAATTTATTATCCTTCTTAGCTTGCTTGAGGGACATTTGCTTATATGGTTGTAGCCGTAGGAATACCCAATCACCTACATCAAAACTTCTTTCACTGCGATGTTGATCTGCCTGTTGTTTCATTCTATTTTGTGCCAACACGAGGTTATCCTTTAAGAGTTGGAGGACTTGTTGTTGATGTTCGATGTGATGTTCCACTGCCTGAACCTTAGAATTTTCTCTTAAATATGATGTGATGGATGGTGGTTGATACCCATAAAGTGCCATAAATGGGGTCATTTTTGTTGCTGTATGGAAAGGAAGTGTTATACCACCATTCAGCCAGAGGCAACCATTTGACCCATTGTGTCTGTTTATCAGATACAAAGCAACGAAGATATCCTTCCAAACATTTGTTTACTATCTCAGTTTTCCCATCAGATTGAGGATGATAAGATGAGCTATGAGCTAACTGAGTACCAAGACAAGAAAATAATTCTGTCCAAAAATTTCCAGTGAAAATGGGATCTCTGTCACTTACAATAATCTTTGGGTTTCCATGTAGCTTTTGAATTGTTTCCATAAATGCAGTAGAAACTGTACTGGCTTTAAATGGATGTGATAATGCACAAAAGTGTGCATACTTGGTAAGTCTGTCAACTACCACCATGATGACACTCTTTCCCTCAGACTTGGGTAAACCTGTGATAAAATCCATTGAAACCTCCTCCCAACGTTGGCTTGGAATGGATAAAGGTTGTAATAGACCCGGTGTCTTAATTGTTTCAACTTTATTTTGTTGGCAAACCAAACATTCTGCCACAAACTTTTGAATATCTGATTTAAGGCCATCCCAAAAAAATTCCTTCTTAACCCTGTGGTAAGTTTTTAAAAATCCTGAGTGCCCTCCTAAGGGAGAAGTGTGCAATTCCATAAGAATCTTTTGTTTTAGCTGGGAATTCTTACAGAGGTATAAGCGATCTTTGTACCATAACGAATCATTTTTCCAGCTAAATGTATCAGACGTACTGGAATCTTGTTGTAGCTTTCGAATAAGTGCCCACACTTCTTCGTCATTCTTCCATTCCTCCCTTGCTTCATTTATCCAATCTGGTTGGATAATAGAAATAGCGCACAACAATGCTTCCACATCCTCATCCTTTCTTGAGAGTGCATCTGCCACCACATTTTGCTTCCCTTTTTTGTAGATGATTTCAAAGTCATAACCCAACATCTTTGTGACCCACTTTTGTTGCTCTTCAGAGGATAATCTTTGTTCTAAAAAGTATTTAAGGCTATCATGATCCGTTTTTACCTTGAAGTGTCTTCCCATTAGGTAGGGTCGCCATTTCTTAAGTGCATGGAGTATTGCCAACATTTCCTTCTCATAAATAGCTTTGCTTAAAAACTTTCCCTTGATTGGACGACTTTCAAAAGCAATGGGTCTTTCATCTTGCATTAGAACAACACCAATTCCATTTCCTGAAGCATCACATTCCACAATAAAGGTTTTTGTGAAGTCCGGTGTAGCTAAGACCGGTGCTTGGCACATTGCCTCTTTAAGATGTTCAAAGGCCTTTGTTGCTTCTGGAGTCCATGAAAATGCATCTTTCTTCAATAATGTTGTTAGAGGTGCTGCTATTCTCCCATAATTCTTAACAAACTTGCGATAATACCCTGTCAACCCAAGAAATCCTCGCAGATGCTTTATGGATGTGGGGATTTTCCATTCCTTAATGGCTTTAATTTTGCTAGGGTCTACCTTAACTCCTTCATGAGATACAATATGACCCAAATATTCCACCTCCTGGACTCCAAAGAAACATTTGGATCTTTTTGCATATAATTGTTTCTCCTCCAATAGTTGTAGCACCCTGTCAACATGTTCAACATGATCCTTCCAAGACTTGCTGTAGATTAGTATATCATCAAAAAATACTAACACAAATTTTCTAAGGAATGGTTTGAAAATTGAATTCATCAAACCTTGAAATGTTGAAGGTGCATTGGTAAGGCCAAAAGGCATGACCAAAAATTCATAATGACCCTCATGAGTTCTAAATGCCGTTTTCGGAATGTCTTCAATCTTCATTCTGATTTGATGATATCCTGAACGAAGATCCAACTTGGTGAAGTAAATTGATCCATGCAATTCATCCAGTAATTCATCAATGACAGGAATGGGGAACTTATCTTTAATAGTGAGCTTGTTGAGCTCCCTATAATCCGGACACATGCGCCATGATCCATCCTTCTTGTGCACCAATACTACTGGAGCAGAGAAAGAACTTTGACTCGGTTGAATTATACCAGCCTCTAGCATTTCTGCAACCATACGTTCAATTTCACTTTTTTGGACATAGGGATATCTGTACGGCCTGATGTTTGGAGGAACACTTCCTGGAATCAGATGAATAGCATGATCATGATCACGCATAGGTGGGAGACCTTTGGGAGTCTCAAATACCTTGGAATGATTGTCCAAGACTTTTTGGAGATCTGGAGAAATAGATGATTCCAATGTGGAAACATCTAGCGAACATAATTGTGCAATTACACCTCTTTGCTCCTTTTTTAGAAGCTTTGTCATACCATTAGAGCTGATTATCTTTCCTGGTTTCCCTGCAATACCCCTTAATTCAACTTCCTTTCCTTCCGTAGAAAATTTGATGAAAAGTTCTTGAAAATTAAAAGCTATTGTACCCAAGGATTGTAGCCATTGGACTCCTAGTACAACATCAGCACCTCCCATTGGAATGGAAAGCATTGGGCTAGTCAATACATATTCTCCCATGGATAGCTTGATATTATGGCACTTTCCAGAGCAATTTATTGTTCCTCCATTTGCAATCATCACTTGACACTCTGGTGCTGGATATAGGAAGCAATTCAATTCTTTTGCTACCCTACAATGAATAAAATTGTGGGTGCTTCCTGAATCAATCAACACTATTACCTTTTTCTTCTTGATTTGTCCTTCTATCTTGATGGTTTGAGGAGTGGTAATTCCTGCCAATGCATTACAAGATATGGTCGGATTTATTTGTTCTTCATCTAGGCTTTGTTCCTGGAGTATATCCTCTTCTTTTGACCTTTCTTGCTCCTTTTCTTCTTCCTCTTCACAATCTATGTAGAATAATTTCTTCTCAGCACACTTATGACCTTTAGTGTATTTGCTATCACAACTGTAACAAAGCCCTTTTGCTCTTTTTTCTTCCAATTGTTGTGGTGTCAACCTTATAGGTTGTGGAAGACTAGGGGCAACAACACTTCCGTCTTTATAGTTGTGAGTGGTATGCTTCCTGGTTGCCATAATTTTGCTTTCCATTTTTCTTGCTAACCTGAATGCCTTCTCTAATGAATCAGGTTCCCAAAGGCGAACATCATGTTGGATATTATCCTTTAAAGACCCTATGAACACATCAATCCTATGCTCCTCTGGAATATCTTTTACCCTTATGTTCAATTTTTGGAACTCCTCAATGTGCTCCATTATTGAACCCTTTTGTTTGAGACTTATCAATTGGCTAAAAAAAGTGTTGCTTTTTGTATCCTCATAATGTGCTATCAATTCTTCCGTAAAAATTGCCCAAGTGATAAATTGTTTACGAGAGCAAAGCCATTGATACCATACAAACTGATTTGGTTCCAAATATAAAGTTGCCATACGTACCTTTTGTGTGTTTTGCACATTATTGAGATCGAAGAACTGCTCCATCTGTAATATCCATGTGGCGGGATCCTTGCCATCAAACTTCCTCATATCGATTTTTGGAATATGGTGGGTCTTCGATCCAACATTAGAGTCTATGGAATCATGATTAACATTTCTTTTGTTCACATCATGAGTTTCCTTTACAACCTTTTCACCATTAGTAAGTATTTCTTGTAGAAAATTTGTCAAATCTGTCTTCAAATCTGCCATGTCTGTCTTCAGATCATCCATCTTAGCTTCCATGCCCTTTATCTTAGATTCCACGCCATTTATCTTAGCATCTGTTAGCTTTTGTGAGCGTGGCATTTGTTGCACTTGTTCTTGTAATTTTGATATATCATGTAGCATTTCTTCCTCTTCTTCATGAGTCATGCTAGAGCTTTCAGGTTCCTTACTAGGTGTTTGCATTTTCTTTCCTCGGGGCATCAATTACCGATAATAATGCTTTACTATGCCCTTTGAATTCCTTCAAACCAAGCTTATGCAAAAATTAAAAAAAAAAACTACACACCTTTTTTTTACTTTGTAGAAGCCTCATATTGAATCTGATGTATCTCTGTAATTTCGAATCATCCAGTTCTGAAATTGTGACCTGTAGTAGCCTTCTATGTCCTCTTTCCTTCCACTAGTCTGATCCAAATTGGATTCTCCAAGAAAGAGTTATGCACAATCTCCCGCAGTGACCTGACTATAGACTAGTTCAGTAGAGCGAACTTGTATGAAGTGCCACGTGTCACTGTTTCAACCTTTGACTCTAAAAAATATATAAAATAAAACTACAATCCGTCCTCTTTCTGTACCTTCTTACGAAATTTCAATCCGATGCTCAGAACGAAAGTTATGACGATTTTCCCCAGGTCACCTGTTTTGAGTGTAATTCAGGAGTCTGCAAAAAGACCAACTTCCTCAGATCATATCTCCGAAAATATCGCGTGAAAAGCTCTGAAATTCGGACCCAAGGTTCAGCACGATTTCTTCTCAAATGGTTTTTTTTTGCGACTTCTGAAACGTCACAGAAAAAATATATAGCGAGAATGCCACGATGACATGTTTGGAGCAGCGAAACCCTAGAATCCAAAGCTCTGATACCAAATGTTATGAAACTAGCTCAAGAAAAGATAGAAAAGATAGATCAACGCCTTAGAATTCAGCCTCTTCGAGGGGGCAAACTCCTTTACATTACATAAATGAACAATTATTTGATGATACAAATGACAAAACCTCCTTTCTATATATAGGAGTCTAAGGAGTCACAATATAATCCAGCCGACCTAATAATAATAATATAAAGCCACAAAAATAACAATAGAGGGATTCTATGGGCACATTAATAACAATATGGGGGCAATGGGGGCACAACAATATAAATAAGGGGTATAACTACAATAGTAATGGGATAATCACTAGTATTATAGGGACCCAACAACATATGATGTTGTGTATATATTGTGCATGTAACGTTGTGTATAGGTGGTACTGTGTACATGTTGTACATGTGGTACTAGTGTACATGTGGTATTATGTGCATGTCGTATATGTTATGTTTTGTGTACATGCGGTACTATGTATGTGCAGTGTGTAGTTGTGGTATCATGACATGTGTACTCGTTGTGTTGTAATATGTGTAGTACATGCATTGTTTTGTGTTGTACGTCAGGTGTAGGTACATGTATTGTGTGGCATTGTACATCGGGTATATGTAGTGTCCCTTCTTGGTGAGATAGCTTTGATGACACTTAGAGAGGGTGATTTTGATATAATGATATAATATTATGCATGACAGACTTATGTACATGCTTATATGCTATAGACCTGGTTTGGTCACCTAGTTGTTGTGTGCTTAGGATAATATCTATGGTTGTGTGTATAAGAATTGATTTTGGTTAAGAGCATATTATTGATGTTTTCTCTTTTTGTATCCTTGCTTGGGCATGGCTGTATGACATGGATGGTGATTCAGGATTGGGACACATAGATCCATGGATGATCATGGTTATGTGGAACATATGGTTAATTATGATTTATGGGTGATACATGATTATATTGAGCAAGATGTGATAGGGGACCTAGTTATTTGCAAACAAGGATCCTCAAATTATAATGACTGTGAAAGTCATGATGCATGATTTTTATGATTATATATGCTTAATCTTGTATTGAGCAGGATGTGACAGGGGAACTGGTTATTTGAAAACAAGTATGCTCAAATTATAAATGACTATGGAATTCATGATACATGATTTTTATGATTTTATATGCTTACTATTGTATTGAGAAAGATGTGATATGGAACGTGGTTATTTTCAAACAAGGTTGTTCAAATTTTAAATGGCTGCAGAAGTCATTTCTCTAGAACCAAAATGGTTGTGGAAGTCATGCACAATCTTTGGTAAAATGTGAATAAGTTAATTACGAAATTCATTGATTCCTTTGATCTATGAGATTTTGATGTGTGTAGGTCTTGGAACAAGGCCTTATCAATGAATCAGTAGATGGGTATGAGCTCACAATCAGTACCTTAAGGTGAAGCATGGAGTTTCAAAGCAGAGTAGATGAAAAGCCATGGAAATTAGGGCGCGAAGTCCTAAATCCATGAAAGATAAAGACGTGGAGTCTTGTATCTATAATAAAATGTTTAAGGCATGAAGTCCTGAATATTTAAAAATATCAAGGTGTGAAATATTGGATCTTTAGAGTAGATCAGGGCGTGGAGTCCTCAATCTACTAAGGCACGAAGATGCATGCAATAGGGGTGCGGAATCCCTATTCTTCTAAAGAAAAAATACCACTCATGGGTAGCTCAAGGATGAATTTCCTTAATAAAACTTCTTTTCTAACAATCCTAGAGTGACTTTCTAAAAATAGAAAGTCATGTCTAGCATCTCAAGCATGACTTTCCAAAAATAGTAAATCACCTTGCATAAATTGGCAATCAAGTATAGTTGAAGGAAAATCACTTAACTTATCATTAATCAATCCTAATAGTTCAATCTTGACTTAATCCTCAATATTATTATTATCTTTTATGAGACTGTGATATTATTATTAAAAGGGAATTACAAGTCACCTTCATCTCCTCAGTCACTTCACACCTCTCTCCTTGATGACTCTCATGACTCTATGTAAATCTCTCTCTTTTAATAATACATTACACTCTATCTTACGCACTTGTTAATGAATGGCATATTCCTCTTACACTCATTAAAGACATGTCATAAAAGATTCCTCTTACGCTCTCTTTAATGCATAAGTTACACTCTCCTTAACTAAGGCATGCACACCTCTCCTTAATGGCATGAGTTACACTCCTCTAAATGGAATACAAGGCATGCATATTACTCCTCCTTTATGACAAGAATTTGTTGCTCCTCCTATATATGTGTCTCATGTATTCTCACTTTGGGGGAGAGGGAGGTGCATTGTGATACCAAGAGTTGGAGAGATTTGAAAAATATTATGAGAGTGAGAGACTTGGAGAGTAGCCAATTGCTTTTGAAATGATTTTGAAATTCCTAAACTAAATTACTAAGTAGCTCTACCTGGTGGAGCTGACCATGAGTGGTGTTGGGAGGAAGTGAAACTTATCTTCCTCAACTTTCCTTGGATATCTCTCTACTGCTATATTTTGGTACAATTTGTGAGCTCTTATAGCTCAGGGATTCCGGGGGGAGAAGTTCTCCCTAGATATGGTTGGGTGGAAAACTGGATGGTTCAAGTGAGTTGGTTAAGGGATCAAAGATGGTTCATATTGTCAGCGATTGGAGTTGAATATCTCTTCAGCATTTGAGATAGTAAAGACAAATATCGCTGAAGGAAATGAATGCATATCTAAAATATACCAGGAGGATTCACTAGATCAATGGTTGAAATAAAAATGTAAAAAAAAACAAGATGGAAAACAAGAGTGTTAAAGAGAATCTTTGAGGTAAGTTTCAATCATTATGTATTGCAACAGGTCAAGATGCTTCCATTGGGTTTGTAGGAATGATTGAATGAAAATAACTTTTGATCAATCTCAAAGCCCTTCAATTCACTTACAGTGGATGAAATGATTTTGAAAGGCATTTAGACAATACATAAGTAATTATAATTTAATTATAGGTTTTTATTTGTTTTGCATAGTTGTAGATTCAATCTTGCATGCCATCTGTTTGACAAAAAATGTAAATGAAATTCCTGTAGTCAACATATTTGCTAGTTTTTAAAAATGAATCTATGCATGGTTTTGTACCGATTCAGGACAACATCAGGGGGTATCCATGCCATTAGGACCTGTAACCCCCAATTTGATTCCAAAAAAACACTTTTCAAAACCCAGATCATAAATCTGGGATATTTTGCAGATTGCTACTGCCAAAAGTGTGTGTCTGTTGTCAAGTTTTGGGTGAAAGAATAAGATGATTTAGTCACTATTTTAATATTTTGTCATTTGAATAATTAATATATAAATTTTATGATCTAAATAGGTTGAGGGAGAATCTTATATTCATGTCAAATTTCCTTAAGAGATTGTGGCTTCCAAGTGTTTGACAAAATGCCTTAATGGCTGTAGATTGCATGTTTGCAAAGTGTTTGTTAAAAGGCCTCAATGGCTGTAGATTGCATGCTTGCAAAGTGTTTGTCAAAAGTCCTCAATGGCTGTAGTTTTTAGATTGCATGCTTGCAAAGTGTTTGTCAAAACTTCAATGGATGTAGTTTTTGTGCATACAAATTGTTAGAGTAAATGTCCTACTTACTGTAGCTTTTATGCACTAGAAAATTTATGAATAGATTATTTAATGGATGTAGCTTCCTATGTCTGCAAGTTTTTGTATGAATGTGAAAATGAATTTAATAAGTTGTTGAAGTGTGAATAGAGAATAAGACAATTGTTACTTTTATTATCTAAAGCTTTCATTTAAAAAAATGGTTGTTGTTGGAAACAATTTTACAATGACTAATTTTGTAGGAATTTGTGCAAATGAGCATAATAAATTTCGTATGAGCTGCATGTATTCATGGGTGCATTCTTGTTCTTCAATGACTATAGAAAAAACTACTTGTGCCTAATTTATGCAGGTCCATTGTTTTACTTGACACATTTTGAAGGATAATATGCTTCTGAATTGGTAACACTAGTTTCTCTTGCTGCAACATTCATTATACAATTCTCACGATTGAAGCATTAGCTTAATAATTGGGATTGAGGATGTTAATTGAAGAATTTGAAAATTTTTTTGGGTCAATATATTTTGTGATATTAAGAGAAAGTTATCCCCGATTTCTTATGTTATATTCTTACATTGAAATAGATGAAGGAACATGATTACATGATAGTTAAGTTAGTCATATTATGAGTAAAAATAAAAAAATAAAAGAAATTGAGTAATAGTATTCAATGTGACCTTTACTTCTATATACTATTGATGGTTGGTAAGGTGGGACATTAGATATGGTATCAGAGCCAGGTTAAAACACTAGGGCCTAATGGGCCGACATGCCTGCTTGTAGGTTGATGCATGAATGGTTATTTTGCATGCATGTTGAATTATTGTGTATGTTGACTTTGAAGCATATTGGTTCCATAAAGGATATTATTATTATTATTATTATGTCATTTAGAAACTCGTGAAAGAAAACAAATTTCTTCTTATATTCCTTTATATTTTTGGTAAGACAAATTATAAGAAATATGATAAAGGAGTTAAAGACATGTTGGGAAGGGATGTGCTTGAGAAGTTGGGGTTAAACCCAAGCATGTGAATGGTTTGATTTTCAATGGGTGAGTGAGATATGTGGAGTGGATTCATGGTTTCATATATGTTTACTGCATCATTATCAATGGGATATGGACCTACTAGTCATCTCTACTAGTTGAAATTGTATCTACCAAGAAAAATATTATCCTAATCTAAACTATAGTATGATGGCCTTGGTGTGTATTCTTTGGGAATGTGTAACAAGTGTAAGGCAAAGATTCAATTAACGTGATGATTGAGTTCATCATGTTAATTTTGATTCTTTTCTTACCTACACTAATGGAAACTCAACAGAAGCTACCTTGAAGGATGTCACTTTTAACTGTGAATGTAGATTCAAGAGTAATGTATGTGCATTAATTTGTTGTGTTAAAATATGATTTGGGAATACATTCTTAATGAGTAATAATGGAATTCATATGATTTCTTTGACATGATTTTGTGTATTTTGGGTTGACTTTATGCATCAAATAACTTGAAATTACTCAAATACTAGGTTGAGGTATGACCTTCCTAATAAACAAGAGGCTTAAATGACTGGTGCATGAAGGGTTGTGGAAGCCATTTGAAGGAACACTTGAAGGTTATGTTTTCCCTAAGTTATGTATGGGTGTGGAATCCATACTAGCATATATATATGAGATGATGTATGGGTGTGGAATCCATACTAGCATATATCTATGAGCTGATGTATGGGTGTGGAATCCATACTAGCATATATCTATGAGCAAATGTATGGGTGTGGAATCCATACTAACATATATCTATGAGCTAAGTAATTCTTTTGGTTAGAATGAACAAAAATATTATGATGAAATCTCATAGACATGATTAAGGAGGATTGATTATGTGTAATTAAAGTTAAATGGATAGAGATCCATAACATGAATTTGCTTGAGATTTAAATCCATTATTTTATTTTTATTACAAATGAAGATACTAAGATTGGTATAGTGAACACCATTAGGTGGTTTAGAATGTTTGTAATAATTGATTTTGATATATGGAGTCAAGTGTGAACTAGGTATCTATCCTCTAGTATTTTAATTATTTTGTATGTGTTGGATTTAGGTAGAATTAAAATGATTTTCAAATGATTGAAATGTAGAAAAATATTATTGTGATAAGTTGATGAAATATCTTTTCTATTGGCTCAAGACAAATTAGGTATATGAAATCCATAATAGTCTCTTTAATTATTTTGTTAGTTGAATATTGGTTGAATTCTATTTAACCAAATTAATTAGAGAAATTATGAGGATTGAACTCATGAACTGCTCTAAACTATTGCTAGTTAGGTGATCGAGTCAAAATTCATATTGTTTATGAACTTGATGAACTAATTTCTTGGAATTTGATTAACTTGTAAATTGTTAAGAGAATAACATGTTTAGAAGATAAACATTTTATGTGGTGAGAAATTTGTTTTATTTGAACTTAAAGAAAAAGGTATGTGATTAATGAAAAGCTTAGTTGAGTTCTTGTTTTACAATAAGAGATATTTTTTTGAGGGAGAAATTGAAGGAGAGTGAGATCACATTTTGATGAATTGTAATTCTTGCATGATTTAGAAGCCTAAGATGATTGTATTATATGTGGAATGGAAGAGATTGAAGGATTTAGGACTTTTGTTCTTAGATGTATAGTTGTATGAGTAGTTAGTAATCCTGCAAAAGGTTATAATCTTTTGAGAGGTAGTAAAAAAATTAAAAAATTATCTTTAGGCTAGAAATGTCTTTATGATAGTCTAAATCTTAATTAAAATCAACAAGATTCTTCATAATTTGAGAAATGTATGGTTTTTATAACTTGCTTTTGTGTGTGTGTGTATGTCTTAATAGTAAGGAATAAGACGTGAAACCAAATGGATTGATTCATTATTGAATAGAAATCACGAGTGATTTTATAGTGGGAAAACAAGTTGACTTATAGTTATCAAGATAGATTCAATAATATAGATATTGTATTTGTATAATTATGAAAGTTGTTCTTGATTACAAGCCACTTTTGAAAAGATATATTTAATTATTTTTGGATTGAATATCTTCTAACTGAATCATTCATAATTGATTCTCAAGTAAGAGAAGTGAATAATAATGAAGATTATGGGAATTAAAGGAATGGTCTATAATACAAAAGTGGGTCAATGAGGACTGTATGGAACCTTAGCTTGTTAGTTTAAAAAAAAATGGTGTCTTAAACCTAAAATTGTGATTTTTCCTAAAGAGTAAGCATTTAGTAAAAACTATAGGTAGGTCCTAAATATTTTGATTGCAAGAATGTCTTATGGAATGAAAAGGGGAAACTTGGATTGAGAAGACATAAATTAAGTGAGATGTAAGAGTGGGCTTTATATATGACATCATGTTTTGTTGCATAGTTTCACTGGCAATTGTATGTGGATGATTTTATGCTTCTTGTATGCAAATTTGATTGTGAGATGGGATGGACCATTATTGTTTTTTTACAACCAATGTGTGAGCTATTTATAGCTTGGAAAGCTCACCGTACTATAGAACCAAGAATATGACACATGTAGGATTCATGTAGACTATGAAAAATAAGAACATGTAGAATATAAAATTATTATAGATATCTTAATTAGATGTCATATAAATTACATAAAATAGTATTTTGATATGGTACTATAAATTGTATGGTTGGTTTTGATATAGAAATATTTGGCATTTTATATAGAAACATGCATAATATGGCATGGATATATTTTCTACTTGATTAAGAATGGTATGTTTATGTTTTCATGGAGTTGATTCCAATTTAGAAAACATTAAACTATGGTTTGGCATGAAGAAAAATATATCAAATACATATACATAAGGTTAACACCTTAGTGATAGGAGAATAAAAGATAACTAAGTATCTTATGATAGTAGGAAAAACTGCGGGCCAAGTTTAGCCCAAGAGGAGTAGTATGTAGTGTCCCTTCTTGGTGAGATAGCTTTGATGACACTTAGAGAGGGTGACTTTGATATAATGATATAATATTATGCATGACAGACTTATGTACATGCTTATATGCTATAGACCTGGTTTGGGTCACCTAGTTGTTGTGTGCTTATGATAATATCTATGGTTGTGTGTATAAGAATTGATTTTCGTTAAGAACATATTATCGGTGTTTTCTCTTTTCGTATCCTTACTTGGGAATGGCTATATGACATGGATGGTGATTCAGGATTGAGACACATAGATCCATGGATGATCATGGTTATGTGGAACATATGGTTAATTATGATTTATGGATGATACATGATTATATTGAGCAAGATGTGACATAGGACCTAGTTATTTTCAAACAAGGATGCTCAAATTATAATGACCGCGGAAGTCATGATACATGATTTTTATGATTATATATGCTTAATCTTGTATTGAGCAAGATGTGACAGGGGACCTGGTTATTTGCAAACAAGGATTCTCAAATTATAAATGACTATGGAAGTCATGATACATGATTTTTATGATTTTATATAATCTTGTATCGAGAAAGATGTGATATGGAATGTGGTTATTTTCAAACAAGGATGTTCAGCTTTTTTATGGATGCGGAATTCATTTCCTTAGAACCAAAATGGTTGTGGAAGTCATGCACAATATTTGGTAAAATGTGAATAAGTTAATTTTGAAATTCATTGATCCCTGTGATCTATGAGATTTTGATGTGTATAGGTCTTGGAACAAGGCCTTACCAACGAACCATTAGATGGGTATGAGCTCACAATCAATATCTTAAGGTGAAGCGTGGAGTTTCAAAGCAGAGTATATGAGAAGACATGGAAATTAGGGCGCGAAGTCCTAAATCCATGAAAGATAAAGATGTGGAGTCTTGTATCTGTAATAAAATGTCTAAGACGCGGAATCCTGAATATTTAAAAAGATCAAGGTGTGGAATCTTGGATCTTTAGAGTAGATTAGGACGAAGAGTCCTAATCTACTAAGGCACGGAGATGCATGCAATAGGGGTGAGGAATCCCTATTCTTCTAAAGAAAAATACCACTCATGGGCAGCTCAGGAATGGATTTCCTTAATAAAACCTCTTTTCTAACAATCCTAGAGTGATTTTCTAAAATTAGAAAGTCATGTCTGACATCTCAATCACGACTTTCCAAAAATAGTAAATCACCTTGCATAAATTGGCAATCAAGTATAGTTGAAGGAAAATCACTTAACTTATCATTAATCAATCCTAATAGTTCAATCTTGACTTAATTCTCAATATTAGTAGCATTATTATTATCTTTTATGAGACTATGATATTATTATTAAAAGGGAATTACAAGTCACCTTCATCTCCTCAATCACTTCACACCTCTCTCCTTGATGACTCTCATGGCTCTATGTAAATATCTCTTTTAATAATACATTACACTCTATTTTATGCACTCGTCAAATAATGGCATAGTCCTGTTACACTCATTAAAGAAATGTCATAAAATATTCCTCTTATGATCTCTTTAATGTATAAGTTACACTCTCCTTATCTAAGGCATGCACACTTCTCCTTAATGGCATGATTTACACTCCTCTAAATGGAATACAAGGCATGCATATTACTCCTCTTTTATGACAATAATTTGTTGCTCCACCTATATATGTGTCTCATGTATTCTCACTTTGGGGGAGAGGGAGGTGCATTGTGATACCAAGAGTTGGAGAGATTTGAAAAATATTATGAGAGTGAGAGACTTGGAAAGTAGCCAATTTCTTTTGAAATGATTTTGAAATTCCTAAACTAAATTACTAATTAGCTCTACCTGGTGGAGTTGACCATGAGTGGTGTTGGGAGGAAGTGAAACTTATCTTCCTCAACTTTCCTTGGATATCTCTCTGCTGCTATATTTTGGTACTGTTTGGGAGCTCTTACAACTCGGGGGTTCCAGGGGGAGAAGTTCTCCCTGGATATGGTTGGGTGGAAAACTGGATGGTTCAAATGAGTTGGTTAAGGGATTAAAGATGGATCATATTATCAGTGATTGGAATTGAATATCTCTTCAACATTTGAGAAAGGAAAGACAAATATTGTTGAAGGAAATGGATGCATATCTAAAATATACCAATAGGATTCGCTAGATCAGTCGTTGAGATAAAAATGTTAAATAAAATAAGATGGAAGACGAGAGTTTTAAAGAGAATCATTGAGGGAAGTTTCAATCATTATGGATTCCAATAGGTCAAGATGCCTCCCATGGGTTTGTAGGAATGATTGAATGAAAACAATGTTTGATGAATCTCAAAGCCCTTCAATTCTCTTACAGTGGATGAACTGATTTTGAAAGGCATTTAGACAATACACAAGTAATTATAATTTAATTATAGGTTTTTATTTGTTTTGCATAGCTGTAGATTCAATCTTGCATGCCATCTGTTTGACAAAAATTGTAAATGAAATTCCCAGAGTCAACATATTTGCTAGTTTTTAAAAATGAATCTATGCATGGTTTCGTACCAATTCAGGACAACATCAGGGGGTATTTGTGCCATAAGGACCTGTAACCCCCAATTTGATTTAAAAAATAACACTTTTCAAAACCCAGATCGTAAATCTGGGCGATTTTGCAGATTGCTGCTGCCAACTGTGTGTGTCTGTTGTCAAGTTTTGGGTGAAAGAATAAGATGATTTAGTCATTGTTTTAATATTTTGTCATTTGAATAATTAATATATAAATTTTATGATCTAAATAGGTTGAGGGAGAATATTATATTCATGTCAAATTTCCTTGAGGGATTGTGGCTTCCAAGTGTTTGACAAAATGCCTTAATGGCTATAGATTTCATGTTTGTAAAGTGTTTGTTAAAAGGCCTCAATGGCTGTAGATTGCATGCTTGCAAAGTGTTTGTCAAAGTCCTCAATGGCTGTAGTTTTTAGATTGCATGCTTGCAAAGTGTTTTTCAAAACTTCAATGGATGTAGTTTTTGTGCATACAAATTATTAGAGTAAATGTCCTACTCACTGTAGCTTTTATGCATTAGAAAATTTATGAATAGATTATTTAATGGATGTAGCTTTTTTTGTATGAATGTGAAAATGAATTTGATAAGTTGTTGAAGTGTGAATAGAGAATAAGACAATTGTTACTTTTATTATCTAAAGATTTCATTTAAAAAAATGGTTGTTGTTGGAAACAATTTTACAATGACTAATTCTGTAGGAATTTGTACAAATGAGCATAATAAATTTCGTATGAACTGCATGTATTCATGGGTGGATTCTTGTGCTTCAATGACTATAGAAAACAACTACTTGTGCCCAATTTATGCAACTCCATTGTTTTACTTGACACATTTTGAAGAATAATATGCTTCTGAATCGGTAATGCTAGTTTCTCTTGCTGCAACATTCATTATACAATTCTCATGATTGAAGCATTAGCTTACTAATTGGGATTGAGAATTTTAATTGACGAATTTGGAAATTTTTTTGGGTCAATATATTTTGGGATATTAAGAGAAATTTATCCCCGACTTCTTATGTTATATTATTACATTAAAATAACTAAAGGAACATGATTACATGATAGCTAAGTTAGTCATATTATAGTAAAAAAAAAATAAAAAAAATGAGTAATAGTATTCAATGTGACCTTTACTTCTCTATACTATTGATGGTTCGTAAGATGGGACCTTACGGTATAGATGTATGTATTGTGTTGGACATCCGGTGTAGATGTATGTATTGTGTGGTGGTGTACACTGAGTGTAGGTGTATGTATGTGTTGTGTTGTGTTGTACACTAGGTGTAGGTGTATGTGTGGTATGTTAGGTGTAGGTGCATGCATTGCATGTTGTTGTATGTCATGTGTGGTTGTATGTGTGTGATGCACACTATGTCTATGTGCACATGGTCGAGGAGAAGGAACTGGGTGTTTATTGGGTGTGGAAACTGATCAGGAGCACGTACATAATAAGGACAAAGGTAGAAGGTAAGGATTGATTAAAAGATACGTATCAATATTTTATTTGAGTTTTATTATGCATGTGATTTATGATTATGGTCTATGATGATTGCATGCGATCTATGATTTTCATTTATAATGATTACATGTGATTGTGATTTTGATCTATGATGGTTGTGTTTTGAACTAACCTGATGTGATATGTTTATACATGATGATTTGGTCAAGAGCTAGTTTGACTTGTTGTGACAGGAAGTAAACAAGATTGAAATGTAACTTATTGACAGGCCATCGATGAGGTATGATGTGAATTTATTTCAACTTATTTTGAGTCTAATAGCAATTATGTTCTTGGTACAGGAAGCATGGAAATTCCCGGTTGGATGGTTGAAACTGACTACAAGAATTAGCAACAACAACAAAAGAAATGAGAACATGACGAAGTATGTTGGTAAAGCACTTTAAGAGCAGGGCCATTATGGGACACTGGTACCCAATAATTTCCATTGATTTCCATGAGCATGCTATGACCAGTATGATGGTTTTGAGGGATGTATATGCCTTGGTTGTTGACCTTCCAATGCGAGGAAGCCTTGCCAAGGGATAGATTTCCTGGGATAGGGGATGCCGGGGAACTTAGAAGGTGAGTAACTGCATGGAAGGGGGCGACCAAATTTCCCGAGGGATTGTGTAGTAGAGAAGGGAAGGTCGGGGATGTATTTGTTTTGGTCATTAGAACTTCCATATGGAATCAAATGCACATTGGGAGTGCGCCCTAGATCAATGAGTCGGTAACTGTTTGCTGAGAGGAAAAGTGGCACAAGATTATAACGCTGGACACTGGATGTAGATTTGAACTTACACTGGATTATGGAATTCCTGAGAAGGAGGTGAATCCTAGTATTACTTTGAGGGTGGAGGTGTGAGCCTCTGGACTCCCTTGTTGCAGATGCAGGTGTCATATCCTTATATTTGTTGGTTGAGAAAATGTGCATATGTGTGTATTATTATAAACATGGTATCGAGCTGGATTTATAAAGCTCTATAGACAATATGATTATTTTTTGGGTGAAGAAAATTTGTATGTGTGTATATGTGGTTATTATTTTAAATAGTATAATAAGTTGTGTTATAAAGCTCCAGTAAAGGATATGTTTGTCATGTTTTAACAAATGGTCATTGTAAATACTGCAACGAGCTATGTTATAAAGCTCCATGGGCAGTGTGTTCGATTGCAGCGGTCTTGCTAGTTATAGGTGTCATTGAACATCGATGATGGTCTTCCCCCAAGGGAGAGGGTTCTGTAACAGCCCTGGTAAAAAATCCATGTAAAAAAATATAAGACCGCGATCATGGGACATGTATTCCAAGCTGAATGTTGGGTAAAACATCCTAGTGGGTGTTCATTTATGTTATTATGGCTAAAGGAAATTGGAAAAAGCAATGATAAAGGCTTTGGAAAGGCATGAGGCATTTATTGGCACATTATTTATGAAAATAAAGGAAATTAGGAGAAAAGGAAGGTGAAAGGTCACAGGTTGCATGTGAAGAGGAAATTGAAGGAAACTAATGGAAAAATGAAGGAAATATAGGCCTCATCAATAAAAAATTTTCTGAGGATCAGTTGGCAATATTTTTCTCAACATTGGATAAAGAAAGACAAAGAAGGCAAGAGGTTGGAAGGAGCAAGCAAGGAAAATCAGGATCAAGCAGCTACAACAAGATTCTTTTTTAGGTATCGATTTGCATGTGTGATTTCCTTTCTAGTTTTGGCATGCATGGTATCACATGTGGTTCTTTCCTGTCATGGAATGGGTTTTTCTAGGCGTGACAATGTTTCCAACCTAGCCTTTCCATTTCCGGATAGCCATGGTGTGATGGGGTTCTCATGTTTTGGTTGAGTTGGATTGTCAGATGGATTCGAAGCTGAGTGAGGTGTATCTTTGAAAGAAGAACACATGAACTAGTGATCCCTGAATCAGACTATTGATTGCGGTAAAACCACTAGCCTAGTGACCCCTAAATCAGACTGTGGGTTGTAGTAAAGCCAGGTATTGTGTGCCTCAATTGGCCTAGGAATCCTCGACCGATGAATGATGGGATATACGGTAAATCCTAGAGTTGGTTTCCCTTGATTAGGCCTAGGAATCCTTGCCAGTGAATGGTGGGATATACAGTAAATCCTAGAGGGTGGTGTCTCGGTTTAGGGCCAAGTGATCCCTGGATCAGACTGTGGATTGTGGTAAATCCTGAGAGACTAGGAGAGGAAAATTCATTATGGTGTAGGTGGAGAAATCCAATGGCATACATGCTTGTTTTGGCCTAGTGATCTAATGGAGATCATGGTAAAGCATGTTATTACATGTTTATTGTTTGGCCTAGTGATCCAGGATGGATCACGGTAAAGCTTAGTTCCTATTGATGAGGGTGAGGTGGTTTAGCCTCAGGATGCCCTAGTTGGTTCTTTTGGTTTGAGTCTCACATTAATGCTTGGAATATGGCACAGGGATGAATGGTTGAAGAGAGATTTGGCTCAGCCATTCTGTGGTCAGGTGGAACGTGGTAGTCCCATACCGGGTTGGCATTTGTATTCATTAATAAGAGTTTATTTCCTTGATGTCTTATGTATAAATGTATTGGTTTATATTTGGATGTACGACTAATGTATCCTTGATATTTCTATTGTTATTATGCTCGTTATAAACATGTTTTATGATAGTGATGATGTATGTCTCTCCTAATGTTTTTATTTGTAAATGAATGAACAATGTATCTATGACCTAATAGATGATAATGTAGCTAATGATATAAGGGATCAATGCTTCTTAGCGATTCTCAGATAAGTATGAGACCCCTATGCTCAAATCTATTGTTTACTCCTGTAGATTACATATTTGTGATATGTTTGATGAAATGCATGTCATGGCTAGTAGGGGTCTAGTCAAGCCCTTGTTCAAGTAATTGCATTTGTATCATCATTACCTTGTTATATTTCTGTTCTGAAGGTGTCATTTAATTTTGGGAAGTGACCTAGGCTCTAGATCTAACAAAGTGGCTCAAATCCCAGGGATGTTGGCTCAACATTGATCAAAATAGTCCCTGGACACTCGCATGCCATGTTGTGGGAGCATCCATATTCCTTTGGACATTGGCATGCCCATATCATGGGAGAGTCCGGGGGTTAATTCGTCTAAAAACTTAGTGGGACCCAGGGGCTAGTTGTCGGAAAGGTTGGGATGGTTCCTGGTGTTACACATCATTTTGTCACCATGGCACTTGATCGATATAAATGGATTTCTTGCCATCCGTGAACATGTTCCATTGAAATCCCATATAGGTAAAACAATAAAAAATCCCTTGAAGAAGATGAGAATTTTGGGGAAAATGGCTTGTATACCTTGTTAAGTATGACTTGCACACTTTTCCTATAATTTTCTACGTATTCGTTGTAATTTTCCCTGAAAACAGTGAAAAACTGCACTCTCTCTGCCACTATAGACCGCATAGGTGAATCAAAGAAAAAAAAAAATGAGATATAGAAGCATTGTTGGGCGAATATATCCCAACTGAAAGCTCCTAGGTCATCTCTATTCGAGCAAACCCCTCTGATGATGGACCTAATTCCCTTTCCTCAAGGAACCCTAATCCCGTAATTAGGGGATCTCAACCTCCTCTTTTTGATCTGAAACTTTTCCTGTCAGCCTATAAATTGACTAGAGGGATTGAGAAGGTAAGAAAAGATAGATTTTTGCTGTTGGATTGAGATTGGAAAGATTATCATCTAAGGAAAGGGTTGGAGACATTTGGGAGGAACCTCATGACATTAAGGCAAAGGTTGTAAGGCTCTTCTTTATCCTTGAATTAAGAAAAATGAATCATTTTTTCCATTGTATTGTCTTACTGAAATGATGAATGGTTTATAGTTCTTTAGATATTCATTAAGGAAATTTCAATTTCTAATCTCCTTGATCATTAGATTAAGCTTGTTTGAATTGTTATGTTTCATATGCCTTTGATCTTTCTTATGTTTGTGGTTGCAGGTCTTTTCAAGCATTGAGAAGCTACATCAAGACAAGAAGGATCTTCATCAAGCATTTCACAAATAGGTAAGAGGCTTATTCATCGCCTTTTATACTCGTAATTAAAATGAAGTAAGCTTAGGGAAAGAGATATTCAATTGTCTATTTGTTTCTAGTTTCCTTTAGGATCTAGGGAGATTTCTCTTGTCAGCAAGAGGGATTTATCCATGTAACTCCATGTAACAAATTGGTGACTATAACAGGGAACGTCCTGTTCTCTTCCATCTCCTTATTTTTTATTCTCGAACCTTTTTGATAGCTTTATCTTAGTCTTGACAGGTTAATGATCTTTCAGATTTTGTGATTTGTTTCGATAGTTTTTTATTTTTTCTTTAAGTTTCCTGAGCTGCACGGTTTTTGGTTAGAAACAGAGTGCAAATGTGTGAATATTACCTTTAGCAACAATGTGTATAGGCATTGTACTATACTGTCTACCTGCGCTTACTCTGAATTGTTTTGGAAAAAATAGCTTTTCCTCTCATTAAAGTCTAAATTTTTGTTTTTTAAGGTTTCATTACATTTGTCTATGCCTCTAGTCAGTCTCCGTGTGTTTGATCGGGTGTTGTGAAGGAGTTTTCTTGAGATTTTTTCATTTTCAAGGATTGAAAGGTAGGGTTTCTCAAGAATTAGTGTTTTGATGAGATGTGCTTCTTGTGTTGCATTGAAAACAAGAGTCATTTTTATTCCAGTATTGAAGTTTAATCAAAATTGCACTTTAAGCGTTGATTTCATAACATTCATTCAAACATTTTCATATTAAGGATTTCTTTGGGTGTTTTGAATTAGATTTACTTTGGTCATTTCTCAAAGATTTGTCTCAGATGCTTAACAATTTTTGCATGTTTTTGAAAAAAAAATTCCTCTTCAGTCGCAGGGGGGGGAGGCCTAAATTGTGTCTGAGTGTTAATCGCTTTTGAGTGTTATTATTTTTGATCTTTGGAATTTTCACCCGA
This sequence comes from Pinus tabuliformis, assembly GCA_031772625.1. Lineage (NCBI taxonomy): Eukaryota > Viridiplantae > Streptophyta > Pinopsida > Pinales > Pinaceae > Pinus > Pinus tabuliformis. The sequence continues at coordinate 541,594,207 of CM062820.1, read as the reverse complement.
TTTCCTTTACTTACACTTGATTGGTTTTTTAGTTGGATTAATGAAGGGAAATAGTCTTGTTGTTCTTTCACTACTTTGGAATCATCTTGTGTTTGTTTTGAAGAATTTTCTTACATAGATTACATTTGCATGGTTAGAATTATCATTTCATGAACGTAAATTGTGCATAGATTACATTTGCATAGTTTTCACGGAAATTGTGCATAGATCACATTTGCAAAGTTTTCAAGAAAATTGTGCATAGATTACATTGTGTGGTTTGCAGATTAGAGCTTTGAATTGCATTGAAAAATTACAAGTGGTAGATTTTGGGGTTAATATTTTAAAGAAGAACCTCTTTACTTACTCTAGCTGGAATTCATCGAAATGAAGAGATTACAAATTTCATATTTGATGCATTAGAGTTTTGAGTCAAGTCATAATACCATCAGTTTCACGTCCATTTACCCTTGAGTAAATAACGACTTAATAACATAACGTTAATAAAATTCATCTAGAATTTTTATTATTTTTAAGGATATTTCCACCTACAGTAGATTAGGTTGTAGGGCTTTGGAATAGGGAAGGAAGTAAACTTTCCAAAGCTACAGACAAACAATTGAATCTTGAGTTAGGGAGAGAAATCCAATTATTTCAGTTTTGCTCTGGGAAGTTCTTCTAACACATGAGTTAAGCACAATATCATGTCAGATATGGTGAAGTGATCATACCCACTTCATTGGCCATGATAGCATGATTTGCACGTATTACAACGGTGCCGAAAGGTACTTGGGGTCACTTGAAAGCAAACCTCCAATTTACCATGTTGAGGAGCTTTCAAGGGGATTTAGCTTTGTTACTCTGCCCTTGTGTGTACATCTGATCTGCGACTGCTCCCCGAGGTAGAATTATTGTAGTTGGTAAACTTAGTGACCATAATACTAGGGCTATTACCCATGGTGACGACAGAGGGAAGGTCCTTCTGTACCTGGAATTTTTTTTGGCTAGAATCACTTGGACTTTTTGGAGGGTAATATTCACTCGAGATGGCATAAGTGAAGTTCCTTGCCCCAGATCATTTCATTAAGTAGGTTTTCAGTGTAACTAGTTCCAATCGCTCATATCTATAAAAAATTTCACTTTTATCTTTGCAATGTTGGATTTCATCACCAACTAGTAAATATTAATCTTTGTGAGAAGTCAGTTGTATGGTTTGAATCCCTGTCTAGTTTAGTGTGTGTTACCTTGTTTGTTTTTACTTTTTACACGACCTTAAGCGTGGATTGTGAATATTATTTAATTTTAATAATAAAAACTTATTTGGATTGAATCTAATGGAAATAATGCAAGAAGTTACTGATAAATACCTCCCTTTTAACGAGAATCCTAATTCTTTTCCTAATTTTGCAAATGTCGGTCCTCCTCATATGGCTACATTGTCACTTACTGGATTCATAATACGTTTACCTGTATGGTTGTTCTCAACTTCTTTAATTCCAAATACTCCAATTGTACTAGCTTAACCAAAATTTTCACCTCAACTGAGTTTTCCATCTCAACATCACCAACCTACTGCTGACCCTTTACCTTCTTCATCCAACACGTCCTCATCCCTTTCTTATTCTTCTCTTGATAAAAGCCTTGATGCTAGTAACCAAGTGAAGAAGAAAGGGAAGAAGAAGAAGAAGCAAGATAAGAAAGTAGTCAAGCAACCAACCATGGCCGTAAGTATTGGTAACGTTGAGGAAACTTATACAATGCATAGTAAGCCCAAATACCCTTGCAAGATTTGTAAGGGTGATCACTTATCAATTGTCTTGGTATTCCTAAGGTTTTGGAAGTATGGTCAAATAATTTTCATCAACTTACTATTGATCCATCAACCCCTGATTCTCAGATTCTAGGGAAAAATTTTAAAGTTAGGTTTCCTTGTAGGTTATGCAAAGGGACTCATCATAGTCACCTTTTCCCTCACACAGATGAAGCCTAAAAATTGTTGAAAGAAATTACTGTTTCACAACAACAACTTCCAACTAATTACTGCAAACTTTATCCCCCCCTACTGTCACTTGACGAAGTGATTGATCTGAATCCAAGTATAGTCAATCTCACTCTTCCATAGGAGGGTGAAACATGTATCATTAAGGTTGATGGACCATTTTTTGATCAAGTGGTCGAATCGATTCCATCTTCGGTCAATCCCACTCTCCCTTTAGAGAGTGAATTTCACACCACTCAGGTTCTTCATGTTAGTTCAGATTGTTATACACATGGGGGCATTTCATTTGTTTCTTTTGAACCACATCCAAGTAATGAGGCTATTTCTTTTGATTGGAGTATACTGGCAAAACCTCTTCTTCCTTATTCCACCCATTTCCAAATCATTGTGAAGGCTTATGGTAAGAATGTGCGTCACACAAATGTAGATGAAGGTGCTTCTATCAATATTTTATCCTCGACTGCTTGGAAAGCTTTGGGTTCCCCCTCAGCTTATGTCTGTTACATAGAATCTGTTAGCTTTTAACATAACCATTAGTGAACCTTTAGGGATCCTTCCTAAGTTAGTTACTACCTTGGAAGGTAATATTCTTTGTATCAATCTTATGGTAGTTCAAGGTTCCTTAGATTTCAATTTTCTCATTGGGCGAGACTTTTCCTTGAAAGCTGTCATATCGACACTCTTTTGCGTGATGTCTTTCCCTCACAATGGAAACGTTGTGACAGTTGATCAACTTTCATACGTTGATCTTGCTTCGACTACCAGTCATACGACACCCTTGAATTTTCCCTATATGGAAGTGGAAACTACCCCGCTACGAGTTAATTATGTGGCAACATGTCCTATGTTTTTAGTTACCAATGCAAATGAGCCTCTCACTTTTTGCTCGATTTATTTTGTCTTAGATCCAGTAACTAACATGGTCAAAACTTCAATGGGGTCATTTGAATGCGATTTTATTATCCCTATTGATCCCCTTGACATATGTTCCTTCCAGAGAACTGTTCTTCCATCTAATGAAGACCTTTTGGAAGCCATGATCAAGGGGTGTCCCTTGACATGTGTTTCTTCCATTTGGAAGCCATGAAACAAGGTACCTATGAGGATAGTTCTTTTCCTATGTCAACCTCGTTAAAAAATGAAATAGGTCTCATGAGGATGGTTCTTTTACTGTGTCAACCTCGTTAAAAAATGAAACAAATCTTTTTGAGGATAGTTCTTTTACTGTGTCAACCTTGTTAAAAAATGAAACAACTCTTTATGAGCATAGTTCTTTTCCTGTGTCAAGCTCGTTAAAAAATGAAAAAAATCCTCCTCTATTTGAGTTGAGTCTTTAACTAGATCTCATAAATGTTAAGTCGAGTCTTTGTAATCTCATAAACAAGCCTTCATTTGATCCACCTTTTAGTAACTTGTAGTCTACTCAGGTGAATGAAATGAAGCTTTGGGGGAATGTGCCCTTGCAGTCGTTAAGCTGGGGGTATGGAAACTTATCTCAAACACAGTTTTCTTTGTTTCAAGCTAGTCTAAAATTGAAACCACCCTCAAGCACTATTTTGCTTTATTTCAAGCTTGTGTAAAATGAAACCTATCTCGAGTCCATTTTGGTTATTTTTTTCAAGACTCATTAAACTCATGAAAATCCTGAGCTTCTTTTGCTATCTTTTCATGCTTGTAAAACATACATGAAAATGTCGAGTTCTTTTCGTCTTTTCCTGCTTGTTAATTAAATTGAAATTCGGTAAGATGAGTATGTTTTTATCACTTTTTCGAACTTGTTGAAATTTATGAAAATGCGAAACCATGGAGTCCTCTTTTAAGCCTTTTTCAGGCTCTTAAAACATAAAAAGATTGCCGAGCACTTGATTGTTCGAACTTGTAAAAGTAAATGAACAACCGTCCACTCAGTATAAGTTTACCCCTTTTATGGACTGAATTGGACTATTTACGAAAAAGGTATATGTTGACTGATTATGGTCAATAGAGTTCTCTCCCACATTATTTTATCTTTTTTCGAGCTCAAGGGACTAAATTTACGAAAAAGAACATGCCAGAGTTTCTTATGTTTTTCTTCTAACTCCCTAAAACTGAAAAACACCGAGCTTTACTTTCTTCGGGCTTGTTAAAATTTTATGGTAAAAGAATTGAATGAGTTTTCTTTTTGTGTATTTTTCAAACTCTTGAAAGAAAAAGACATCGAGTTACTCCTTTACTGGACTCGTAAAAATTAAACAGTGTAGGACACATTAAGCATAATGAGATCGAACCATTCCTTCTTTGGGTTCGTTAAAAGTACTTCTATGGACTCAACCAAAGGATGGGATTACAAGACAAGCATATGTTATCCTCCTCAAGCTTGTGAAAAATAAAGAGGTACTTTCTAGTAATGGTGGGGGGGAATTTGGAAAAGGTATTCATTTATATTCATTATAAAGGCAGTATGTCGCTCTTGAACACGATACCCCTCCACATTTATGTCCATGTTAGGAAATACATTTGTATTACAGTTAATCGAACCTCATTGAAAGTCTTCAATTGGTTTTAGTATTATCGTTGAGTGAAATACTGCCAAGTCAATTGTCATGTCTTTATGTGTTCAAGAGAAGTTTAACCTTAGTTCATGTTCCTTTTCAAATTTTAGCCTTCAATCGCGTCGACCATCCCTAAGTTAGTCCTTGAAAACTATTATTTAAAACTTGACATTGTGTTTCGTGTCGTAGGATTTCCAACAACGGGTCACTTCCTATCGAATTCAGCTCATTATCTAGGAAGTTGATTTAGAAACCTTAGTAACTTGAGGCCTGCATGCCTTAATGGCAGGTTTCTTGCCTTCGACGACAAGTTCTCATCATTGGCCTTTGATCGAACGATTGTATGAGTGTTCGACTCCATATCACTTATTCGCACTTCATAGATTGTATTGGAAGTACCTTGAGAGCCATTTTCATTATTGGTGGTTTCTCTCGCACTTGTTAACGGTTCACAACGTTGACTGGTAATCAAATTGTTTCTACCATGTTTGACTTTGATACATTCACTCGCATGGATAGATTCGTACTATGGATCGAGAGGAGGAGATAAAGACCCTGGATTCAATTTCATTAATCCAGGCTGCGAGGAGTTTTATATTCATGATCATGTAGACCGATTCATAACGGATGGCTGCGTCTATACTGTGCCTACTATCGATATGATTCTTGCATTTTTTTCATACTTGTTCATTGAGTTAGCTTTACTCTAAGTATAGGAATGCCTGCCTTAGTGATGAATATATATATTTGCATTATAATCCTTGAATGTTTCTTGTAGGTTTCTGACCATTGTCTCTAATCTGATCTTTGGCATGATAAAGCGCTTCAATCTTTAAAACTTATTTTTCAGAATTTTCACTTTAGGGGGAAATCTGTTACACATCATTTTGTCACCATGACACTTGATCAGTATAAATGGATTTCTCTCCATTTGTGAACATGTTCCATTGGACTCCCTTAGAGGTTAAACAATAAAAAATCTCTTGAAGAAGATGAGAATTTTAGGAAAAATGGCTTGTATACCTTGTTAAGTATGACCTGCGCACTTTTCCTAGAATTTTTTGCACATTCACTGTACTTCTCCCTGAGAATAGCGCAGAACTGCGTTTTATCTACCACTATAGACTGCACAAGTGAATCAAAGAAAAGTAACACTAAAAAGTGAGATATATAAGCATTGTTGGGTGAATATATCCCAATTGAAATCTCCCAGGTCATATCTATTCGAGTCAAATCCCTAAGATGATGGACCTAATTCCCTTTCCTCAAGGAACCCTAATCCCCCAATTATGGGATCTCATCGTCCTCTTTTAGATTTGAAACTTCTTTCTCTTGGCCTATAAATTGACCAGAGGGTAGAGGGATTAAGGAGGTCAGAAGAGATAGAATTATGTTGTTGGATTGAGATTGGAAAACTTGTCATCTAAGGAAAGGGTTGGAGGCATTTGGGAGGAACCTCATGACATCAAGGCAAAGGTTGTAAGGCTCTTATTTATCCTTGAATTAATACAAATGAATCCTTTTTCCATTGTATTGTCTTACTGAAATGATGAATGGTTCGTAGTTCTTTAGATATTCATTAAGGAAATTTCAATTTCTAATGTCCTTGATCATTAGATTAAGCTTGTTTGAATTGTTATGTTGCATATGCCTTTTATATTTCTTATGTGTATGGTTGCATGTCTTTTCAAACATTGAGCAGCTACATCAAGACAAGCAGGGATCTTCATCAAGAATTTTGCAAATAGGTAAGAGGCTTATTCAATGTATTTTATACTCATAATTCAAACAAAGTAAGCTTAGGGAAAGAGATATTCAATTGTCTATTTGTTTCTAGTTTCCTTTAGGATCTCGGGAGATTTCTCTTGTTAGTAAGAGGGATTTATCCACCTAACACTTGGGAGTCCTCATGCTAGTCTAGAAGGCCTGTATGTTTTGTTTCCATCGATTCCACTTCCTTAAGGTCACATAGGAGGTTGAATCCCATCATAGTAGCCTCTCATCACATGTTTACCCCGGTTGGTCGGTTACTTGGGAAGATGTGGGAGGAGGGCGTTACATATATCATTGATAAAACTATAGGTTTGCAACCATAAAACTCAATGGAATCTATTATGGAAATAATTAAGTAAGCTATAATGTACCATTATCCATATTACTTGACTCCTAGGTATGTGATAGTGGTCTCACACAATGTTGTTCTCAATGAATTGTATCAATAAGATAGTTGAGAGGTTTATGTAAGAGTAGTTTCAAATGCACCTAGAGGGATTTATGTAAGACTAGTTTCAAGTGCACCTAGAAGGGTTTATGTAAGACTAGTTTCAAGTACAACTAGAGGGCTTCCAATATTACTGAAGGGTACATTTTGGATCAAAGACATAGGTAGATTCTATCTAATGAGCTACTATTCAAATGGGTACCAATAGAGGTTCACAAGGGTGTCTGACTAGGTGACTCCACTTGTATTTATCTACATGTATGATTCCCTAGTCATAGTTTTACTTGAATGACAATTTTCTATGTTCATTAGAGGAATTTTGAAGTAAAAAATGGGACTCCAAACAAAAAATGTACTATCAAAATCAAATTTAAAAGCATCAATATGATTCAAGATAATGATGTCATCCCTAAAGGTAAATATTTTAAAGGAAAAATAAGAAAACTACTTTTTTAATTATATTTTCAACTTATCTCCTTATAGATATACTCAAACGCATGGAGAGTGGGTACTCGTTTGGATGTGGAATTTAAATATGCATCTAATGGGTACCTAGACTTAACATTTTAGTAAACCTATAAGGAGATACATTGAAAATACAATAGCAAATTAGAGTTTTCTTTCTTTTCCTTTATAAATTCATCTCTTATTGGATTATTTGAACCGTCGTTTTATTATTTTCCTTAGGATACCCTTTTTATACCTCAAAATTACCCTATTGTAAAGATGTTATAACATGTCTCTAACCTAAAACAATTGTAAGATTTGGGCATGTGATTGTACATGAAAGAGATCTAAGGCCAATTGTAATATTCCTTAATAGATGAAGTTGAGAAATTAGAGCAATATAGACATAAATAGAGCTATAACAAGCAAATAAAACAAAACAAAAAATAATGAGGCAACAATAACAAGTGAAACTTGATTGATGTTATAAATAGGAAGTAATTTCCACTTGCCTCTTTGAGGGAGAAACCTCCAATTGAGCAAAGCTCTAATATAATATTAATCTCTTGGCACCAAATCACATAGCTTCTACTACTATAAATAGCTTATGATTAACCCAAATCATAACATCCTAGTGAGCCTTCATTAATAAGTCTATGAAAAATAACTAGCGGACCTTCCTTATTGAGGCCACCTTAGATATATCGATGCATACTCTAATTACCAAAATGCACTTTATTTAATATAGATGGGATTAAGACATTAAGTAATAATCTATCCTATTAACTAAGGGGGTTAGACCCTTATACATTCTTCATGATAACTTTTTATATAAAATTTATATCCTCATTATAAACCCAACTAATAATTTATCTCATGTCATATGAAAGGATGCACTACCACTCATAATATTTGAGTATGAGTAGTAGTAAGAGCGAGCGAATTTGAAGAAAAAAATCCAAATTTAATTATAAGCACAATTTATAGGACCCAAAATGGCTTGTACATGGATAATTATTCCAATCATTCTTTATATTAATTCAAAAATTGATACATGTGGATATCAGTGGCCACCCATCTATTCCGTTGGCTCATAACACAATTTTCCATTTTGGTAGGGTTTTTTTTTTTAATTTTTTTTTTTTTTGGTTATTTTCAGGTCTTGAATTTGAGAAGTCATTTTAACGCCCTAAAAGACATTTTTTTGCGGAAATGGGTTGATGCAGTTATAGAATGTTGTTGATAGAAGAAAATTGTACTCCTTGGATAGAATTTTCTAACGAGCTTATCATGCACGCCAAATAGAGATCATATGCCAACACTAAGACCCCAAGAAGTTGACATTGCAACTTACTCCATCAGGGCACATAAACCTTTGGCACTTCATCTCTTAGGGTTAGGTTTTTGGATGTTTAGGGTTTCTCATTACTTCTTCATAATAAAAGGCATCAGAGCCTCATTTTAACATAGTTTAGGAAGGTGTGTAGCTGCCACATATCTTCTCAAAGATAAGCTACCATTGTTTGAGCTATACTTTCAGTCTACATGTATACAATTTCAACATTTTCCATTTATTAATTGAAGTCAAGTTTCAATGTATATATTTTTTTTATTTAAATATATATTTCATTTCGTTCCCTTCATAAATTTGGATTAGTTCTATTAGAGCAGTTTTCTCTTTCTATGTGTTTCTATGCATCTCCCCAATGAGGCCGGGTTATAAGGAGTTGGGACTTGAACTAATTGAGCCCTTGCAAGACCATATTCTCTAACCTCGATGGCATCCCATGGTAGAAAAAAATAAAGATGAGGGAACAATATACGTTATCAAATTGTTGCTTGGAGAAGCCCTCGAGCAACAAAGGAACAAGATGATAAATATTTTTTCCTAGATCCTTCGATGGATACCAATAGGTGACGCATCTTCATCTAGTGGCCACTTCGAAGGCATCACCTCCTTTAATGTACAAGTTAATTTTTATATTCCTATATTTGAAGGTCAGATAGATGCAAATGCTCTAAACAAATGGTTAAATTTGCTAGAGGGATATTTTTCGGTCCATAATTTTTTGATAGACAAAAGATTACTTTTTCACTCCTTAATGTTTCCCGCAATGTCAAGGATTGGTGGGAAAATTATTGTGATAAAATAGTCATTGAGTAATCCACATTATTTTCAGTTTCACCCACTTGAAACTCTTTTAGGGATGCTATTAAGGAACAATATTACCCTATTGGAAGCTATGAAGAGTAGTACATGAGATGGACCACCCTATGGTAGGAAAGGGACCAAGTAGTGCTATAGTTCACAAACATATTTCATACCTTGTGCACCAAGCTAGGTATCAATGAATTTGAGTGAATCTAGTGCTAAAGTACTATAGTTGTCTAAATAGATACATCCAGATAGAAATGGAATTCCTAGACATCTCCTCACTTGGAACTACACATTGATATGTTGTCAAAATCAAGAAAAAAAAATTAAATAAAAGAAGTAAGACTTTGTATCTACGAATCCTTCATAGAAAAAGCTGGGTAAGGGAATCCCCAAACCATAAAATGAAGGAAAAATATAGGATGGAACACCCCAAGATAAGTCATCAAAGCTACAAGCGAATACTGGTAATGGGAATATAAATAAAGACATGGGAACGTGCTGTGAGTTACACAAGAGGCCCACTCATAACACAAATTAATGTCGTGCAAATAAATCACTGGTGGCCGAACTAAAAGCTCCAGATTTAGATGCAGGTTTTGACTCCAAACTAGACCTAGACAAGGGGAAACATATCATTGATATGGAACCCAATGCCATTATTGCCACCACCCAAAGTCTAACAAATTGAGCATAAACATCTGAAGGAAGGTGAGCGTCTCTTTCACCACAAATGTGGGTGAAGGGCTCTCCATTGCATTTCATTGTTGATAGCAGGAGCCAAAAGAACCTCATATCAACAGAGGTTGTTAAGAAATTAGGTATACTGACAACACCACACCCACAACCATACACCATCGAGTGGCTCCACCAAGGGTGATATCTCTGCATCAACCAACATTCCTACCTTCCCTACAACATCAAGCCTTTCACAAATGAGGTATTGTGTGATGTTTCTCCCCTTGAAGTTTGTGATGTTCTATTAGGCCAACCATACTTGTGGAAGCATCATGTTTTGTATGAGTCTAGACCTCGTAGTGTTATTATTATTTTGGGTAGAAAACTATATAGGATACTAGAGGTAGCCCCACCTACTTCCATTTCTTTGATCTCTGCTAAAAAATGTAGTAAGATCATTTCCAAGACTGATAAATTTGTCTTCTTCTTGATTCACTCTCAAAGTAAGGAGAAGATTGTGGCCACATCCATGGCCTCCACACAGGGCTCCTCCATGCAGTAGAGGCAAGTGGATAAGGTCATGGAAGAGTACAAAGACATCTTCTCCTCACCCATGGAGGTACCTTTGCATTATAAAATCAAACATTCAATCGATCTTACCCCCAATGCACCTCTACTCAATGGGCCAATCTACCATTATTCTCTTATGGGAAATGAGGAAATCAATTGGCAGATCCAAGAGTTACTACAAAAAGGGCACATCCAACCAATTTCCTCACTCTGTGGGAGCCTAATTGTATTTGTGCAAAAGAAGGATGGGAAATGGAGACACTGCATTGATTATCGGGCTCTTAAAAAAATCACAGTCAGGAACAAGTGCCCAATTTACCAAATTGATGGCCTTCTTGACTGACTTAAGGGGTCCAAGTAATTCATTAATATTGATTTGAATACTAACTATCACCAAGTTCCAAATGAACCAATAGATGTGTGGAAGACCACTTTCAAGTCCAAGGAGGGTATTTTTGAATGGTTGTCCATGCCCTTTGGTTTGAAAAATTCACCAATACCTTTCATGAGGTTGATGGATAACATCTTGTTTCCTTTCACCAACTCTTTCATGGTTGTATATTTGGATGATATCCTTATGTTCAACAAGAGTTGGGAAAATAACTTGTAACATATTTGGCAGATCCTTCACACTCTATGGTGGCACAAGCTATGTGCGAACTTGGATAAATGCTCATGTGGCATGGATACGGTCCAATATCTAGGTTACATTATTGATGAGAAATGTGTGCATATAGATCCAAATAAGATATAAGTCATTCGGGATTAGACTATCCCAACAACTCTAACAAAGTTTTGCAGCTTCTTAGGCCTTGCTAATTTCTACCAAAGCTTCATGTTGGGGTTCTATTATATCATTTGGCCCTTAAGTCAAGTTACTAAGAGTGGAACAAAAGAAAAGTTTTTTTGGTCTGAGTCACAACAAAAGGCATTCGATGAACTGAAACATGACCTTTGATCTGTACCATTCCTCACCTTGTGAAACCTGTAAAAACCATTTGAGATTGAGACAAATGCCTCCAAATATGTTATTGGTGTAGTCCTCATTTGGAAAGGACATTTAGTGGCCTATCATAGTGAGACACTCTATAATATTGTCTGGAGATACCACCCACGGTAAGAAGATGTATTCCATTGTGCAAGCCTCCTCACAATGGAAACGTTATATTTTGTGGAAGGTGACAATTATCCACATAGATCACCAACCTATTCAATTTATGTAGACACGACAGAAGTTGAAAAATGACTACCATCATAAATGGTCCACATAATGCAACAATTACATTTGAACATTAAATACAAGAATGGTAGAACCAATCATGTCACAAATTTCCTTAGTCAGCCTCCAGTTTGGTACTGACCACCATTCTCAACTCTTGTGGGAACAAGACATTTGAATGGCCACAACTATAAAACAATGATTTAAAATTTGATTCCACATACCAGATGTTGTTGGAAGATAAGAAAGTTCAATACTTCAACCTCCAAAATGCACTATTGTGCTACTTGGGACACTTTTTGTTCCTTCAAGTGAGCATGCCAAGTTGGTATAAGAGGCACATTACAATCAGGTAGCATGGCAATATGGTGTGGAAAATATAGAGGCAATACTAAAGAACCATTTATATTGGCCGAAACTTCAACAAGATGTTTGCATGTATATCAAGTCCTTCACCATTTGTTCCATTTCCAAACTATTATAGGCCATTTTTTCGCATCTAATTAATAGGCCTACAAACTGGATAAGTCAACATCCATGAACATCTTGTCATCATCCCTACACAAAGCCCTAAGAATGACTCTCCCAAATCCCAGAGTTTCTGAGTCTGACTGCCTCAAATCAATTCTTTTAAGGTGCAATGCACCGTGAACCTTTAGGGATTTGTGTTTAACAATAGGTTGCTACATCTTGCACCAACGTTGACCAACAACATGTTGTCCCTTGTTGGGGGTGCGCTGATTCTAGAAATTTCGGAAAATTAAAAAGAATCTTGAACCTTCCTCTTCTAGAAGCTTCCAAGAGTTGTTTCAACCATTTATCTTGGATAAGAACTTTGAATCCTATATGATCCTACCTTGGATATTTCACCTCTTATCCCTTGATCTCATCCTCCCATCAAGAGTGGATCTCAAGCCTAGATTGGTAAATGGATAAGAATTCCTTAACTACCACATTGTCCTATAAATTTACAACCATCTACAACATCAGGGTTGGCTTTTGGAGACTGATCATACCCTCATGCTATTGCCTTTAATTTAAACGAGTCATAATTTACATGAATTAGGGTGACATTGAGGTGTGCTTTGTGACAAGGAAGGACAAGTCAACTTAGGGAGATCTCTACAAGATCAACTATTATTCTTGGTTGTAAAATATCTCCTATTCATATTAATACAAAAGGTATATCGTCTTCCTATATGTGCTATGTTATGTTTACATTCATGTATTTCAATACTTTATTGATCCATTGAATAGAGTAATTAGATAATGCTACACAGATGTAGAGATATTTGTCTTGTTATGGTTGTATGTGCAGGTTCTAATTATAGGAATCGAAGCTACGATTGGAGCTTACAAGACGAGAGGAGAGTAAATCTTGCGACAGATTCCACGTAAGCCTCTTTCCTTTCTTCAATTTATCTAAGGGAAACTTTATATTCTTTTCTTTCTATTTTTTCTAGACCAGTCCACTAGGTCTAGGGAAGATACTTCTGTCTGCAGTCATAAATTACACATAACAAATTTCTGACTACACTAGGGATAATTTCATTCCTTGGTGGTTTCCTTGTCCCTGGTACTTGTTTCACCTCTTAAACAGATCTCCATTGCCTCACTTAGATTGAATTGACCCTAGGAAGACCTTTCATTAAGCTTCATTTTATTTTTGTGCGATAACTTGGCTTTACCTTCATCAACGTCCCCCCTAGTCTGGATACAGAGTGTTGTAATGCTCCCTGGCCTTCTCTACACCTGCGTTACAGAGCACTAGTAGCCTATCTACACCTGCGCTAACCCCTGTTTCATGCAAAGAATTTCCTTTTTATGGTTTTCTCTTTGATTAAATTTGTTCTAGTTGGTCCTCCTTGTGTCCCTAAGTGTGTCTTGGTCTCTCAGAACCATTCATCTTGTTTGCTTTTGGTTTTGAGTGCCTTTGATAAGATTTTTCTTTGTTCTTGTCAGTTAGGTCATTAGAAAAGTGATTGCTTGATCATTTGGTTGCTTGAAGGAATTGGTGTTTCTGTCATCGTTTTTAATAGTTTATTTTATTAGTGATTAGTTTTTCTTACTTTTCATCTGAAAATTAATTGGAATTGAAAATAAAAATCTCATGCGTCATGCATTGCATCTAGGTTTTTGTGTGCGCAATTGGAATTAGGCATAATTACATTATGGGGTTTGATTTAAAATCTTGACTATTCCATCTTGTATGTTGCATAATCTTTGTTCTCTTCCCTCTTATACATATATTTTCATTGAAAATACAAGTTTCATTTCATCATGCTAGATTGCATTTTTAGGATATTCAGGTGAAATTTGTGGTGAGCCTTGAAATCGAAACATAATTCAAGATAAACTCTAAAATTAACCTCAATTAACCTAAGGATCATTTGAAAATTAATGAAACACATAGAGGTATAGATTAGAGATTTGTTTCGACGTATTTAAATGTAGGAGTTGTGGTTTTTTTTTTCCAGTGTTGCATTTTGTGGGTGATATCCCATTCCACGTACTTAAGTGTATCAGACCGTTCTCCACGTACCTCCGAGTAGATTGGATGGTGCTCCACGCATGAAAAGTATATGGGAACGCTCTCATTATACAGTTACGCATTAGACAACATTACTACAGACTGCACTTCCACGTACCGTCGAGTATATTTTGGAAGTCCACCAAAGGTTTTTGTCGTCACCATAGATAACCAATTTGACTTCCTTGTACATTGTGATACACTGAACACAAAATTCAAGGAGATTGCCTACATGTACGTAAATCCTTGGTTTTCCAAGGTGGTATATTGTAGTTCACGGTGACTTGGTAATGCTTTTTTCCTAGTTTACCCCTTTGTTTTATTCATGTCTTCAATTTTTAAAATCAGTTAATTAACTGTGGAACAACATCCTCCTCGTGAAACAAATCCATAGTGGATCTTAGGTTGAGACTAATGGCAATAGTTCTTGAGTCCATCAATTAAGGAAACCCCTCTGATGGGAATCCTAGTCCTTTTCTTCCTTTTGGAAATATTGGTGCTCCTTATATGGCAACATTGTCCCTTCTTGGATTTACCATTGGTTTGCCAGTTTGGTTATTTTCGACCTCTTTGGTTATGAATGTCCATATTGCTTCTCAACCAAGTAGTACTCCAACGTAATAGAACCAACTTCAAGTTGATCCTAAAGTTGACCCTTTGCCTTCTTCACCTGTTGTTTCTTTATCCATTTCTTCCTCCTCGCCTGGTGAAAGTCTTGATTCTAGTAACTAGGAAGCTAAGAAGAATAATAAAGGGAAGAAGAAGACTAAGAAGCAAAATAAGCAGGGAGAAACCAAGCAACCATTACTACCAATTCAACTAGTATGGAAAAATATTCCAATTAGCCCCGGAAAATTAAATTCCCTTGAAAGTTATGTAATTTTCTTGATATTCCCAAGATATTAGAAGTGTGGTCCACATGCTCACATCAACCTTGATCATCAACCTTTGGAGATCATGTTGGTGATAAATCATCACCTAGTGATAGTAAGGTCCATGGGAAAAAGGGTAAAGTTAAGTTTCCTTGTAGGTTATGTGAAGGGAATCATCCTATTCACCATTGTCCTTATATGGATGAAGCCTCAAAAGTGTTGGGAAACCTTACAACTTCTCAGCCGCGTCTTCCAACTAGTTACGAAATATTTCTCCCATTCCTCCACTAGTTGATGAAGTGATTGATCAAAATTCGTCTCCAATCAATCCCAATCTCTTTGAATGTGAATCCCATGAGTCTATTCCCAATCAAACATTGGTTGAGAAAATGGTTGACTTGATTCCACCTTCAATTAATCCTACCTTTCCCGTAGAGAGCGAGTCTCTTACCACTAAGGTTATTCTCATTTCTTCAGATTCCAATGAACTAGGGGGAAATCCTCACATTCTAATTTCAAAAGGGTAAAATTCTCTCGTTCCTATGGCACAGGGGAGCGATTATCCTATTCCCATAGCACAAGGGGTCAGTTTTCTCGTTCCCACGACACCCCCTCCAAGCAGTATGGTCACTTCCTTTGATTGGAGTCGATTGGCAGGATATCGTCTTCCTCCTTACATGCCCTTCCAGATCATAATACATGATTGTAGTATGCTCATACCTTTCATAGTGATAGACGAAGACACGCATTTTAGTATTTTGTCCTCAAATGCTTGGAAAGCTTTCAGTTCCAAGCAACTTGTGCTTGTTACCCAGAATATGTTGGCTTTTAATAGAGGAACCAATAAACCGTCAGGGATCCTTCCTCAATTTTCTATTAGTTTGGGAGGAAATATTGTTTATAAATATGTGATGGTATTCCAAGGCCCTGTTGTACCTTTGAGATAATAATGGTTAGCTTTTATGCCAGAGCATCTAAGATAAATGTTTTGGGGGTTTTGTTTTAATTTGGGAGACCAATGAATGAAACAGATATAGAACTGATATGCCTAATCTTTTGAATAATATCAATATCTCAACAGAGGGCTGCTATAAATATTTACACAATGAAATATATTTTATGATGATGAGCAGAAACAAAAAAATAATATGATTGCCATAAACCTCTGACCTATGTTCAGAAGGTTCAAGGGAATATGCTTATGCTTACAAAAGATGCTGATGATTTATTGATTCAGAGGGAATTAATTAAACAGACAGTCCATTAATTCATTCTCTTTAATGATTATCACTTCAAAAGCTTATAGGAATAGATTGAGACACAATTATTCCTACCTAGTTTTCTTTGTAAAGTCATAAGAATATGAAGAAAAACATAATGAGTAATACTGGAAACACTTACAGGAAACACAAACTGTGTAAAACATAATTCAGAATCCTTTTCTTTGTATTAAGGTTCCAAAAAAGTCAAGTACATCAAATGTCTAGAAATGCTTCATTAAGGGTGCAACCCATGATAACTCGTGAAGAGAATTATTTATACAACAGTGGGATGAAAAATATCCTAAACTACTTTTACAAAAATAGATTATTTACACAATCAAAAATAAATCTGTCTAATGATTTGGCGCTGCTTTGTTGTTGCGCTGTTTGATGACTATCACTGAAAAAGTTGAAAAGTGGTTGAAGATAGCTGACTGTTCCCTCAAAAGCTGAATGTTGTTCAATTATCGTTGATCAAGTAAATCTGTTAATTCTTCCCAGTGTTTCTTATCTGGGATAGAAATATTTGTTACCCTCCTGTAGATTTCATCCATCTCGGTGTATTTAGTAAAAGTGGGCTTTACCAAAAATATATGCTTGATTTCATCCAGGATGAAGAAAGAATCCCTGAGTGTTTTTACTATGAGAGCTGTATACTCTGTTTGGTTCCTTTGTTTTAACAATCAAGGTTTTGCGTGAATGTTTTCTTCTCTGTTCCTTGTGTAATGGTATTCTTCTCTGAAAATAGGCTTTTCAATAGGTTTCTTGTCAATTATTGGAGTAAACAGGCTCTGCGACTAGTATCAGAACTATTTATCCAAGCTCTGGTCTTCTACTAATTACTTGCAAAACACAACAATAATTAAGAAAACACCAGTTCATAGGGAAGGCGATTGATGGCTTTGTTTGGATATAGATGTCTGAGGAAGGAGTTGTGGTAGTGTTTTGAACATAAATGGAGGTGAAATTATGTTATAGAGGTTCAGGTTGGTGCTGAAGGTTTTAACAATTTTAACTGTGAAACATGCAAAAGGCACGAAAACAAAGGTTTCCGGGGTTTTAAGGTGTAACGGGTAACTTTTTGAATATGGAGCGAACATTTATATAATGGATAATAGGCGGTTTATTGAGTTGGCGGGGAGGTGGTATTAAAGGTCCATCCCACCGCTTATGAGGCGAATTAGGAGGGGTCACCTGATATACTCTAGAGCGTGACACGTAGCCTCAGGAGGGCCAAGGTAAACTACTTTATCGAGCAGGTATTGTTCGGCCATCGAGCGCGGCCGATATGGATGTGGAGTGTTGGATTAGGCGGAAGTTGATCTAACGGTAGTCGGGAGAGGGAAGCGAGCAGGAGATAAAGCATGGGCTTAGGGAGGGGCCCATCACTTTAAACCTTGGTGGTATGAGATTATTTAAGGTTTAATCACAGGTTAACAATGATCGGGCAGAGCTTAACGAAGTGAAATGTGACGCGGAGCGACGACTCTTGGTCTGGGTGTTTTAATGAATGAAGTGATAGCATATCACAAATTGCACCTTGTTCCGCCCAATGGTTCATTTACTTATGAATGATATGATGTGATATGATCCTACGGTCAGGAATCAGCAGTCATCCAATGGTTGACAATGTTATCGCACATCGCACTTTCTTCCGGCCAATGGTTCATTCACCTATGAATGATGCGATGCGATATGATCCTTTAGGAAATAACCATTTTATCATTTAAAACTTTCACATTTCTACGTACCCTTCCATTCCTAACATTTTTACTTATCCTTCCAGAGTGCATTTGAACTAGCAACCCAATATTTTCTTTTTATGAACAATTTATCTCTATACCTTATTTCTTCCATTGGCTCAGATTAAACTGTTGAGCCAATTTATTTTCTACATATGAGAATTAATCCAATTATGATGCAACTGTATAATTGGATAAAATAACCTAGTGTGGCATCTAAACAAACTGCACGCAACGATTATTTTTCAAACTAAATTTAGAACAAAGTAGTGGCATTTAGATTTGCAACACTTTCAGAGTTTATTTCTTTTCTTTTCTGTCTAACCTAACATTTTATTTTTCCTTTATTTTTTAGGGCATCTACCCTAACATTTTCTTTGATATGGACATTTTTATCAAAATATTTTCCTAACATATTTTATTCAATATTCTTTTTGTCCATATTCTATCTTAACATTTTGTAAATACATTTCCATTTTTTGTCTAATTTATTCTAGCTTATCAAAAACCAAAAAATGCTACAACATTGGCTCCAACTAGGGACTGCTTTCTCCTGTAGAATGCAGAGAACCTGCAGATCCATGTGCCTTCTCCTCAGGCTATGGAGTCCTTTGCCGTAAAAAATCTCACTGACAGCTTAAAAAGTAAAAGAAACCGAAGTTTTTACAATGAAATGTATCCCAACTTCTTGGTACTGAATGAAATGTTTGATAAACCTTCCATTTACAGGATAAGTGGAATATATTCCCTCAAGATTTTGTAGCACAAAAGTGTTGTTACCCTTTAATTCAGCAATTGCTAAAGGACCAAACCATAGGTTATCAAACTTACCATGCTTTCCCTTTTCCTCCCTCTTGGAGTCCCATCTTAGAACTAGGTCACCTTCCCTGAAGTCCCTTTCTCTGGCTCTTCAGTCAAATAGGATTTTCATCTTATTCTGATATTTCTTCAATTTGTATTGAAATTCATCTCTATTTTGATTTAGTTCAATAATCTAATTTATCCTTCTTGAAAAATCATTAGGTTCATCTGTTCAGTCCTGCAAGAATTTTAAAACTGGGAAAGCCAAATTGGTGGGAAAAATTGCATCTTTCCCATAGACTAACTAAAAAGGAGATTTCCCAATAGATCTTTTTGGAGTTATTATGTTTTCCCATACTGCATAAATTAAATGAGAGTCCCAGCTCTTTTTATGATCTGCTAGGGTGTTTTTGATTACCTTTACCAAATTTTTATTTTAGGATTCTGCGAGGCCATTACCTTGAGGGTAGTATGGAGTTGAATGATGTAATAGAACCTGATATTTCTGGAAAAACTCAATCATTTTAACACTAGAGAATGCTGCTGCATTATCTGTGACAATTTGAGTTGGGCAACCAAACCTAGATAAGATATTTTCTTCAATGAATTTAATTACTACCAAATCGGTAGCATTTCTTACTGGAATTGCTTCTACCCATTTAGTGAAGTGTTCTATTGCTGTGAGGATCCATATGTGCTGATTACTTGAAGTGGGATGGATTTCTCCAATAAAATCTAATCCCCACTGAAGGAAAGGTGCTGAGATTATTGATGGTACTAGTGGAAGAGCTGCTAGTTTTTGCTTACCAGCAAACATCTGACAAGGAACACAACCTATGACCTTTGCCCCTACTTGTAAGAACAATGTGGACCAATAAAATACTCCCCTTAAAATCTTGTATGATGTTGCTCTCCAAGCATAATGTCCTCCATAGAATCCTATATGGAACTGATCAATGATTCCTTCAGTTTCTGATTCTGTTAAACATAATAACAAAATATTCAGTGGATCTTTCCAGTACAAATTTGCATTTATGATGTAGTACTTGACTGCTTTCAATTTAAGATTTTTACACTGGGCTTTGGAAAATGATGCTGGGCATTCAAAATGGAGTAGAAAATTTACAATGTCTTGATACCAATCTGACAATAGAAATTTTTCATCAATATGTAAAGGGCTAATATGATTTGAAGGTAAAGGTTCTTGTGGATTCTTTTCTTCAGGTTGAAGAGAAGGTTCTTGTGGATTCTCCCCTTGTAAAATTAGGAAAGGTTCTTGTGGATTCTTCCCTTGTACAAGGACATAAGGTTCTTGTGGATTCTTCCCTTGTACTTCCAAAATAGAGTTGATTTTGAGCACTTTGCTATTGGATTCTGCTAGAAGCTTGGCTAATCCCTAGCCTTTTACTAGCTTTGTAGTTTTGATAGTTAGATCAAACTCAAGTATTTGAGTGATCCACCTACCTCTTTTCCCATCAGTGTCAGGTTGAGTTAAAATGATTTTTACAGCACCATTAGGAACATAAGCAGTAATAGGTGAATGTAGGACATACATCCTGAAAGATTTCAGGGCTTGAATGAGGGCATAGGCTTGCTTCTCGATTATGTCATACTTAAGCTCGACATCTCTCATAACCTTACTGAAAAAGGCTATGGGCTGGTCATGGGAATCTTCATTCTTTTGTAATAGAACAACAACAAGGGTTGTTTCTGAGGCAAAAGAAAAGATACTGAATGGTTTAGTATAATCAGGGTTGGCCAAGGTGGGAGCTTCGGAAACAACTTTCTTGATCTAATCAAATGCATGTCTGGAAGAGATAACCCATTTAAATTCATGATCCTTTCGAAGCATGTCAGTTATATATTTTACAATCTATGCATAATTCGGGATGAATCTCCTTAAAATATTAATCTTACCCAGAAAATCTTGAATTTCTTTCTTGTTTCTAGGTAAGGTCAATGTTTCAATAGTAGACACACGCTTGGGATCAATTACCACTCCTTCGTTTGAAATTATATGGCCCAATAGTTTTCTTTATTTGATAGCAAACAAAGACTTTTTAGGGTTCAATGATATCCCAAATTTCCTACACCTATCAAAAACCTTGATCAAGTGCTTTAGATGTTTCTGATCAGATTTAGAAAAAACAGTAACGTCATCAAGATAAATAACCACAAATTTGTTTACCTAACCCATGAAAGCTACATCCATAGCTCTCTGAAATGTTGCTCCAACATTTGATAAGCCAAATGGCATTCTAGTGTACATAAATGTACCCCAGGGTGTAGTGAAGGCTGTCTTTTCCCTGTCTATTGGATCAACATTCACTTGATTATAACCCGAAAAAACCATCAAGCATAGAAAGTCTTTGCGCTCTTGAAACCATTTGAAGTAACTGATCCATTTTTGGCGAAGGGTAATTATCCTTTAATGATGCTTTGTTCAAATTTCTAAAGTCCACACAAAGTATGATTTCTCCATTCTTTTTCCTAACAGGAACTAAATTTGCAACCCAATTAGAATATCTAAGAGGGAGAATGATCTGGGCATCTAACATTTTCTTAATTTCCTTTTCAACAGTTGGTATAAGGCCTGGATTAATCCTCCTAAGTTTTTGTTGATAAGGTACTGCTTCTGGATTCAAAGGGATCTTATGTTGTATTAAAGAAGTACCATAAGTTTTTAGATCAACATAGGTCCAAGAAAAAACATCCTTATAATTTTGAAGTAACTTAAGATATTGAGTTTTAATCTCAGGGTCTGAAGATGCACAAATTTTGATGCTTTTGACATCATCATTTGTTCCAATGTTAATTTCCTCTATGCCCTCTTCCGAAGAAATGGACTGAGGATTTTGGAGGACATCATTTTGATCAAACAATTTTTCTAAAGGTATCAAGCCTTTGGGAATAAAATTGTTAGACAATTGAATAATATCATGATCAACAATTTTTGAACTGAAATCTGAAGTATCATTCTCACTTGTATTTTCATTTATTTCGGATCTATCTTTATCAATTTGTAGAACAGAAAATTGATCTACAACTTGCAGAAAAGATTTCAAGTGTTCATCATCCTCAAATATCTGCCAGTGTTTCAGATTGTATGGCATAGATAGTCTATACTTGACTTATATTTGGTAGAGTAAATTAGTTTGATTAGGAATTTTAAATGAACTAGCAGAAACTGCTAAGGCATGTGCATGAATATTGTGATCTCTTGGAATATAAGTCAAATTAAAGGCATCAAATAAGTTTTCAATTAAATCCCACTTCATTTCGGTAAGACCTAAGTCCAGGGTGTTTAGTCTGGCAAATATTTCTCACTTGTTTGACAATAAGTTCTGAATCAGTAAAAACACTTAAGTTTTGAACCTTTAAGATTTTGTCTAATTGCAATCCCAAAAAGAAAGCTTCATATTCAACCACATTATTTGTAACTTCGAAGTCGAGCTTACATGATTGGGTAATGTTTTCTTTTTCTGGTGATATTAAAACTACTCCAGCTCCCGATCCATCTTTTGTATAGGAGCCATCAAAGAATAGTTTCCATATATTAGTTTGATTTGGTATTGGACTTTCAATTACATCTTCAATTTTAACTTGAGTTTCATGCACTTGGTTTGAAGAGAGTTGAAAGCAACCAAAATCTTGGTCAATTGCATAAATGGGATGGTTCCTTGGCTGGCCTATTTTACAAATATTGTGCACAAATCTCAACTCCCTATATAATCTTAGTTGTTATCCCCCATAA
Source organism: Pinus tabuliformis (assembly GCA_031772625.1). Classification (NCBI taxonomy): domain Eukaryota; kingdom Viridiplantae; phylum Streptophyta; class Pinopsida; order Pinales; family Pinaceae; genus Pinus; species Pinus tabuliformis. The sequence goes on along the minus strand of CM062820.1, from coordinate 541,571,447 downwards.
ACTGGAATAGTAGCATAAGAAATATCCATCTGAAGAGTTCCCCCTAATTTGGCACATCAAGACCTTGATAGGAGCATTCCAAATTTGGGAGGGATATCTGTGACAACTATATCAAGTACTACACTTTTCACTGGAATTTGGGCAAGGGTGACTACTAAATCCTTAATCAATCCTAAGCAAGTCACCCTTTTATAATCAAAGGTGTACAAGTCATGATAGGATCTAGTTATGTCAAGTTTCAATTGATTAATGATAGTTTTTGGCATGAGGTTATGTGATGCTCCAGAATCAAGCATACAAATATACAACATGGAATCATCTGTCTTAAGAGTTACATAGAAAGGAGGCACTATTTCATCTTTCATATCTAAGGTTGGGCCAAAAACAGCTGCTGGTTTTTCATCTTGCAGACTGATGATATCACCTTCAGCATCAACCGAGGTATTTTGTATCCATTTGGAGACCTGATTTTTATACCCAGGGTTTTTAGAAAGTTCTGAAAGAGGAATTGGGATTTTAACTTTTTATAACTCTTTTTCAACATTAAATGTAGTAAATGTATTTTTGTCATTTTGAGGAATATAAATTGGATATTATAATGGTTGAATAAAAGTTGTTTGAGTTTGAGCAGTTTTGGCACGAGGTTCAATAACTAGAGTTTCCTTAGGAGGTCCTCCAGGGCCATGCCTAGGCCTAAGGTCATATCTTTTGTTCAACTTTGCAATTAAAAATTCAGAGAAGGCATGGTATTTAGAAACCTTTGAATATTCTTGATCTTCTTGAACTTGATTTTGTTGTGTAAGAGGAATAATCACTGTTTGATCAGAGGAAGTATCCATATTATTTATATATTCAGTGATGGTCATAGTATTATCATCAGGTTGCTGATCATTTATCAACAAAGGAGTGGTAATCTGATGATCATTACTAGGTCTCTGAAGAATTTTTAATTGTGGATTTCTTTGATACTGACCTTGATTTTGATTTTGGGGTCTGGAAACTGTTTGTTGAGTTGTCCTAGGTTGAGTCTCAATCTTGGAAATTCTATTAGATAGATTTCTGAGAAGAGAAGTTATTTCATCTATTTTAGAATCTTCAGTTTTAGTCTTAGAGGAACTAGAATCCTCTGGTGTCGATTTGAGTTTTCTTTGGGCCTTTTCCTCTTTAGCTTTCAAAGAAGTTGAAGAAAACTTGTTTGCTTCTACCTCAATAGCATTTGCTTGCATATTTTCAAGAGTTCTTGAAGTTATCTCTCTCAGCATAACAACAAAATCATCATCAAAGGCTTTAGAAAATCTAGACATTGTTGCTGCTACAGGAGGTTTACAATCAGGGGGCATTTTATGATAAAGCTTATTGAATATTTTGATAAAGTCTAATACATGTTCACCAAAATTTCTTTTAAGTTCATCAAAATCAATGAGAAAGTAAAGAGGATATTTTTTCACACCCCATTGGTTTTTAAATATATTTGTAAGTTCTTCCCAATTTCCAATGGTATTTGCAGGTAACTGCCTAAACCAAATTCTTACATTTCCTTCAAGTGATTGTACAAACAACCTCATGTAAACATTTTCTTGTTCAATATTCATGTTATCTGCAAAGTCTAAAAAGGCTTAAAGATGGTCTTCAGTAGAAGGACCAGTTTCTCCATTATGCCTGTGAAGGTATTTCAAGTATCCAGCCGAGAATGCATCGAGATTAGGAGGTAAGACTAAAGCTGCATATCTAGCCTGTACTATAGGTCGGAAAGACATAGTAGGAGGTGGTGTATGAGGTGTTTGTGTGGATGAAGAAGTTGAAGAAGATGAAGAAGAGGTTGAAGAAGGTGATTGAGGGGGTGAAGAACTAGTTGGAGGTGAAGAAGGAGGGGATCTCCTGAATGATTTCAAAGGAGTCTTAAGAACTAACTTCTGGACCTGTGGATGAATACCTTCCTTTGTTTCAAAGAGTGGATTTGAATACACAGAGAAGGTCTCTTCGGGTTGTTCAGAAGTAGAAGCTTCAGGTTGTCCAAAAGTGGGAGGAAACGAATAAGTGGTAGGGGATATGAAATCTGTTGGTTTATATTCTAGTAAATTAACACCCAAGTTAGACTCAGTTTTAGGTGATCCTGGTGGTAGTGAGGGTTCTGGATGAGTTTCAAATGAATGAATGAGGAATGCTGATTTAAAATCAACTCCCCTGTTTAAGAGTTCAGCAACCCTAGGTGATAGGTGGGAGTAATTTGGATTGGATGGAATATTACTATAAGAATCAAATGATGGTAATTCTTTAGACTGCAAGACTGAAGAGGAAGAAGAAGAGGTTTGATGTCCCCTTTTAGGACTGGCTTTTCTCAGATTTTTTTTCAGGATTTGACAAAGGATCAACTAAGTTACCCTCTGAACGAGATCTGGTGTGCTTAAAAGGTGCTAGTTTAGGAGAGTGGAGTCGCCAGGTGAAGGATTTTAAACTTTCTAGACCTTTAATCACCTTAAAGGAATAGAATACATATCGTTGCCCCAGGAAAACTTAATGAAATTCGAGTTCCCCGGAAGCGGCGCTAGTTTGATGTTGTAACTCTGAGATAATAATGGTCAGCTATTATGCCAGAGCATCTAAGATAAATGTTTTGGGGGTTTTGTTTTCATTTGGGAGACCAATGAATGAAATAGATATAGAACTGATATGCCTAACCTTTTGAATAATATCAATATCTCAACAGAGGGTTGCTATAAATATTTATACAGTGAAATAACTTTTATGATGATGAGCAGAAACAAAAAAGTAATATGATTGCCACAGTTTTCAAATAGAAATCTATATAATAATAAGTATGAAAACCTCTGACCTATGTTCAGAAGGTTCAAGAGAATATGCTTATGCTTAAAAAAGATGTTGATGATTTATTGATTCAAAGGGAATTAATTAAACAGACAGTCCACTAATTCATTCTCTTTATGATTATCACTTCAGAAGCTTATAGGAATAGATTGAGACCCAATTATTCCTACCTAGTTATCTTTGTAAAGTCGTAAGAATATGAAGAAAAACATAATGAGTAATACGAGAAACACTTACAGGAAACACAAACTGTGTAAAACAAAATTTAGAATCCTTTGCTTTGTATTAAGGTTCCAGAAAATCCTAGTACATCAAATGTCTAAAAATGCTTCATCAAGGGTGAAACCCATGATAACTCGTGACGAGAGTTATTTATACAACAGTAGGACAAAAAATATCCTAAACTGCTTTTACAAAAATAGATTATTTACGCAATAAAAAATAAAATTGTCTAATGATCTGGCATTGCTTTGGTGCTGCACTGTTTGATGACTATCACTGAAAAAGTTGAAAAGTGGTTGAAGATAGTTGATTGTTCCCTCAAAATCTGAATGCTGTTCAATTATGGTTAATCAAGTAAATCTGTTAATTCTTCCCAACGTTTCTTATTTGGGGTAGAAATATTTATTACCCTCCTGTAGATTTCATCCATCTCGGTGTATTTAGTAAAAGTGGGCTTTACCAAAAATATATGGTTGATTTCATCCAAGATGAAGAAATAATCCCTGAGTGTTTTTAGTATGAGAGCTGTATACTCTGTCTGGTTCCTCTTTTTTAACAATCAAGGCTCTGTGTGAATGTTTTCTTCTCCGTTCCTTGTGTAATGGTCTTCTTCTCTGAATATAGGATTTTCAACAGGTTTCTTGTCGAGTCTTGGAGTAAAAAGGCTCTGCGACTAGTATCAGAACTGTTTATCTAAGCTCTGGTCTTCGACTGATTACCTACAAAACACAACAATAATTAAGAAAACACCGGTTCACAGGGAAGGTGATTGATGGCTTTGTTTGGACAGAGATACCTGAGGAAGGAGTTTTGGTAGTGTTTTGAACGTAAATGGAGGTGAAATTATGTTACAGAGGTTCAGGGTGGCACTGAAGGTTTTAACGATTTTAACTGTGAAACAGGAAAAAGGCACGAAAACGAAGGTTTTCGAGGTTTTAAGGTGTAACGGGTAACTTTTTGAATATGGCACAAATGTTTATATAACGGATAATAGGCGGTTTATTAGGTTGGCGGGGAGGTATTATTAAAGGTTCGTCGCACCGCTTATGAGGCGAAGGCGGTTTTTAGGAGGGGTCACCCGATATACTCTAGAGTGTGACACGTAGCCTTAGGAGGGTCCAGGAAAACCACTTTATCGAGCAGGTATTGTTTGGCTATCGGGCGCAGCCGATATGGATGTGGAGCATTGGATTAGGCGGAAGTTGATCTAACAATAGTGAGGGAAGCGAGTGGGAGATAAAGCATGAGCTTAGGGAGGGGCAAAACGCTTTAAACCTTGGTGGTATCTGATTATTTAAGGTTTAATCATGGGTTAACAATGATTGGGCAGATCTTAATGAAGTGAAACGTGACGTGGAGCAGCGATTGTGGGTCCGGGTGTTTTAATGAATGAAGTGATAGCATATCATAAATTTCACCTTGTTCCGCCCAATGGTTCATTTACTTATGAATGATGTGATGTGATATGATCCTAAAGTGAGAAATCAATAGTCATCCAACGGTTGACAACGTTATCACACATCGCACTTTCTTCCGCCCAATGGTTCATTCACCTATGAATGATGCGATGCGATATGATCCTTTAGGAAATAACCATTTCATCATTTCAAACTTTCACATTTCTACGTACCCTTCCATTCCTAACATTTTTACTTATCCTTCTAGAGTGCATTTGAACTAGCAACCCAATATTTTCTTTTTATGAACAATCTATCTCTATACCTTATTTCTTCCATTGGCTCAGATTAAACTGTTGAGCCAATTTATTTTCTACCTATGAGAACAAATCCAATTATGATGCAACTGTATAATTGGATAAAATAACCTAGTGTGGCATCTAAACAAACTGCACACAACTATTATTTTTCAAACTGAATTTAGAACAAAGTAGTGGCATTTAGATTTGCAACACTTTCAAAGTTTATTTCTTTTCTTTTCTGTCTAACCTAACATTTTATTTTGCCTTTATTTTTTAGGGCATCTACCCTAACATTTTCTTTGATATGGACATCTTTATCAAAATATTTTCCTAACATTTTTTATTCAATATTCTTTTTGTCCATATCCTATCTTAATATTTTGTAAATACATTTTCATTTTTTGTCTAATTTGTTCTAACTTATCAAAACCAAAAAATGCTACAACAAGCCCTTTGGATTTTAATTTAATCCTTGGTCGTGACTATGTTTACGACGTGGGATCTCTTGTCTCTTCACTCTTTCATGTAATGTGTTTCCTGCATGAAGGAAGAATCGTGACCATTGACCAACCTTCATTCATTATTCCTAATTTTCATCCCAGCCGACCAACTTCCCTAAATGGTCCTCATATGCAAGTGGTATCTCCCCCGCCATAGGTTAACTATGTGGAAACCTGTTCCATGCCCATGTCTACTGATGATTTAGTAGGTGATGTGGTGCATCATGTACTGACATCTAATATTTCCATTGGATCCTTTAATGTGTATCCCTTCTAGAACATTGTTCTCCCATTTGATGAGATATTATTGGAAGCCATGGTATTTGGGGAGCCATGATTAATATAACAAGATTCTAGAGCAGAGTTCATTTTCGTGTGTCAAGCTCGTTAAAAAATGAAATAAGGTGTCGAAGCATAGTTCCCTTTCTTGTGTCAATCTCGTTAAAAAATGAAACAAGGTTATCGTAGTAGAGTTCCTTTTTTGTCTGTTAAGCTCATTAAAAAATGAAACAAATTCTATTGAGCATAGTTATTTTCCTGTGTCAACCTTCTTAAAATATGAAATAGATCCCATTCCAACTCGTGTATTTTATTAGATCTCATAGATTCCCAGTTGAGCCTTTCACTTGATCTCATAAATTAATCTTCATTCCATCCACTTGTTAGTAACCAATAGTCTACTTAGGGGAATGAAATGAAGCTTGGGGGGCATGTGCCTAGAATTGAGTCATTGTTAGGTCCCATACTAGTAGTGTAGCCCCTTATTGTTGTTTTTAGTGTAACCCCCTTATTATTATTGTTGTGCCCATGTAGTCCCCATATTGTTATTATTGTGCCCAATAGAAGTCCAATATTGTTATTGTTGTGCCCTTACATTATGATTGTTATGTAGGCTCTCATTATATTGTGACCCCTTAGACTCCTATATATAGAAAGGAGGCCTTGTCATTTGTATCATCCAAGAATTATTCATATATGTAATGTATAGGAGGTTCCCCCTCAAAGAGGATAATTTTTTTGTTGTTGATCTATATTTTCTGTGAGTTGGTTACATAACATTTGGTATCAGAGCTTTGGATTCTAGGGTTTTGTTGTTGTAAACAGGACATCGTGGTATTTTTGCTATAATTTCTTTCTACGAAGGTTCAGAAGCGGAAATTTTTAGCACGCGGAGCCAAAATATTGATGAACTTCATGTAAAAATTTAAGATCTTGGTTCACTATATTTTCAAAGATATGGTCCAAAGAAGTTAGGGTTTTTGCAAGCTCAAAAATTTTGTCTCAAATAGGCGACCTTGGGAAAATCATCATATATTCCTCTATGAGCATCGGATTTGAATTTAGTAAAAAGTGGTTGGAAGTGCACAAATTTAGTAACTTATTTATCGTTTTCAGGGCCGAAGGTTGAAAAATTCACACGTGGCACTCTGTACAAGTTCGCTCTACTGAACCAATCCATAATTAGGTAATCGTAGGAGATTGGAAATAACTTTATCTTGAAGAATCCAAATTTGGTCTAACTTGTGGAATTTGAAAGAAGACTCATAGGGATACCACAAGACCTAATTTCAGACCTTGGAGATATGAATTTATGTATATATAACAGATTCAATATCGAGCTCCTACAAAGGAGGCAAAAGGTGTGTATTTTCTTCAAATTTGCATAAGTTTTGTTTGAAAAATTAGTTTGAAGTGATTTGAGGGGAATAGTAAAGCATAAATATCATTGTCTGATTCCAAAATGACTCGAAGCAAGAAAATGGAAATTATTAGTAAGCAACCGAAAATCTCTACTATGATGCATGAAGAAGAGGAAGAAATGCAACATGATATATCAAAATTACGAGACCAAGTGTAACAAATTTCTCTCTCACAAAGAGTAACCAAAAATGAAATGGAAGCTGAGATGGATGGTTTGAAGAATGGTTTAAAATTAGACATGGAAGGTTTGAAGAATGGATTAAACACAGACACGAAAGGTTTGAAGGATAGTTTAAATGCAGACATGGAAGATTTGACAAAGTTGGTAGAAGAAATGCTTCCTAATGCTGAAAAGATATTAGATGAAACTCATGATGAGAAAAAAAGAAATGTTAATCATGATTTAATAGAATCTAACGTTGGATTGAGGACCTACCACATTCCAACTACCGATATGAGGAATTTTGATGGCAAGGATCTGCTAACATGGATACTACAGATGGAGGAATATTTTGATCTCCATAATCTACAACACACGCAAAAGTTATGAATTGCAAATTTATATTTGGAACCCAATCAGTTTGTATGGTATCGATGGATTTGTTCTCATTAACCACTTTTCACTTGGTCAAAATTTACGTAGGAAATGTTAGCACATTATGAGGATACAAAGAGAAAAACCTTCTTTAGCCCATTAATAAATCTCAAACAAAATGGTTCAATGGCAAAGCACATTAAGGACTTCCAAAAATTGAATATAAGGGTAAATGTTTTTTGAGAGGAACATAAGATTGGTGTCTTTATAGGGGCTTTAAAGGATAACATCCAACATGAGGTTCGCCTTCGGGAACCTGATTCATTGGAGAATGCATTTAGGGTGGGAAGAAAAGTTGAAAGAAAAATTATGGAAACAAGGAAGTCTACCACTCACAACTATAAATATGGAAGTGTTTCTGTTCCTAACCTTACACAAAATACAAGGTTGACACCACAACAATTGGAAGAAAAAAGAGAAAAAGGGATTTGTTACAGTTGTGATAGAAAATACACTAAAGGTCATAATTGTGCTGAGAATAAATTATTTTACATAGATTGTGAAGAGGAGGACGAAAATGAACAAGAAACGTCAAAAGAAGAGGATATACACCAGTAACCAACCCTAGATAAATAAGAAATGAATCCAACCATATCTTGTAATGCATTGGCAGGAATTATCACTCAAACTCTCAAGATAGAAGGACATATCAAGAAGAAAAAGGTAATAGTGTCAATTGATTCGGGTAGTACCCATAATTGTATTCATTGTAAGATAGCTAGGGAACTAAATTGTTTCCTAATCCAGCACCAGAGTGTCAAGTGATGGCTGCAAATGGAGGAACTATAAATTTCTCTGGAAAGTGCAATAATATCAATCTAACCATGGGGGAATATGTATTGAATATTCCAATTCTTTCCATTACAATGGGTGGTGCTGATGTTGTACTAGGAGTCCAATGGTTACAATCTTTGGGTACAATAGCTTTTAATTTTCAAGAATTTTTCCTGAATTTTTTTTTGGGAAGGAAAGGAAGTTGAATTAAGGGGTATCAGAGGGAAACCAAGAAATATAATAATCTCTAATGGCATGAAAAATCTTCTAAAGAAAGAACAATGTGGTGTAATTTCACACTTATGCTCACTAGAGATTCAAACATTGAAATCATCTATTTCTCCAAATCTCCAAAAAGTTTTGGGAAATCATTCCAAGGTATTTGAGACTCCCAAAGGCCTCCCACCTATTCATGATCATGATCATGCTATTCATTTTATTCTAGGAAGTTTTCCTCCAAACATTAGGCCTTACAGATACCCTTAAGCCCAAAAGAGTGAAATTGAATGTATGGTTGCAGAAATGCTAGAGGTCGGTATAATTCAACCTAGTCAAGGTTCTTTCTCTGCTCCAGTATTATTTGTGCATAAGAAGGATGGATCATGGCACGTTTTCAGATTATAGGGATCTCAACAAGATCACTATTAAAAATAAATTTCCCATTCCTGTCATTGATGGATTGTTGTATGAATTACATGGAGCAATCTACTTCACCAAGTTGGATCTTCGTTCAGGATATCATCAAATTAGAATGAAGACTGAAGACATTCTTGGTCATGCCTTTTGGCCTTACCAATGCACCTTCTACATTTCAAGGTTTGATGAATTCTATTTTCAAACCCTTCCTTAGAAAATTTGTGTTAGTATTTTTTGATGATATACTAATCTACAAAAAGTCTTGGAAGGATCATGTTCAACATGTTGACAGGGTGCTCAAAATATTTGAGAAGAAACAACTATATGAAAAAACCTCCAAATGTTTCTTTGGAGTAAAGGAAGTAGAATATCTAGGGTCATATTGTATCTTATAGGGGTGTTAAGGTAGAGCCTAACAAAATTAAATCCATTAAGGAATGGAAAATACCCACAACCATAAAGCATCTTCGAGGATTTCTAGGTTTCACAGGGTATTATCACAAGTTTGTTAAGAATTATGGGATAATTGTTGATAAGTGGTTGTCATTGATGTCAACCCAAGCAACACCAGGGGCTACCTTGATCTTGCAATGGAATTTTGACTTTAAAACTTACTCTATTTTGAGTCAAGTATCTTCTATATGGATTCTACTCATCCATATGTTTCCATTGATATATGGCACGCCAAGTAATTCTTCATAGTTTGAGAGATATTCATGTTTGAAGTTAGTAACCCTAGTTAGTGGGCTAAAACCCTATGGGGTTGTGGCATGACACTCATAATTGGTTGTGGTCATTGAATAGTAAATAATTAATAATTCCTTTTTGCTACTAAAATCCCTCCAACGTTCACTTGTTGAGGACCCTCTTAACTCAAGACATTCATATAAATAATGACCCTCATATCCTTCTCTAGCAAGGATTTTGTGGCTTCAAACAGGTCATCATGGAATTTTCACTATAATTTTTTTTTTGAGAAGATTTAGACGTTGAAATTAAAACCCATTTGAGCTGAAATGTTTATGAACCTCATGATTAAATTTCAGATCTTGTTTCGATATATTTTTGAGATATGATCTGAGGAAGTTATGGTTTTTCCAAGCTCCCGAATTCCATGTAAAACATGTGACGTTGGGAAAATCGTCATAACTTTCTCTCTGAGCATTGGATTCAAATTTCGTAAATATTCACAGAAATAGGACGAATTTTAGTTTGTTGAATATCGTTTTCAGGGCCAAAGGTCTCAACCGTGACATGTGACACTTCGTATAGGTTCATTCTACTGAACGAGTCTATAATCAGGTCATCATGGGAGATTGGGCATAACGCTTTATTGAAGAATCGAATATTGATCAAACTTCTGGGGTTGGAAAGAGGACTCAAAAGATACCACATGATGAAATTTCATACCCTGGAAATTTGAAATTACATAGATACAACAGATTCAATATTGAGCTCCTACAAGGCAAGAAAACACATGCATTCAAGGATCACTACAGTAAGGACCACACATCAATAGTCAAGGGCAAGTATCCTACAACAAGGTATGTATGATTAGTGTTTAAATTTGAAATATGAGTATCATCTCTGACATACATTTTTTCAGGACAACGTAAGTGCATACAAGGGTCTCAGTTATATCTCTATGTCTCTATATGTCATAGTTAGTTTTGATACCACATGTTGGATGTCCTATTCTTGATACTACACATTTGATGCTACATATTCTTGATGCTAAACCAAGTCTGCTAAATCTATATGATGTTGTAAGTTCATGTTACTTGTCTTGTCATAGTTGATAGAATGGTCTCTGTTGTTGTACTTAGAACTTGGTCCATCACAAGTCTAGGGTTTTGCATCAGTTTTTATTGTATATATATTTAGGTCAGTTTTGGATATAGTCTTGCATAGAGTCCAGGCCTATATCAAGAGTGGGAGTCTTTTTCTACTACTGCAACAATTCAACAACAAAAGTGACAAGCAGACTTCAGGTACGTATTTTAATTTTAATTTGTATTTATTCATTATTATGCACTTACATGTGTTTTGCAGGCAGAGGTAAGTTGAAAGGTATTTTGTTTTGTTTTGGGATTGGTTTCTCCAGACAAATTTTGCATGCATGTAGAAGAAGATTCAAGTACAACTTCAAGAAACGATTCAAGAGCAGAAGTATCAAATCAAAGGAAGCATTGTAGTGGGACATCCTTTGAAGACATTCCAACCATCCGTATATTGTGAAGAAGTGTCAATGCCAAGAGTCATCATTGTAAAGTTGTAAAAGAGTCATTTGTAAAAGTGTCATCATTGGAAGAGTAATTTTTGTAAAAGATTTAATTTGCCTAGAGTCGAAAAGGCATTATTGGGAGGTATAGGAGTCTTTGTTGGGATGATGTCATGGTTGGGTTGCAGGTCATAGTGTGATTGGGTGTTCGGTCAAAATAATTGTAAATCATATTGTATTGTGGATCGTTGTCCCTGGTACGGGAATCCACACTCTTTTCTCATTTCGGTCATTATTGGGTGGCAGGGAGGTGCTAGGCTGGTGCATGAAGTCGCCTACATGTTGGAGCCTGTGAACACTTTAGAATGGTAGGTTGGTCTAGGATGTTGGGGCATCCATTTAGTTGTCTACTGAAGAAACCAAGGCATTGCAGCATCCTTCCAAGTGGGAGTTGGAGAATAATGCTTTTCTAGAATTCTAGGAAGTCGTTGCTTTCATTTCAGTTGGGGCTGAAGATTAAAGAATTTATTAGAAAAACGTTCGGTGGTTTTTGACCCGAAGGGGGTTTTCCACCTAAAATTCTCGTGTCTACTGTGTTCTTTTATTTATTGTTATTACTGCATAAACATTATTAATAATTGAAGATTAACCAATTCTTTGAAAATATTTAAAAGTGCTAATTTCTAAGGAATATTGATTCACCCCCAGTATTTCCAACAATTGGTATCAGAGCTTGGTTCCTTCAATAATAGTCTAACAACTAGAAGGAGATCATGGAGTATACTAAGAATATAGTTCCTTTTTTCAATGGAAATAACTATGCACTTTGGAGTGGAATAATATAGGTTCATTTTCTGGTGCAAGGATACGAATTATGGGAAATCGTTGACAAAGACTTCACACCGACCCAAGATGAACATGGTAAGAAAAATATGGTATATGATGCAAAGGATAAAGATCTAATTATCAGTGGGCTTATTGAATCTATTTATCTTAAGGTATTGAGTTGAAAAACTGCTAAAGAGGTGTGGGGCAAGCTTGAAAATATATATGCAGGTGACTCAAAGGTGAAAGAAGCAATGGTTCAAATTTTCAGGGCAAAATTTGAGCAACTCAAAATGAGAGAAGATGTTAGGTCCCTATACTACTAGTGTAACCGCTTATTGTTATTAGTACAACCCCCTTGTTATATTGTTGTGCCCATGTAGTCCCCATATTTTTATTATTGTGCCCCATAGAAGCCCACTATTGTTATTATTGTGCCCTTACATTATTATTGCTATGTCGGCCCTGATTATACTATGACCCCTTAGACTCCTATATATAGAAAGGAGGCCTTGTCATTTGTATAATCCAAGAATTTTTAATTTGTGTAATGTAAAGAAGGTTTCCCCCTCGAAGATGCTTATTTCTAAGGTGTTGATCTATCTTTTCTATCTTTTTGTGAGTTGGTTTCATAACATTTGGTATCAGAGCTTTGGATTCTAGGTTTTTGCTGCTCCAAATAGTTCATCATGAAATTTTCACTATAACTTTTTTTCTGCGATGTTTCAGAAGCTAACAAACAAACCCATTTGAGACTAAATCTCTCTTAACCTTGGGTCCGAATTTCAGATCTTGTCTCACTATATTTTAGGAGATATGATCTAAGGAAGTTAGGGTTTTTGCAAGCTCCACAATTTCATCTAAAACGGGTCATCGTGGAAGTTTCGCTATAACTTGTTTGCTACAAAGTTTCAGAAGCTAAAACAAAAAATATTTTAGAAGAGAGTGGTATGAACATTAGGTCCGAATTTCAGATCTTGTTTTGCTATATTTTTCGGATATATGATCTGAGGTAGTTAGGGTTTTTGTAGAGTCCAGAATTACATTCCACAAAGGTGAGCTTGGGAAAATCGTCATAACTTTCGCTCTGAGCATCAGATTGAATTTTCGTAAGATGTTACAGAAAGACGATGGAATGTGGTTTTTTGGATATCATTTTCAGAACCCAAGGTTGAAACAGTGACACGTGGAACTTCATACAAGTTCGCTCTTCTGAAAAGGTATATAATCAAGTCATCTTGGGAGATTGTGCATAACTCTTTCTTGGAGAATCTAATTTCGATCAGACTAGTGGCATTGGAAAGAGGACATAGAGGGCTACTGCAGGTCGTGATTTCAGAACTGGAAGATCTGAAATTACAGAGTTACAGTCATTTCAAGATCGAGCTCCTAAAATCAAGAAAAGGCAATATGAGGAAGTTTGATGGCAAGGATCCAATAAATTGGATACTACAGATGGAACAATATTTTGATCTACATGAGGTGGAATTGTTACAAAAGGTACGTATTGCATTTTCATATTTAGAACCAAATCAATTTTTATGGTATAAAGGGATTTGTTCTTGTAAACCACTTGTTACATGGTCAATTTTCACAGAGGAAATGATAGCACATTTTGAGGATACAAAGAGAAACACCTTCTTTAGCCAATTGATAAATCTCAAACAAAAGAATTCAATGGAAAAGCACATTGAGGAATTTCAAAAATTGAATATAAGGGAAAATGATATTCCAAAGAAGTAGAGGGTTGATGTCTCCATAGGGACTTTAAAGGATAATATTAAACATGAGGTTCGTCTTTGGGAACCTGGTTCATTGGAGAAGGAATTCAGGTTGGCAAGAAAAGTGGAAAGAAAATTTATGGTAACAAGGAATTCTACCCCTCAGAACTATAAATATGGAAGTGTTGTTTCTCCTAGCCTTCCAAAACCTACAAGGTTGACACCACAATAATTGGAAGAAACAAGAGCAAAAGGAATTTGTTACAATTGTGATAACAAATACATTAAAGGTCATAAGTGTGCTGAGAAGAAATTATTTTACATTGATTGTGAATAGGAGGAAGAAAAGGATCAAGAAACATCAAAAGAAGAGGATATACACCAGGAACGAACCCCAGAGAAAGAATAAATGAATCTGACCATATCTTGTAAAGCATTGGAAAGAATTACCACTCCTCAAATTCTCAAGATAGAAGGGCATATAAAGAAGAAAAAGGTTCAAGAAGTGAAAGATCACACCGAGAAAGAAGAATTGAATCCGACCATATCTTGTAATGCATTCGCTGGAATTACCACTCCTCAAACTATCAAGATAGAAGGACATATCAAGAAGAAAAATTTTCAAGAAGTGAAAGTTCACATCGAGCATCAAGAAATGAATCCAACCGTATCTTGTAATGCATTGGAAGAAATTACCACTCCTCAAACTCTCAAGATAGAAGGACATATCAAGAAGAAAAAGATTCAAGTAGTGAAAGATCACATCGAGCATCAACAACAAGTTCTCCAACTTTTAAAGGATAACGCCACTTTGGTGCAGAATCGAATGAAACAACAGGAAGATTGACATCACAGTGAAAGAAGTTTTGATGTAGGCGATTGGGTATTTTTATGGCTACATCTCAAGCAAGCTATTTATGAGAAGGAAATGTTGGCAATACTACATGCACTTAAGAAATGGCAACCTTACCTAATGGGAAGACACTTCAAGGTAAAAATGGATCATGATAGTCTTAAATACTTTTTAGAACAAATATTATCTTTAGAAGAACATAAAAAATGGGTCACAAATATGTTGGGTTATGACTTTGAAATCATCTACAAAAAAGGGAAGAAAAATGTTGTTGCAGATGCACTCTCAAGAAAGGATGAGGATGTGGAAGCATTGTTTTGTGCTATTTCTATTATCCAACCAGATTGGATAAATGAAGCAAGGGATGAATGGAAAAAGGATGAAGAAGTGTGGCCACTCATTCAAAAGTTGCAGAAGATCCCAGTTCAAACAATATTGCTAGAACTTGACGAGGAAGGAAAAATCATATTGGAACCTAGAGCAGTCACAGAAACAAGAACCCGACAGCTACGAAATCGATCAATTTTAGAGTATCTCATCAAGTGGAAGAACTTACCCACTAAAGATTCCACATGGGAGGACAAGAATTTTATACAGAAGCATCAAGAACTACTCAAGCATTGAGGACAACACTTTTTGAAGGAGAGGGGCATGTTAGGTCCCTATACTACTAGTGTAACCCCTTATTGTTATTAGTACAACCCCCTTGTTATATTGTTGTGCCCATGTAGTCCCCATATTGTTATTATTATGCCCGATATAAGCCCACTATTGTTATTATTGTGCCCTTACATTATTATTGCTATGTCGGCCTTGATTATATTATGACCCCTTAGACTCCTATATATAGAAAGGAGGTCTTGTCATTTGTATAATCCAAGAATTGTTCATTTGTGTAACGTAAAGGAGGTTGCCCCCTCGAAGAGGCTTATTTCTATGGCGTTCATCTATCTTATCTATCTTTTTGTGAGTTTGTCTCATAACAGAACATGAAGATATTGCTGCATACTTTCAACGTGTTGATGAAACAAAAAATACATTGAAAGGTTTGGGAGAACTTGTTGAAACAAAAATTGTTGTTCGAAATATCCTCAGAACCTTGCCAGCAAGATTTAACCCTAAGGTATATCTGCCTTGGAAGATAGATCGAATCTGACCAATCTCAGCATAGATGAATTGCATGGAATTCTTACGGCATATGAAATGAAGATTGAAGAAGAGGATGGCACATCTCACTTAGAAACAACATTTGCTGCATCCAAGAAGAATAGTAAGGACAAGCAGACTCAGAAAGAAAAATCTTGCAGTTGTAAGGATGAAGAAAAGGAAGCAGAGAAAGAATAACTCTCAGATAAAGGATTCGCCTATTCACGCGGAAAATGAGAACATGTACGAGAACATTCTAAGGTAAAATTCCATTAATATGTTTTGATTGTGGTGAGGTTGGGCATTTTGCAGCCAAATGTCCTCACAAAAATGAGGCTGTTACGAATGGAAAGAAAGGTCTTAGGAAGTTAAACAAGCAAGGAAAGAAGAAATGGTTTAAGAAAAGTTTCTTCACCAAAGAAGATATTTCCTCATCCGAAGAAGACAGTGATAATGAAGAAGAATTCAATGGAATAGTATTGTTTATGTCCAAGCACAATAAGAAAGAGGCACATGACGAAGAAGGAGACGAAGAAGAATAAATGACTGAGGTTAAATTTCAAAAAGAAGTGATCAGGGTTATCAAAGAGCTCAAAGTCGAGAAGAAGCATGTCAACACTCTTGAAGACAAATTGAAGACAAAAAGAGAACAAGTCCTCAATCTTAGAATCAAGGTTGAAGAATACAAACGAATTGAAGAATCACTCAGGAAAGAACTAAAGGAAAGAAAGAAGGAGAGAGAAGCATTAGAAGCTGAAATAGTTTCTTTGTGAAAGGAAGTTAAAAGTGGAAAAACTCTTCAAAACTACACCAGTAGTTCAAAGGCTTTGGACGAACTCATCAACAACTAGCGATGATACAGTGACAAGTCTGGTCTTGGTTACAAAGAAAAATATGAAAAAGAGTCAAGTACTTCTATGACAACTAAAGAAGATGGATATGCAAAAAGGGTAGATCCCCCAGCTAGATCAAGAGATTAAGACTTGCAGGAGGAACCTTGGAAGACAATTCCTCGAAGAAGATTTTCTCCCAGGTACCAACCTATCTTTTATGGTCATTGTTATTCATTTGGAAGGTTTGGACATTGAGTTGTCGAATGTCGCATGTATTTTTGGAATGAATATAATTCCAGGAGATCCTTCAGAAATGGATGTTCGAGAACTCAACATAATATCAACAAATTTGATCATTTGAGAGATGATGTTGAATGTTATAAATGTAACGATTTGGGACATATGGACAGGGATTGTGAAGTTCCAGACAGGTACAACTATTATCGACAAAACCCTAGAAGCAAATTTGCAAGATCATGAGATAAACACCAAACAAAATATTATATGAATAACATCGAATGTTACAAATGTCATATCTATGGAAACATAGCTCGTAGCTGCAGATACAATATGGAATCAACCATGAATGAAAAGCTTGATGACAAGAATAAGAATAGTTGGAAAGGAAAACAGGTACAGGATGAACAAGTACAAGATGAGAAAGAAAATAAAGAAGGCAATAAGGTCCCAACAATTATGCTTTCATGATTCGTAACGGATTGTGAGGAATCAACAACTGATTCGGTTAATGACTCGAGTCAAGATGTTCCATTAAATGACACACTATTTTGAACAATTTAGCTTATTGACTCCTAGAAATTTCAAGATGAGGAGTCTATGCAATAGTATATGACACAAGTCTACGATTGAGAGATAGGTAGTTTGAACAAGATGGAAGTTTCATTACATTTTCACGGGTAGAATAATAGTTGAACTATTATAGATTCAAGAAAGGAAGTGTTGACAAGAAATCTCTATGTGAAAGTGGATCAAGAAAGTCTAACGATTATCGAGATATCTTAGCAGGATAAAGGAGTATTCATATATCAATTCAAGTACATCAAGGAAGTGCTCAAGAAATTCAAGATGGAAGATTGAAAGCCAGACCTTACCCCTATGATAGCAAGTTGAAATTTAAGCTTAGAAGATTCGTCAAAGGATGTGGACCAAAGTTTGTATAGATCCATGATCGATAGTCTCCTATATGTGACAGCCTCCTGATCTAATGTGACGTAGGCAGTTGGACAATTAGCAAGATTCCAAGCAACACCAAAAGAATCTCATAATATTTCCATCAAAAGAATTATTCGGTATCTTAAGGGCACAACGGAATATGGTCTATGGTATCCCAAAGGAAATGATCTGGTTATCCAAGCTTATACAGATGCAGATTGGGCAGGAAGCGTTGATGATCGTAAGAGTACCAGTGGAGCAACATTCTATCCAGGTGGTTGTCTTGTTTCATGGTTAAGTAAAAAGCAATCTTCAATCTTGTTATCCACAACAGAAGTAGAATATGTCGCGGAAACAACTTGTTGTACTCAAGTTCTCTGGATGAAGAAACCTTTGCAAGATCTTCAAGTCAAGTTTGATGAGCCTATTCCCATATTTTTCGATAACACCAGTGCCATAAATATCTCCGATAATCCTGTGATGCATTCCAAGATGAAGTACTTTCTAATTAAATATCATTTCGTTAGAGAGAAGGTCACCAAAAACAATATCAAGCTTGAATATGTTGGAACAAAGAAAATAATTGCTGACATATTTACAAACCATTACCTTGTGAATCATTTGAGTATCTTCACCAAAAGCCTGGGATCCTCCCAAGTTTTCAATAGACTCTTTCTCTTATCTACTCGAGTAGAAAGGGGGAGTGGAGGTGTGTATAGGTCCATAGGATGGTTGTTTATCAGGGGGACTTACCCTTTTCCATTGATGACAAAGGGGGAGAGAAGGCAGTAGGAAGAGGTGTCATTATTGCAGGGGGAGTACTTGTGTTGCCATCAATGCCAAAGGGGGAGATTATTGATCAGTGGTTGTCATTGATGTCAACCCAAGTAGCACCAAGGGATACCCAGATCTTGCAAGGGAATTTTGACTTGACAAATTACTCTATTTTGAGTCAATGATATTTTATATGGATTCTACTCATTGAGATGTTTTTGTTGATAGATGGCACGCCAAGTAATTCTTCACGGTTTGAGAAATATTCATGTTTGAATTTAGTAGCCCCAGTTAGTGGGCTATAACCCTATGGGGTTGTGGCATGGAAATCATAATTGGTTGTGGTCATTGAATAGACAATAATCAATAAGTCCTTTTTGCTCCTAAAATCCCTCCGACGTTCACTTGTTGAGGAGCCTCTCAACTCAAGACATTCATATAAATAATGACCCTGATATCCTCCTCTAGTAGGGATTTTGTGGCTTCAAACAGGTCATCATGGAATTTTCGCTATAAATTTTCTTATGTGAAGCTTCAGAAGCTAAAATTAAAACACATTTGAGCTGAAATATTGATAAACCTTGTGACCAAATTTCAGATCTTGGTTCACTATATTTTTGGAGATATGATATGAGGAAATTAGGGTTTTTGTAGGCTCCCAAATTCCATGTCAAACAGGCGATGTTGGGAAAATCGTCATAACTTTCTATCTGAGAATTGGATTCAAATTTCATAAATATTCATAGAAATAGGACGGTCTGTAGCTTGTTGAGTAGCGTTTTCAGGGCCGAAGGTCATAGCAGTGACATGTGGCACTTCGTAGAAGTTCACTCTACGGAATGAGTCTATAATCAGGTCATCGTGGAATTTTGGGCATAACTCTTTCTTGAAGAATCCAATATTGATCAGACCTATGGGGTTGGAAATAGGACTCAAAGGGCTACAACAGGATGAAATTTCAGACCCTGGAGATTTGAAATTACATAGATTAAACAAATTCAATATCGAGCTCCTAGAAGGAAAGAAAAAGCATGCATTCAAGGATCACTGCAGTAAGGACCACACATTAACAATCAAGGGTAAGTCTCCTACAACAAGGTATTTATGATTAGTGTTTACATTTTAAATATGAGTATCATCTCTGACATATGTTTTTTCAGGACAACGTAAGTACATACAGGGTCTCATTTATATCTCTACGTCTCTATATGTCACAGTTAGTTTTGATACCATATTTCGAATGTCCTTTTCTTGATACTACACATTTGATGATACATATTCTTGATGCTACACCAAGTCTGCTAAATCTATATGATGTTGTATGTTCATGTTACTTGTCTTGTCATAGTTGATAGAATGGTCTCTTTTGTTGTACTTAGAACTTGGTCCCTCACAAGTCTAGGGTTTGTCATCAGTTTTTATTGTATAGATCTTTAGTTAGTTTTGGATATAGTCTTGCATAAAGTCCAGGCCTCTATCAAGAGTGGGAGTCTTTTTCTATTGCTGCAACAAGTCAACAAAAAAAGTGACAAGCAAACTTCAGGTATGCATTGTAATTTTAATTTGTATTTATTCATTAATATGCACTTACATGTGTTTTTTGGGTAGCAGTAAGTTGAAGGATATTTTGTTTTGGGATTGGTTTCGACATGCAAATTTTGTATGCAGGTAAAAGAAGATTCAAGTAAAACTTCAAGCAAGAATTCAAGAGCAGAAGTATCAAATCAAAGGAATCATTGCAGTGGGACATCCTTTGAAGACATGACAACCATATGTTTATTGTGAAGAAGTGTCAAGGCCAAGAGTCATCATTGTAAAGTTGTAAAAGTGTCATCATTGGAAGAGTCATATTGTAAAAGAGTCAATCTGCCTAGAGTTGAAAAGGAATTATTGGGAGGTATAGGAGTCTCTATTGGGATGACGTCATGGTTGGGTTGCAGGTCATAGTGTGATTGGGTGTTCATTAAAAATCATTTAAAATCATATTGTATCGTGGATCATTGTCCTTGATACGAGAATCCACACTCTTGTCTGATTTCAGTCATTATAGGGTGGGAGGGAGGCGCTAGGCTGGTGCATGAATTCACCTACAGGTTGGATCCTGTGAACACTTCAGGGTGGTAGGTTGGTCTAGGATGTTGGGGTATCCATTTAGTTGACTACTGAAGAAACCAGTGCATTGGGGCATCCTTCTAGTGGGATTTGGAGAAGAATGATTTTCTCGAATTCTAGGAAGTTGTTTCTTTCATTTTAGTTGGGGCTGAAGATTAAAAAATTTATTAGAAAAGCATTCGGTGGTTTTTGACCCGGAGGGGGTTTTCCACCTAAAATTATTGTGTCTAGTGTGTTCTTTTATTTACTGTTATTACTACATAAACATTAATAATAATTTAAGATTAACTAATGCTCTGAAAATATTTAAAAGTGTTAATTGCTAAGGAATATTGATTCACCGCCGCCCCCCCCCCCCCCCTCAATATTTCCAACAATAATAATAACACCTCTAATAACATTACTGAATAAATATGCATTTTCTTGGACTCCAGAATCAACTAAGGCCTTTGAACATCTTAAAGAGGAAATGTTCCAAGCACTAGTCTTAGCTAAGCTAGAATTCACAAAAACCTTTATTGTGGAATGTGATGCCTCAGGAAATGGGTTTGGTGTTGTTTTAATGCAAGAAGGAAGATCCATTGCTTTTGAAAGTCGTCCAATGAAAGGAAAGTATTTACACAAACCTATTTACGAGAAGGAAATGTTGGAAATACTACATGCACTAAAGAAATGACGACCTTACCTAATGGGAAGACACTTCAAGGTAAAAACAAATCATGATAGTCCTAAGTACTTTTTGGAATAAAGATTATCTTCAGAAGAGTAGAAAAAATGAGTCACAAAGATGTTGGGTTATGACTTTGAAATCATTTACAAAAAAGGGAAGTAAAATGTTGTTCCAGATGCACTCTCAAGAAAGGATGAGGATGTGGAAGGATTTCTTTATGCTATTTATATTATCCAACTAGATTGGATAAACAAAGTAAGGGATGAATGGAAAAATGATGAAGAAGTGTGGATGCCCATTCAAAAGTTGTAGCAAGATCCAAGTACATCTGATACATTTAGCTTTAAAAATGATTCATTATGGTACAAAGATTTCTTATATCTTTGTAATAATTTCAAACTTAAACAAAATATTCTTTTGGAATTGCACACCTCTCCCTTAGGAGGGCACTCAAGATTTTTAAAAACTTACCACATGGTAAAGAAGAAATTTTTTTGGGAGGGCCTCAAATCTGATATTCAAAAGTTTGTGGTAGAATGTTTGGTTTTCCAACACAATAAAGTTGAGACAATCAAGACCCCAAGTCTATTACAACTTTTAGCCATTCCAAGTCAACGTTGGGAGGAGGTTTCAATGGATTTTCTCACAATTTTACCGAAGTTTGAAGCAAAGAGTGTCATCATGGTGGTAGTTGATAGACTTACCAAGTATGCACATTTTTGTGCATTATCTCATCCATTTAAAGCCAATACAATTTCTATTTCATGTATGGAAATAATTCAAAATATACATGGAAACCCAAAGATAATTGTAAGTGACGGAGATCCCATTTTCACTGGAAATTTTTGGACGAAATTATTTTCCTGTCTGGGTACTCAATTATCTCATTGCTCATCTTATCATCCTCAATATGATGGGAAAACTAAGATAGTGAAAAAAAGTTCTGGAAGGATATCTTAGTTTCTTTGTATCTGATAAACAAGCACAATGGGTCATGTGGTTGCCTCTGGCTGAATGGTGGTATAACACTTCCTTCCATACTTCAGCAAATATGACCCCATTTATGGCACTATATGGATATCATCCACTGTCCATCACATCATCTTTAAGAGAAAATTCCAAGGTTCAAGCAGTGGAAGATCACATCAAGAATCAAAAACAAGTTCTCCAACTCTTAAAGGATAACCTAACTTTGGCATAAAATCGAATGAAACAATAGGCAGATCAACATCACAACAAAAGAAGTTTTGATGTAGGCGACTGGGTATTTCTACGGCTAAAACCATACAAACAAATTTCCCTCAAGCAAGCTAAGAAGGATAATAAATTATCACCAAAGTACTATGGTCCTTACAAGGTGTTGCAAAATATCGGTACTATGGCATACAAATTGGATCTTCTTGCATCTTCTCAAGTGCACCCAGTTTTCCATATTTCTTGCTTAAAGAAGGTTATAGGTGACAAGCTCCCAGTTCAAACAATATTGTCAGAACTTGACGAGGAGGGAACAATCGTATTGGAAACTGAAGAAGTTATGGAAATAAGAACCTGACAGCTACGAAATTGATCAATTTCAGAGTATCTCATCAAGTGGAAGAACTTATCCGCTGAAGATTCCACATGGGAGGATGATAATTTTATACAAAATCATTTAGTGGCATGTTAGGTCCCTATACTACTAGTGTAGCCCCTTCTTTTTATTGTTAGTGCAACCCCCTTATTATTATTGTTGTGCCCATGTAGTCCCCATATTGTTATTATTGCAACCCATAGAAGCACACTATTGTTATTGTTGCGCCCTTGCATTATCATTGTTGTGTAGGCTCGTATTATATTGTGACCCCTTAGACTCCTATATATAGAAATAAGGTCTTATCATTTGTATCATCCAATAATTGTTCATTTATGTAATGTAAATGAGGTTTCCCCCTCGAATAGGATACTTTTTAAGTCGTTGATCTATCTTTTCTGTGAGATGGTTGCATAACAATCATTATGTTGGGGGCATGCAAACTTATTTCAAGCATAATTTTTCTCTGTTTCAAGCTTGTGTAAAAATGAAACCACTCTCAAGCGTAGTTTTTCTCATGTTTCAAGCTTGTGTAAAAATGAAACCATTCTCATAATATTCTCGTGATTTCCATTTTTATCGACCCGATTCTACTAGATGAGCCTTCGTTTTCTCATTCCATCATCACCATTTTCTTGGCCGATCATATGCTTTCACTTGGTTGTTTTACCCTTTCCCAAGGAACTACTATGATGAGTGGCCTTATTAGCCAGCCTCTTGGCGTCTATGTGTTTTGAGCAGTTCCATCATGACCATAACTAGTTGCTACCCTTTATACCACTTGTTCCTCCAGGAGGAGTTCTCTTTATTCTCTTTTCATACTCCCTAAATATGAAAATGTTTTCAAGCACTTGTATTTCGAACTTGTAAAAGTAAATAAAAAGACATCTACTCAGTATAAGTTTAACCCTTTTCCGGACTGAGATAGACTAGTTATGGAAAATGAATACCTTAGTTGAACATGTCTGTGAGGTTCTCTTGAGTATCGTTTTCTACCTTTTAGGACTCAAGAGACTATTTACGAAAATGAACCTTTGAAGTTTTCTTTTTCACCTCTTTTTCAAACTCTCTAAACATGAAAAAGGAGTCGATTTAGGCCTTCGCTGGACTCATAAAAGCATAAAACAACGATGGAATCGTTGAACATGATGGGACCGAACCTCTCCTTCTTAGGGTTCATTAAAAGTACTTGGAGGGATTCATCTAAAGGATGAACTTACAGATCAAGAATATATTATCCTCCTTAAGCTTGTTAAAAAATAAAGAGGTATTGACTAGAAATGGTTGGGGAAATTTGGAAAATGGTATACTCCACCTATTAATGGAAACAAGTCACCATTTAACATGAAAATCTTCCACTTCATCTTTGTGATTGTTGGGTTGGGAAATCTGCTTGTATTTTGGTTCATCACACCATTTCAAAGCCTTTGTTTTCAGTTTTGGGTCAATGCTGCCAACTCCATCTAGTGTCATCGTTGTGTTCAAGAGAAGTCATTCAGTTGATATCTACTATGATACTCTTAAGCCTTCATTCCATGTTTGCCATTACTAAACTAGTTTCACATCAACATAATTATGTCTCAAATCATGATACCTGTTTTGTGTCATTGATGAGGGATACATCAAGTCCCTCTGGAAATGGGTTGCTTCAT
Source organism: Pinus tabuliformis (assembly GCA_031772625.1). NCBI lineage: Eukaryota > Viridiplantae > Streptophyta > Pinopsida > Pinales > Pinaceae > Pinus > Pinus tabuliformis. The sequence continues at coordinate 541,546,944 of CM062820.1, read as the reverse complement.
GTTGACATCACCTCATTATCCATGAAGTTGACTTAGAAGCTCTTCATTCAGTACCTTTGGGTTGGCATACATCAATGGCAAGTTTCCTAGCTCTCGACGACAGGTTTACATCATTGGCCTTAGACCGATAGATTCTGTGTGGTATTCGCCTTCAACTCGTTCATTCACACCATACAGATTGTACTGTTGTACCTTGAGAGCCATTAACATCATTGATGCTTTCTCTCACGTCTGTTAATGGTTTACATCATTGGTCGGTAATCAGATGGTGTCTACCATGTTCGAATTGAGTTCCTTTATTCACATAGTTAGACTCGTACATTGGACGATCGAGTGAACGAGATAGAAGACCATAGATCTAGTTCCATCCTTCCAGGCTGTGCTTTCAGGATTAATGCAAGGTTACAAATCACAATGGATATGATAATATAAATATTCATCCAGTCATGTATCCACACTTTGTCATCAATGGACACGAATTTTTTATCATTGTACATGTAATGATAGCTTATGTGTTGAGCATGGGTATGCCTCCCTCAACAAATAAATCACGATGAAAATTTATTGTAACAAATGATGATCTTGACCAGTTATTCTTGATATGAAATTGTCACAAGGTAAAGAAATTCAGTCGTCAGCCATTGTTTTTGACTTTGCGCTTTAGGGGGGAATCTGTTATAATCCATTTTGTTGCATCTGGTCAATAGACATGAAAATTGGATCAATCAACATCTATGAACACCTTGTCATCATCCCTACACAAAGCCCTAAGCATGACTCTCGCAAATCCCTGAGTTTTGGGGCCTTACTGCCTCAAATCATTGCTTTTAAGGCCCAACATACCCTGGCCCTTTAGGGACCAACATTCAGTGGCAGATTACTCCATCCTTCACTAGAGATGATCAACAACAGGTTGTCCCTTGTTGGGGGTGTGCTCATTCTAGAAATTCAGGAAAATTAAAAAGAATCCCGTAGCTTCTTCTTCCAAAATCTTCTAGGAGTTGTTTCAACCATTTACCTTGTATAAGAACTTCAAATCCTATCTGATCCTACCTTGGATATTTCACCTCGTATCCCTTAAGCTCATCCTCCTATAAAGAGTGGATATCAAGCCTAGATTGGTAAATGGATTAAAGAATTCCTAAACTACCACACCCTCCTATATATTTACAACCATATACAACATCAGGGTTGGATTTTGGAGACTGACCATACCCTCATGCTCTTGCTTGGAATCTAAGAGAGTCATCATCTTCATGGATTAGGGTGACATTGAGGTGTGCTTTGTGACAAGGAAGGACAAGTAAACTTGGGGTGATCTCTACAAGATCAACTACTATTCCTGGTTGTAAACTCTCTCCTATTCATATTAATAAAAAAAGTACACCATTTTCCTATATGTGTTATGTTATGTTTACATTCATGTATTTCAATGCTTTACTGATCCATTGAATAGAGTAATTGGATAATGCTACATAGATGTCGTAGATATTTGGCTTGTTATGGTTATATGTGTAGGTTCTAATTATAAAAATCAGAGCTACAATTGTAGCTTACAAGTCGAGAGGAGAGTAAAGCTTGTGATAGATTACAAGTAAGCCTCTTTACATTCTTCAATTTCTCTAAGGGAAACTTTATATTCTTTTCTTTCTGTTTTTCTAGACTAGTCCACTATGTCTAGGGAAGATACTTTTTTCTGCAATCATAAATTCTGCATAACACAAACCAACCATTAAGAAGCAATCCCTATACACCCCTCTGCTTACTCCTAATCGGATTTGTGATCAATCTTGATGGAATATATGTCTATCCTTCCTTCTACCAAGCATGGTAATTCCTATATGTTTTTGGTTGTCGATAGATTTTCTAAAATGGTTATCCTAACTTCCTACAAAATTGTATCATAGCAGAAGCCACTGCCAAGATCTTCTTTCCCCGAGTGTGAGTACATTTTGGGATCCAATAGACCATCATATTAGATTAGGATAGTAGGTTCCTAAGAACATTTTGGTTGAGCCACTAGTCATTGTTGGAGTCACACCAAGCTCACTAAATGAACAACCTTCCATACCCATATTGATGGCCAAACATAGGTCATCAACAAGATGATCATGCACATTTTGTGCATGTGCAACTCCAAGAATCCATAAACATGGGATGAGAGTTGCATCTATGTTCAACAAAACTAAAAAAGATCTCTCTATATCTCAAATGGCCATAGCCCCTTTCAACTGGGTCTGAAATTTCAACCACTAGGTCCCATTAATGTCGCACTACCCCTTGCCAATACACATGAAGTATATGAACATGTTCAACCGAAATATGACAAATCTACCAAGTTTATTGAATGGATTTAGCACATCCACCAACAGGTCCATGGTATCTTTCATAAATCCAATACTAAGTATAAACAATGCCATGCTTAGCACTGGCTACCACACAAGTTTCAAGTGGGAGACAATGTCAGATTGCAATTGTAGAAGGATTGCCTTGTAGGGGCCCAACAAGAGCTTCAACCACTACGTTATGGGCCTTACACCATTGCTAATGCTATTGGCGAAAACATCTTTGAGCTAAGTATCCCCCCATTTGTTGTCCTACACCCAATGTTCAATGTGGATCACCTTCGACCATACTTTCCACCATTGTTGGACACATCAGAAATCATATAGAAGCTGACACAAATAGAGCTCAAACAATATTTCCTTGAACATGTCACAACTAATTAGGCCATGGAAACATATATTAAGAGCACTCACCAATAGAGGGTCCAATTGTATCAGGTTGTCAAAGCAGGCCAATTCCCACACCAAGGCAAGTGGCTCACCAAGGGCCAAGTTTAGCTAAAGTTTCCCCATCTCATGGAAGCACTCAACAAAATGGATACCATTGATTCCTAAGGGGGGAGGATTGATCTAGGTGGATACTAGTGGGAATCCATCTATTTCACTGGCTCATAACACAATTTTCTTATTTCGACATATTTATGTTTTTGGTAGTTTTCAGCTCTTGAACTCCTAGTGCCGTTTTGAGGCCATAAACAAATTTTTTTTGGGGAACTAAGCCAAAGAAAATCATTGAATTGATGACAGTTGAAAATTTTACTCCTCGGATAGATCTTTCCAATGATCTATCATGCGTTCCAAACAAAGGTCGTATGCAAAATTTACGACCCTAGGAAGTTGACATTCTAACTTACGCCATCGGGGCCCATAAACATTTGATGCTTCATCTCCTAGGGTTATGTTTTTGGATTTTTTGTGTTTCTCATTTCTTCTTCATAATAAAAAATCCTTATATCCTCATTGTAACATAGTTAAGGAAGGCATGTAGACATCACATCTCTTCTTAGAGATAAGCTACCATCGTTTGAGCTAGTCTGCATTTATTTTGCATGTATATAACTTCAACATTTTCCATTTAGTAATTGAAGTTAAATTTCACAGTATCTCTTTGTTTAAGGTTTAAATATGTATTTAATTTCATTCCATTAATAAATTTGGATAAAAAACTTCACACAAGAGAATTCACATTCCTTAAGATAAAATCTTCTTTAAAATAACTTGCAAGACTTCCTACTATAATGAGTTTCTAAAAAAAGATTTAGCAATCATGATTAGGAAATCACAAGGATTGAAACTACCTAGAATTACTATAATAAATTATGCACAAAGGATCTACATAATCATGTCTTCACTTCATTAGCATCACAATATTTTAAAAAAATGCATTCAAGAAGTAAATGAAATCAAACCTTACACAAAATCTCATGACAAAGTCCATGTTCTAGGATTTATCATTAAGATTTCTCAGCAAGCTCCAAAACAGCACTTATAAATCATATCCATGAAAGTATCTCATATTAATTCATATCTTTATATTGTTTTGTGGTATGTTGTTTAATAAGGAAAATGTCATGACCCCACTATTTATACACATCTAATGTCCTTGAATTAATTAAAATGTAATAAATTCTATGAGCTAACATAAGTAAATTTTGAAAATAGTCCCATGAGGGCCATATAAGCGTACCACTATGCATCACTATGGCTCAATAAACTCCTCAAGGTTCCATTAAGACTTACATCAAACATTACATTGCATAAATTATTATTAGAAAAAATTTCACATCCTAACTTTTTTTCTTCATAAAACACATATATTGAGGAAACCTATTGGGTTCTTCCGCTCATGTCAAGGATAATATAGAAGTTAAATCAAATTCCACAAAACTCAACACCATTATAATAATATATTTATTAGAAATTTAATATTTAATTTGCAAAAATTAAATCTAAATACTAACTTTTTTCAAACAAATCTTATTTCAAATTATTATTATTAGCTTAGTATAAAAAACTAAGACAAACTTTGCAACATGAAATCCAACTTAATAATAATATGATCTTTTAATTTGAAGATTAAAATATTCCCCATATTTAATTAAGATGATTCTTAGGGGTGGTAGGAGTGATCAAGGTGGATGTTGGTGGCCACCCGCCTATTCCACCTAGACCTCCAATCGGTTTCCTCTGTTTCCTTGTTTATTTTAGCATTTACTATTTTTAGCAGTTTTTCAGGTCCTGAACTTCCAAAGCAATTTTCACACCCAAAACGACAATTTTTTGAGGTCTGCAGTAGGCCCATAACCATAGGCAAGGGCCTGCCACAAATCCTGTAGTACTTAGAGAGACCTTTCAAACAAGGTATAGTACACGCAAAACGAAGATAATATGACCAAGTTACCACCTCAGAAGTTGGCTGCCCAACTAACCCCAACGTGGCCCACAAAGTCTTGGCGTTACATCTCCTGGGGCTAGGGTTTTGGTTGTTTAGGGTTTTCCCTTGTTGTTCAATAATAAATAGGCCCTTAAGCCTCATTGTAACATAGTTTAGAGGCATGTAGCCACCACATCTCTTCTTAGAGATAATTTACGATCACCCGAGCTAGTTTATTTCCATTTGTAAGCATATTTCAGTATTTTGATATTAATGAAATGAAGTGTTATTTCTGTTGCATTTATATATATATATATATATATATATATATATATATATATATATATATATATATATATATATATATATATATATATATATATATATATGGTTATATCTGTAATTTGTTGCATTCCTGTTTAAGTTCAAATCAGTGGTATCAGAGTGATATTCTCTCTGTTTTTATTTGCATGTCCCCAAGGAGGTCAGGGTATAAGGATTTAGGGCTGGAACTGGTTTAACCTTTACAAGACCAGGCTCACAAACCTTGACGACCTCCCATGGTGGAAAAAAGAAAGACGAGGGGGCAAGATATCCTTTCAAAATATTGCTTAAGTAAGCTCTCGAGTGACAAACGAATGTGATGATGGATAACTTTGCCCAGATCCTGCGAAGGTTACCGACATGTGATGCATATTCATCCATTAACCACTCTGGAGGTGCCACTCCTTTTAAGGTACACATCAACTTTGATATTCCCATATTTGAGGGCTAGATAGATGTAGACACCATAGATAAATGGTTGAATATGTTGGAAGGATATTTTCCAGTTCATGACTTTTCCAATCAGGAAAATATTACTTTTGCACTTCTCAAAGCCGTCCCACACATCAAGGACTAATGGGAAACCTACTGTGAACAAAAGGACGAGAGAGAATCTTCACTATTTTCAATCGCGCCCACTTGGGATTCTTTTCGAGACGCCATCAAGGAACAATATTACCCTGTCGGGAGCTATGAAGATAAATACATAAAGTGGACCACGCTACGACAGGGAAGGGACCAAGATGTGTCAGAGTTCACAAATGTTTTCCATACCCTCCGTATGAAGTTGGGTATCAAAGATTCTGAGTGGAATTTGGTACTTAAGTACTGCGACTGTCTACACAAGTACATCCAGGACGAGATGGAGTTCCTGGACATCTCCCCGCTCGGCATGACATACCGATACACTGTCAAGATTAAGAAAAAGTTTAAATAGAAGAAGTGAGACTTTGGATCTATGAATATGAAGCAAGGATAAGGTGCCACCAAACCACAGAGAAAAGTCCAAAGCCAAGGTGGGGTGACCTAGGAAAACCCGCCGAAGCTGTAGGAAAAGAGCAACACCACGAAGACAAAGAAGGACACGGGAAAATGGTGTGAGTTCCATAAGAGATCCACTCACAACACAAGTGAGTGACGGGCCAAGTAGTCACCCGTGATTGAGTTGAAGGCTTCCGATGTAGACGCATGTTCCGACTCTAAGTTAGAACCTGACAAGGGGAATGACAAAGGGAAGAAGATAATTGATGCAGAGCCCAGTGCCATTGTGGCCACCACCAAGATCCAGAAGAATGAGCTTGAAGATCCATAGGAGGGGGAATGCCTCTTCCACTCATAGATGTGGGTGAAGGGTTCTTCGTTGCAATTCATTGTCGACAACACGAGCCAAAAGAACCTCATTTCAGCAGAGGTTGTGAAGCGGCTGAGCCTACCGACGACAACACATCCAAAGTTGTACACCATCGGGTGGCTTCACCAAAGACGAGATCTCCGCGTCAGCCAACAGTGCCTCCTTCCCTACGACATCAAGCCCTTCACGGATGAGGTGTTGTGTGATGTTTCTCTTCTTGAAGTCTGTGATGTATTATTAGGACAACCATACTTGTGGAAACACCATGTTATATATGAGTTTATACCTTGCTATGTGATTATTACTTTGGGAAATAAGTTGTATAGGATATTGGAGGTAGCCCCGCCTACCACCATATCTTTGATCACTGCAAAGCAATGTAGTAAGATCATTTCCCAGGGTAGGAAATTTGTTTTCCTTATGATTCACCCTCAGGACAAGAAGAAGATTATGCCCACAACTTCCAGACAAGGCTCCTCCGCACAACAACAATAGATGGACAAGGTCGTGGAGGAGTACAGGGACATTTTCGCCTCACCTACAGGGGTACCTCTACACTGTCAGTCAAGCACTCCATTGATCTTACCCCTGGCACACCGCTACCCAATGGAATGATCTATCGAAACTCTGTTATGGAGAACAATGAGACCAAGAGGCAGATTCAGGAGTTGTTGCAGAAAGGGCACATGAGACAAGGCTCATCACCCTGTGGGAGATTGATTGTATTGGTATAGAAGAAGGACGGGACTTGGAGACTCTATATTGAATATCAGGTGCTGATCATGATCACTGTCTAGAATAGGCATGTAATTCCATGGATTGATGATCTTATGGACCAGCTCAAGGAGGGAAAATATTTCAGCAAGATTGACTTGAAGTCTGGTTATTGCCAGGTGCCTATCGAACCCTCTGATGTGTGAAAGACTGCGTTCAAATCCAAGGAAGGTCTTTTTGAATGGTTGGTCATGCCTTTCGGGTTGACGAATTCCCACGCAACCTTCATGAGATTGATGGACAACATCTTGCAACCCTTCACCAATGCATTCATGGTGGTGTATTTAGATGACATCTTGATCTTTAGCCAGAGTTGGGAAGAGAACCTCCACCATATTCGATAGGTCCTTCAAACCTTGCAACAACACAAGTTGTGTGCCAATTTTGAGAAATATACTTTTGACATGACCCAGGTTCAATATCCGGGGTACATCATTAATGAGCAGGGTGTGCATGTGGACCCATCCAAGATGCAAGTCATTTGATTTTTGCCAGCCCCAACCACTCTAACATAGCTACGTAGCTTTCTAGGTCTTGCCAATTTCTACAGTAGGTTCCTGTTGGGGTTCTCTCATATCACTTGTCCTTTAAGTCAAGTCACTAAGGGCAGAGCGAAAGGAAAAGTTTTTTTGGTCTGAAACCCAACATAAGGCATTTTTTGAGTTGAAGCATCGCCTTTGCTCTACACCAGTGCTCACATTACCAGACCTGCAACAACCATTTGAGATTGAGACAGACGCCTCCGACTATGTTATTGGTGCAATTCTTACTCAGTAGGGGCATCCAATGGCTTACCACAGTGAGACACTTTCAGACACAGTCTGAAAGTATCCCACTTATGACAAAGAAATGTATTCCATTGTGCAGGCCTGTCTTCAATGGAAGTATTACATTATGGGGAAGGAAACAATTATCCACACAGACCACCAACCCCTGTAGTTCATACAGACACAAGGGAAGTTGAAGAATTACCACCATAAGAAATGGTCCACCTACCTACAACGGTTCCACTTGAACATTAAGTACAAGAAGGGTAGCACTAATAATGTTGTAGACTACTTCAACTGACCACCAGTCATGGCGCTGATCATTGTGCTCGACTCCTATGGGTGCGAGACTTCAGGGTGGCCGCATCTTTACCAGAGCAGTTTAGAATTCGACAGCACATACTAGACACTCCTGGAAGGGAAACAAGTTCCAAATTTTCACCTTCAGGATGCACTGTTATGCCACCTAGGACACATTTGTGTTCCTCCAAGCGAGCGTGCCAAGATGATTTGGGAGGCGCACTATAGTCGGGTTGATGGACATTTTGGAGTAGAGAAAATAGTGGTGGTGCTGCAGAAGTATTTTTATTGGCCGAAACTTCGTCAGGATGTTGGGAAGTACATTAGATCTTTCACCGTCTGCGCCATTGCCAAACCAACCATCAAGAAGCAAGACATATATACTCCTTTACTTACTCCTAGTCGACCTTCGGAATCTATCTCCATGGATTACATGTTGGGCCTTCCTTCTACTAAGCACGACAATGACTATGTTTTCGTGGTTGTCGACAGATTTCTAAGATGGCCATCATGGCAGCCTGCAAGAAGAGTATCACATTAGAGGCCACTACTAATCTCTTCTTTGAGTGGGTGTGGGTATAATGTGGGATCCCAAAATCCATTATCTCAAATCAGAACAATAGATTCCTAAGTTCATTTTAGTCAAGTCTCTGGTCGATGCTGGATACCAAACTTACTATTTCCACGACGTTCCACCCCCAAACTGATGGCCAAATAGAGGTTGTCGACAGGATGATCGTACACATTCTGTGCATTTACAACTCTAAGAATCAATGCACATGGGATGAAAGACTCCCCTATGTCCAACACAACTACAAGAAATCTCTCCATAGCTCAACGAGCCATATCCCCTTTCAGGTAGGGCTGGGATTTCAACCATTATGTCCCATTGATGTGGCTATACCATTTGCAGCGACTTAGGCTGATTCAGCTCATGTCCAGTCCGAAACCGACAAGGCTAACAACTTCATTGAGAACATTCAACACATCACCAATAAGTCCATGATATATTGGACAAAGCTAATGCTAAGTACAAGCAGTGCCATGATCAACATTGAGTGTCGCACAAATTCCAAGTGGGTGACAAATTTTGGCTACATTTGCAGAAGGAGCAGCTCATTGGACCCCACCACAAGCTTCGCCCTCTCTGATATGGGCCATACACCATCACCAAGGTTGTAGGGGATAATGACTTCGAGCTCAGCATCCCACTGTTGCTTGGTCTACACCCAATGTTCATTGTAGACCGCCTTCGACCATACTTTCCACCATTGTTGGACACATCCGACATTGCACAACAACTCACACCAACATAGCTCAACTTGGATTGCACGGAACATGCCACAACTGACCAGCTCATGGACACACAGATCAAGAACACTTGCGAAGAGAGTATCAAGATATATCGAGTTGTCAAAGCAGTCCAACTCTTTCACCAGGGAAAGTGGTTCACTAGGGACTAGGTTCGACAAAAAATTCCTCACCTCATGGAGGCTCTGCACGCAATGGGGACCATTGTTTCTTGAGGGGGGGGAACTGATCTAGGTGGATATTGGTGGCCACCCACCTATTCCACCTAGACCTCCAGTCAGTTTCCTTTGTTTCCTTGTTTATTTCAGAATTTACTATTTTTAGTAGTTTTTTTGGGTCATGAACTTCCAGAGCAGTTTTGAGCCCCTAAACGACGATTTTTTTTAGGTATGAAACCATAGGTTGGGGCTTGCGGCAAATATTGTATTACTCTGAGAGACCTTTCCAACAAGGTATCATGTGCGCCAAACGAAGATAATATGACCAAGTTACGACCCCGGGAAGTTGGCTGCCCAACTAACCCCAACCGGGCCCACCAATTATTGGCATTACATCTCTTGGGGTTATGGTTTTGGTTGTTTAGAGTTTTCCCTTATTATTCAATAATAAATAGACCCTTAAGCCTCATTTTAACACAGTTCATAGGCATGTAAATGCCACATATCTTCTCAGGGATAAGCTACCATCGCCCGAGCTAGTTTATTTCCATTATGTTTGTAAACATATTTGAGCATTTTGATATTAATGAAATGAAGTGTTATTTCTGTTGCATTTCATTATTTATGGTTATATCTATAATTTTTTGCATTCCTGTTTAAGTTCGGATCAAGGAGGGGGATTCTCATTAATCCTGAAGGAGAAACGAAAATAAAGTTCACGTGGGGATTAGGCCATAGATTGAACAATCTTGCCAAGATGTATGACCCATTCTTCGGTCTTCAATTAGCCAAATAACAAGACATTCCCTCTATTTTCATTTTGGGGGGCTCTCTAATCATCATCCAACTCTTCCAATCAGGTTCTTTCCCTAATAACTATCAACTTGCTCTCCTCCTTTAAAGAATTTATGGCATCCTCGAGTATTTTTCTCGCAAATCTTATTTCCATGTACTGCACAGTCAAAATAAGGAAGCATATCTTCAAGCCAACATTGCATGTCAGCTGGAAAAAGGGAAATATGAGGTCAATGGCTACCTTAATAGGATGGTTATTCCATGATGAGTATAACCAAAATATTATTCCCCCCTATTAGAGAAATTTTGAGATCTAAAATGGGCCTCAAAATAAAAAAGTACAACCAAAATCAACTTTATAAGAACCAAGAGGATTCAATATGATTATGTCAACCATGGGGGATGATTCACCATTTTTGGACTAAAAAAGTAAAAAGATTAAAAAAAAATTATATATATAAGAAAATTATTTTTCAACTTGTATTTTCAACTTATCTTCTTGTGATTTTACTCAAATTTCAAGCAGGAGCACTCATTGGATGCATAATTTAATTCCTCATACAAGGAGTACCCATGTTTCATACTTTCGATGGACCCTTCTATTCGAAAAATGAGAAATACATGAAAAAATGTGATTGCAATCACATTTTTTCATATATTTCTCATTTTTCGTGTAATAGGGTCCCTCGAAAGTGTGCAACATGAGTACTCCTTGGATGAGGAAATTGAGTTTTTTCATGCATTTATCATTTTTTGTGTAGCATGATCCATCTACAGTATGCAATATGAGTACCCCTTGGATGAGGAATTGATTTTGCATCCAACAAATGCTTCCGCTCAAAATTTGAGTAAAATCATAGGGAGATAAGTTGAAAATACAAGTTGAAAAAGTACTTTTTTCTTTTTTCCTCTAAAATTTGATGATGTAATGTAATCTTATTTTAGTATTTTCACTATTATTTTATAATATTCCCTAGGAAGCCCATTTTAAACCTCAAAATTTCTATAATTAGAATCATATAATGGGTAAAGACTGAGTGTTATATATTTAACAAGGATCTCTTCAAAGGTGCTAGACTGAGTTTTATTTATAATTTTCAAAGTGAAAGTGTTCATGGCACTAGGCATGATCCAGATTTTTCGACACAAGGCGACTACTCTCCTTGCACTACGCCAGAGCAGACACGTTGACTCAAATACTCAATGCACCTTAGGTGGAGTACTTCATCAATCTCGTCGTAGGAAGTGACCGACTCAATATTAGCAGGATTGAGTTATATTTATTCCAGGTTTGTGTCCTTATTCACTTCCAGTCCTTCATCTCATTCCCTCCCAAACTTCGTACCACTATGGATGGGTATCACCAGAAATAAATATATGGAAATGATGTTGAGACTAGCTCTAAAAGCGTGGGAATGAAAGGAATTGCAGCCAACATTCATGAATGACAAGATCATGAGACATAAGCAACATGGGATCCTTAGCTATTTACATGATTTCTCTGGCGGGGGAGGCATCAAGGAGATTCCTTCTTAGTATGGAGTAGTGATTTTTCCATCAACCAAACAACTTCCTCTTAGGACACGTCTCCAACAACCCAAGATTTTAGCTCTTTGGAGATTATCTAGCTCAAAGCCCCTGTGTAATCACAAATTTGTAGACTAGTGTGGATTGGGAAGATAGAGCATTATATAAGTCATAAAGCGATAGATACATCCTCTGCAACTTCCAAACCCGACTTACAATGGTTCAATGAAGCTAAGGAAATCCCTCAAAAAGAAAATGTAACTGAGAAGAAAGGTTATTTGGACAATTCACAATTCCTTTCTCTCAGAATTTCTCCCCAGAGATGAGTGAGTTGACCTTCCAGCTTGTCGATAACTCACTATGAAGCTCATAAAATAGTCACTCTAAGTGTGGCATCTCTTCAACATCTATTCAATTGTGCCAAACATCAACGCCCATGTTGATAGTTAAAAATGGCTCATCATTGTCAACAGTGCCCACACCCTCCTCTGGACTAGTATACAGAAGTCATGGACCTTCGACATCAAATCATTTCCTTGTCATAGCAAGTGCAAAGGTAGCAATATAGAATCCACCAATTGGATGACGAGATAGACTGGGTGCATTGATGACAGATCTCTAGGCTTAAAGAGACAATGAGGACAACAAAAGTACTACCAACAGTGCCCCAGGCAATCCGATGAACAAAATGTTCATTGAACCCCATAGTAAGATATGACAGTGCCTTGAAAATGCAATTTGTTGAATGACCCATATTGTATAATCTATAGTAGTAGTTGCCTTAGTTGTTGAATGGCCAATATTGTAGAATCTATATTAGTAGTTGCCTTATTTTTGGTTTTCAGAAAGCATGTAATAACACTCTGAAAGGGAATTTGAAGCTACTTCCTCCTACATTTCTTAAAGATGTATACTTGAAGAATATGTAAATATCCCAATTTCTTTGTCGTGATCGGACACAAAATTAATAAAAACATATTATTTCTATCCCAAAATAAATAAATAATGATTCTCATTATCGAAACATATTTTTATTTGCGCTTAAACTTGTTTGTCCTTGGAAACTCTCACCATCTTCATATGTGCTTCGGTTGGGGGAGTTTGTGATAAAACTTCTTTTATATGCTCATGATCTTGTATTAATTTCTAAATCGACCCATGGAGTGCAGATGCACCTATATGCCCTTGAGCATTTCTGTAGAGCAGTGGAGAAGCAATTCAATACTAGCAAGACCAAAATAATGATTTTCTCTAATAAAAGGAAGCAAAGCTAGCATACGTTCTTCTTTGAAGGCAATATTTTTAAAGAAGTAAATGAGTACAAGTACCTCGGGATTGATTTCAAAAACAAACTTAATTGGGAGGACTGCAGAAAGAAGAGAATTTTAGGAGGGTGGAAAACATTATATGCTCTTCAAAACAGATGTAGAGAGGCAGAGTTATGGGATTAGAAAATGATTAAAGTACTTTTTGGACTCCTAGTTTGTCCAGTGATGCTATATGGGTGTGAATTGTGGGTTAGCAGCACCCCGTCTCAAAATGTAAACAAATTGAGAAAATCCAAGAACGTTTGATCATGAGCAAGTTGAAAATAAAAAGTTCAGTATCTTATGAGATAATGTTGAGTGAAATAGGAGCAACTCCCATCAAAGCAATTGATATGGTGTGACTCATAAGATATCTAAAAGGAATTGAGCAAATGGGAGTAGGTAGATGGCCTAATGTTATCTTCAATGAAGGCATGAGTGAAAGAAAGAAAACATGGATGAGACAAAACTACACATGGATGCAAAAATGGAATATCTACCTCAATGTTTGCCCCACAAATAGCAATGAGCTAAAGAATTTTGTTAAGGATAAGTTTCGTAAACCGGTATGGGGAAAAGACTTAGGTAGAAGATGCAAAAATGGAATATCTATCTCAATGTTTGCCCCACAAATAGCAAGGAGCTAAAGAATTTTGTTATGGATAAGTTTCGTAAACCGGTATGGGGAAAAGACTTAGGTAGAAAGAAGAAGTACTACATTGAGGAATTCAACCCTATGTGTGATTCCCAACAAAAATAGTACATTGGAGCTAGCATTTTGTGGAGGAAAAAATTCTTATTGCTCAATTAAAAACCAACTCGCATCAACTTTGATGTGAAACAAAACAATACAAAAAGCATAAAAAAAGCTTGGAAAGAATAAGCATATACTTTTATAAATGTTGCTAAACTTATATTATAATCTCACATCATTTAAATTCCATTCATATGTATGGTGGTCACATAACTATTGTACAACCTCGGTGCTGAACACTTCATTGAATCTCACTTGTGAAAGTAAAATAGACTATTTTAAAACATGTGTTTTTTTATATAAGAATAATTTATTTTTCACTTTTAGGGATCATTTCTATAGTATTATTATTTATATAGTATTATTATCACTTTGCCGCAGATAGTCATATTCTGAAACTTCAATATTTGTTGATGTGACAGACATAACTATTTTGGAATAATCTATGTTCTCTATCGTTTTTTATTACCATATTTCATTTCGAGATATTTTAATCTTAACCCTAAGTTATTGATATTAAAAATGTTTACCATCATTCTCTCCGTATAAGTGTACGATAAGCACTCATTAAAAAAACAGATAAATATTTTTTTATTATAGGAATTTTTTAATAAATCTGTTGGTATGAAATAGTGTGACAATTACTTTACTAGTATTATTGAATAAATGAATATAGACTGAATTTTATTTTGATCAAATGAATGTGGAGTGAATTTTATTTAAAAAAATCACATTATTGAAATGATTTTGGTGGTTCCCAAGGCCATAGGTTTCCATTTTGAATCGTGGAGTATGTTAGGATTAATTTTTAATTAAATAAAATTAATTTTAAATTATATTTATTTTTAAGTTAAAAATAATAAAATTATTTTTGTTAAATATATTATTTATTTAAATATTAAAAACACAAATATATATTTCCGCTCCTTTTCAATAAAACAATAAAAAATAAAGATAAAAAATAATATAATGAAAAATTAACACTCTTTATAAGGATTTAATTTATAAATTATTTAATTTTTTTGGTATTATGAATTATTCGAAGTTTATTATATTTATGGGTTTAAGGGTATATAATTAGATGATTAGAAAAATTATATATATATATATATATATATTCGAGCTAGATTTTTTTTTTTTTTGGGAGAATTAGTATTTTCTAAAAATATTTGAAGATGTTATAAATTATTTAAATTTCAGTATTTTAAATTATTTAAATTTGTATTATTTTTATGGGTTTATATATTTTGAAAATAAAAAGAAAGGTATAAAATTCAATGACGATCTCTCTCACACATATATATTAATTGTTGGGCTTGATACTCGAGATTTTCGATGTCGACCATGTTGTAGGATATAATCTGCATCTCTTTCCTTTGACGTATATCCTATCTATCTTGCATTAAAGTTGGGGTTTTTTGGTAGTTTTTTCCATTTTAATAGTTTTATTAGTGACACGTGTTTGTTAACGTTTTGGGAAATTTTCAAAATTGGCAAAGTAAATGGAACCAAACTTAGTACATTATGAACCAGATGGAAGACGAGTTGAAAGGATATGAAGTGGATTACAAACTGAGCCTTGACATGGGGAAAATATGGTGAATCACCTCCGATGTTTCTAAAAGCACTCAAAAATATTGATGGCGACAACAAGTACTTAGATGGAGGACTGGCCATGCGAATGCCCTAAAAAACAAACATCTGGCAATGAATTCTCCTAAAGTAATTTGATGGAAGAAAAATCCAATTAAGTTGTTGATCCACCTCCCTCCTTCTCTTTGCAGGGGATTGTAAAAGTTGTGGCCCCAAAGGTATTTGTCGAAAAAATCAAGTAGAAAAATTGATTGTAGGCGACATAATAAAATTGGATCAGGTGTCATTCTTCCTACAAAACATAGTAGTAGGTAGCTTCTATGGTAAGTCGTCGTCCATTGCAGTAACTAAGAAGTGGATAAAGGAGAACTAAGAGTTGATGCTGGGTTATAGCCCCTCATTTTATCTACTAGTACGTGGATGGTTATGTTTCTTAATAAACTCAAAATCTGATGTGGAGAAAATTCTGGAGAAGCAGTGGTTGTGGGGGCTCTCAGGCTCAGTACTCTGACATTGGTCAATAAAATTTGATGTATAGTGGGAGGATCACAACTGAAAGAAGGCATGAATAGAAAGAGGCTAGAAATATAATATGAACCTTAGATGGGCATGGTTGTAGATTAAAGTGGACACTAGGGATGGGTTTCTCATTGAATTAAAACTAGAAAAATGTGGAAGAATGTGGGTGCAAAAGCTTGATTACTAGTGATCCATTTTTGATGTTTTAAATGCCACAAGGTGGGTCACCTATTGGCTACCTATCTTAAGAAGGATGTGGGGGACACAAGGAAAACATGGAGGAAAAAGGAGACGAAGCAGACAAAAGAAGCTCCCTCCAGCTCAACAAGCATGGTAACCCCAGCCTTGGGATCCCTGGAGGAACAACCTCTTTGTGATGCATCATCTTCAGAAGTCAGAAAGACCTCATGCCCTAAGAAATGTCCTTGTTTTATACATGTTTATTCTCCAAATGAATAAGTGGTTGCTAGCCTAGTTTCGCCCTCCTTAGAGGTGGGCCCTACCCAGCCTATGTCCCCTCCCATGTCTTCTCCCAGTGTTGAGGCTAAAATCCCTATCCAACTCTTCACATGAGCCCCAGAAAAAATGCATCTTAGTTAGAAACCCTGAAAGGGCTATAATCATAGGTCGAAATCATTCAAGTCGGAAGCTTTTGGCCCTAAAAAGGATCTTCTAAGGCTTATCCCTTAACATCCTCCTCATTTAGGAGATGATGGTGCCAGAGGAGTGAGTTAAAGCAACTCTGGAGCCTTGGTTACAAGGATGGTATTTAGTACGTGCGATGATGATTTTCATTCGAGATGTATTCTAATAGCTTGGCACCCAACTCTTCAGGACATGGCCTCTTCTTCTTGGAACTCAACTATTAGTGTGGATTTTGAGGTTAAGGAGTTAAGGGCCACTAAAATAATGTTGAATGTTTATGTGCTATTAGTGGGAGAAAGTAGTACTTGGAAGATTTTTTTTCATCAAGACCTCGTGGACACCCCCCTCCTCCTTTTGGGAAGATAATTGAATATCACCCTTTCAATTCGAGAACTATGGCGTCATCATCCTCGTTCGGATAATTTAGGCAATTTGTTCCTCCATTCTTTCAAGTCTCATAATTTGGTTGATATAAAACCAATCAAATTAATCCCAATATGGAGGAACAATTAGAGTGATGGGGAAGGAGTTTCAAATAGGATGGATCACTTTATAGTGTCAAAAGCTCTAAAGGAAGGCCCTTCCTTCTAAAGTCCTTGGGGGAACTTCGAGGCATTTAAAATCATCAACCAATTCTACTAACTATAATCCTAGTAGAAAGGTAGTTGTTAACCCCCTTTAAATTCGATCCTACTTGGCTATAGGAGGAATCCTACAGGGTCCTCATTGCAAACATGTGGAGACTGCTGACAAAATATAGGGAAAGTTAATATATGCAACAATTTGTTGATAATTTGGCCTTAACCAAGAACGTGGTTTAAAAATGGGGTTCAAAGTTTTGAAATAGATAGTAGGCTTCTCTTCTATAGATTGAAGGACAACTCAAGAGCCTCATCAAAGGATGAAAAGTGTTATCCTCTAAGGAAATCCAAAGGCTAGAATCTCTGGAAGGAGAAAAAAACAAGGTTCTGGTTCAAGAAGAAGTGGAGTGGCGACTAAAGAGAAAATCCCTCTAGATCAAAGAAGGGGAAAACAACACATAATTCTTCCACAATTATGTAAAGCACCACAAGAATTTAAATACAATATGGGATTTGAAGGATTCAAATGGGAACATGATGTCCATTTTTTACCATAAGGTCGAAACAGGAATAAATTACTTCCACTGGTTGTTTCAAGAATCATCCAAACGCCCCGTCCTAGAAATTCTCAAGGTGCTGAACCTCTTCCCCACAATAGTTCCGGAAGAAATAAATGCATCTCTTAGGAAAGAAGTATAAGAAGAAGAGCTCAAGTATATATTGTTCTTTATTGAATAAAGGAAAGAAACTAGGTCCGAATGGGCTCACGATCGAAGTCTGCATGGGTTCTATGACCTAATCAAGGAAGTACTCTTGAGGGTGGTTGAGCAATCTCGAGCTTCAAGTAAAGTTCTAGGTTAATTCAACTCGACCTTCATCACCTTGATTCCCAAAAAGCAAGATGTAATTTCTCTAAAGGATTTTTGGCCTATCTCTCGCTGGAATGTAATATACAATTAAATTTATAAGATCATAGCCAGTATGTGTCACAGAGTCTTGAGTGAAATAATTTCATAGGAGTAGTTTGGGTTCCTACAGAAAAGACAAATCCGTGATATAGTTGTGATAGCTCAAGAAGCCCTACATTCTATGGTCAGGGATACATTACCCTCTTTTACCCTGAAGATAGATTTGTCAAAAGCTTATAACAAGGAAAATTGGACTTTTATTAGGTTGGCCTTGGTTTATATTGGAGTAGATCACCAGGTGATTAATTGGATCATGGGTTGTATTAAGTTGGCTTCCTTCATGGTTTTGATCAATGGAGCCCCTTCAAGGTTATTCAGAAGTTCTAAGGGACTTTGCCAAGGCTACCTCTTGTCATATTTTCTCTTTCTCATCATTGTTGTAGGGTTGAGTTTTTTATTGTCCCATGCAAAAGCTTACAAAGACCTAAGAGTCAAGGTTTCAAGGCACAAATCCCTCACTCATCTATAATTCGTGGACAATGTTTTCTTGTTGGGGCATGGCTCAAATAAAGATGTTATAGCAATACAAAATGTTATGGCTTTGTTTGGTAAAGCAACATGTATGATAATAAACAACCTCCAGTCATGCATTTTCATAACTAGCTCGACCAATAGCGTGTCATCTATATTCAAGCTTAGCCAAGGTATTTTTGAAGCATTCAAAAATTACGCCTATGTATAGTATTATAGACAACTATTCTTGTTTGAAAATTCATACATTTAGAATGTGGGTGAATAATCAATAAAAAAATTGTAATTTATTGTTAAAATTGGTAATTTTTTTTGAGAATGTTATCCATTTAATGATATATATGTAAAAAATGGGTGAATTCTTAACCAAATGAGCGAAATATATATATATATATATATATATATATATATATATATATATTTCAGAAAATGTCCAAAACATAGCCAATTAGAAAAAATTTGCCCCAAATTTTTTACCTAAGTTGCTCACCTCCCCTTCCAGACCAAGCCAATCATCGAGGGATTCAAGTACCTAGAATTTTGTTTAAAACCCAATTCTTATTGGTTTGTGACTAGTTGTGGCTCTAAAAAAGTTAGAGGAATGTCTAGCTTGTTAGACGAATCAGTTCCTCTCCTAAGGAGGATATTTTATTTTACTGAAAGCAATAATCTTGAGTATTCCAGTCTACTGGTCCTTGATTGCTTACACACCCAAAGGGATTCTCAATAAAATCAGGAAGAAATCCTTTCAATTTTTATGGACGGGTAGTAGGAAAGCAAAAGATATTTCACTTGTTAAATAGACAAGAGAAGCTACTTGCTAAAATTGGCAACTAGGGCCAACTTCCACCTTAGGAAATCTCATACAATGGAGATGATTGTTGCATTGGATCCCTCTTTTAGAGAGGTACAATTTTTATATAAAGATCATCTCATTTTGACAAGCAGAAATGGAATTATGAATTTATTCTTCTTATGGACAAATTTTCAAAGTTGGCCTCAGTCAAATGTAGACTCATGAAGCCCAATGGATGGGTCTCCCCACCCTCAACGAATTGTATAAATAAGAGTGACCCTTCTCTCATTTGGAGATCATCTCACATCACATCATCTCTCTCTTTTCTTGTTTGGTTTGTACCACTTGGAGGTAGCCTCTCTCTTCTTCACATGTGTGGCAAGAGGCTGATTTTTTCTAGGTCAAAATAGGTTGAAATTTCAGAGCTTCAGTCCAGTGTTGACCAAGGGAGATTTGACCATTTTTTACTTCTTTTTTTGGGCCGGAATTCTGATTTCTCTGGGCCGCATTTATTGGCACAAAAAACAAGGAGTTTGGGATAGTTTGACCAATGTTGATTTCAGGTTGACTTCATATTTGACCGCAAAAAATTACAACAATGTTTATCTCTCCTTTGATTGAATTATTTTGGGTTGACTTTGACTCTCCTAGAAGGATGAATTGGATTACTATTGACCGAGCTGCTTGGAGGATGTTTTGGGCATCTTTGACCACCGTTGACTTTTTGATTAGGGCTGCATTGATTGTTGATTTGGCAGATCTGTTTTGGGCTTGTATTTATGATATTTGTACTCTCTCTCTCCGTTGAACTATTGAAGAATAATAAGAAGATGTGATCAAAGGGCTTCCCCACATTAGGGTATGTCTCTAGCCTCCACCACATCTTGTGTCCTGTTTTCTAAGCTTGTCTTCTACATATGATTTTATGTTTTATCTTAATTTATTGTCAATGTTTATAATTTAATGTGATTAATACTGGATATAATTGGAAATTGTCATTGCGCTGCTAAAGGATCATTGAACTAAATTATGCTTAAGCATAGAACATAACATTGTTATCTAAAATTAACATGGTATCAGAGCTCAGGTGAAGACAAAGCCCAAGCAAGAGTGAAGCAAAGCAATCACTAAGGGAAGCTATTAAACAAGGACTTGGAGCTATTCCCAATGACAACTACATCTTTCTTCAAATATGAGGACAAGATTAAGGATACATCCGACTATCATGCATGGAATATGACTTTGGATTTGACTTTGGAAGAGAATGATGCCATGGACTATGTCAAAGGAAGAATAGCAAAGCCTACCTCAAATGCATCTGCTGCTGCACAAACCAACTACAAGAAAGGTGAGGTAAAAGCTAAGAAGATTATTGTTGATTCTATTCATAAGCCTTTGGTTGCATATATTTCTATTTGGAAACATCTAAGGAGATGTATGAAAATTTGGTTGGATTGTTCAAAGTAAACAATGCAAATCAAATTCTCTTTCTCAAGGACAAGTTGAAAGATATCAAGATGGATAGAGGAGAATCCATCCAATCCTACTTCATTAGGATTACCGAGATCAAGAATGATCTCCTATCTATTGGTGAAGTTTGAACTAGTGACCATGAGCTCTCCCTTATTGCACTTGGGGGCCTTACAAGAGATTATAATGTGTTCAACACCACCATTCTCAATAATGATATGATTATGGGATTTGATGAACTATTGGCCAGATGCACTTAAGAAGAAATAAGGATGATGGAAAGAGACAAGCCCTCAAATGGAAACAACCCTACCGCCTTCTACGCTCATTCTAAGATACAGAACAATGTTGGTCCAAGGAATCAAGGACAAGGGTTCAAGATGGGATTCAAAGAAGGAAGGAAAAGAAGATGCTTCAACTGTAACAGGTTTGGCTACTTTGCTAGAGAGTGTCCTCACAAGAAGATAATCCAAGAGATGATGACAATAACAACAGGTTCAATAAAAAAGGAAAGAGGAACGCTTCTGTTGCTAAATGGAGGTGGTCTTCCTCCCAAGAAGTCGAGAAACTCCAGGCACTTCAATGGGTACAAAGAAACTCTCTCAAACTTGGTTGAAAAGAAGACAAATATGAAGATTATACTTGGTGATAATGCCACTTATCCTGTGAAAGGAATTGGTACCATTACTCTTCACTTAAATCAAGTTCAAACCCTTCACCTACAAGAAGCGTTATATGTACCTGACTTGAAAAAGAACTTGGTTTCTATTTCTATGATGGAAGACATAGGTTTTAAGGTGTCATTCATTGATGGGAAGGTTCGTCTTTGGAAAAGGAATCCAAGAGATGCATTCACTCTAGGATTCAGGGTTGAAGGTCTTTATCAAGTTGGAGGAAGTTTTTTGGGAGCAATGACTTGTGATACTTCTCTTCAATCCGAATTATGGCACCGAAGATTTTCTCACCTTCATTTCAAAGCCTTACCCGATGTAAAGAATGTGGTCACATGGATTCCTGAATTCAACTTAAATCATGAATGTGTTTGTCAGGGATGTGAAGCTGGAAAGCATACAAGGGGACCATTCCCCTCAAGTGAGACTCAAACCACTGTTATTCTTCAATTGGTCCATTTTGATCTATCAGGTATGTTGCTCGTGACATATATGGGTGGATATTTGTATTGTGCTATTTTGGTGGATGACTTCTCTCGCAAGACACGGATCTACTTCTTAAAGAAGAAAGATAAGGTATTCAAATGGTTCTGCTCCTTCAAATCCTTGGTCAAGAATCAAACAGGGAAGAATATCAAAATATTGAGGACCGATAATGGGACCGAATATGAGTCAAATGAATTCAAAGGTTATTGTACGAAGATGACATTAAGAGGGAGACTACAACTGCATATACTCCTGAAAAAAATGGTGTTTCTAAAACAAAGAATCATGCTACCATTGAAGCCACCCGAGATATGTTTCATTATCAAGGTCTTCCAAAGTTCTTATGGGGAGAAGTTGCTGATATTGCTGTGTATGTCCAAAACTGATGCCCTCATCAAGATTTGGACTTCAAGACACTCGAAGAACTATTCACCAGTAAGAAACCTGATATTTCTCATTTTACAATTTTTTTTTATCCCGTATAATTTCATGTGTTAAAAGAGAAAAGAAACAAACTAGATGTATATGGGAATAAAGGAACGTTTGTGGGCTATAGTGAAACTTCGAAGGAATATAGAATCTATGTGCTTGGTCAAAGGGAAGTGGAATCAAGTCATGATGTCACTTTAGAAAGATTAGAGATCTTCCTATTCCTAGGAAGGCCAATGATGATGTTGATGTAGAAAAGAAGGATGAACCTTCGACCGATGTGTTAAAGAATCTAGGGTAATCAGGTTGATTAGATTCTTCTCACAATGATAACTACTTGTGAGGTAATTTTTACTTTTTCTTATCAACAAAATCTTTCTCTTATCATTAGTGTATATTCTTTTACTTCATCAAATAGTTACCAAAACAAAATAGACAAGAAAACAAAATGTTGGATCTCCGCCAGGGCCAAAACCTCTCACCCTTTGAGAGGAAAACCTGCACAAATTATTCTTATAAAGATTCCAGTTGACGAATACCAAGACCAAGAACCTTAACCTATAAGCCCTCCAAGACTAAGACACCAATCCTCTTCTTCGTTATTGTTGAGATCATCATTTCTGCTACTAAAGTCATCACTGATGCAACACTGAGGTCATCTCTACTACACCATTGAGTCCGTTACTTTTGCACCATTGTCGTACCTTCACTGAGATCATCCTTATTGCATCTTCACCGAGATCATCATTGTTTCACCTTCACCTATATCATCATTGCTACACCTTCACCGAGATCATCATCATAACAACGAGATATCCATAAAAATATATGTATATATATGTGAGAGTTTGACTGATATCTTCATCAAGATCATGGTTACTTCTATGTCGAGCTCATGTCTTAGTATGTATGCTGAGAATATGCCCGAGCCCTTTTCTGTAGCATATGAGATTTCTTTTGTGATTACTACATTGGTAGGCTGAGACAGTGATCATCGAGACTGTAAGGAGGCCGAGACTTCATCCACCGAGACTGTGGAGAGGTCGAAACTTCATCTTTGTGGTACCCATTAGAAAAAAACAGAGATACTTGTTTGAAAATTCTACCTTTTGTGGTGACCCTAGCCGCATATGCATAGCGGTTCGATCCTCATATTAAGCCGAGATGTTAGTGTCAAGATATGTGCATATTCATTCAAGCTGACATGATCTTCCTTTGTTATTGTTTTGAGGCTGACGTCTTCAAGAGGGATTGTGCTTGTCTTTGGAGGGCTTCTAGACATTTCTATAGAATTGTATACATTAAACATAGGCTCAAGAAGAGCCCTGCATACATGAAATTGAATCTTTGGCTTAGTAATAAATCCTAAGGCTCTTAATGGGAGACACTAATAAATAAACCTCTTGCTCATGAAACACATGTATCAAGGCATACAAAAATAATGTTATTCCTTTTATTTCATCATTTACAAAGATCATGTTATTATGAAAACTGAACCTAGTTACAGTTTCTTCAACACTCCCTCTTAACTATGGAGGTATTCATAATGGTACTTTGTCATTCTCAATCTGAAGAATTTCTCACAAGAAGAATCGAATCGGTGACCTATCTATATAATAGTAACCAACATTGTTTCCACAACAAGGCCTTGACTGAAAGTTCTATCTCTCATCATATAAGAGAATAACGTTGGAGATACCAATGACTATAGACACCTTCATCATTGTCTTTCAAGGTACATAGCCACCTGGGTGTTCACTGGGTATGACCTTCTAGGACTATTCTTATCTTGGGTTCCCAACCCTCAAAGAATATTGGTCCTCTTGCCTACTCTTATCTTGGATGCCCTACACATCCTCAAAGATAATCAAATGCCATATGATTACCCAATCCTCCATACTTTCTTCCCAAGTGAAGACAATAATGTTGTGTCTATCTCACCCTCTCAACTAGGGAAGATATGCCCATTCCTATAAAGGAATGTACCCAAGTTCCTTTTGACTAGGAACTTTCCCAAGATCCCTCTCAATTAGGGACTTGTCAGAGTTCCCTCTCAATTGGGGACTCACTTTTCATCAGTAGCTTCTTCTTCATGGGTCCTTCAACTGCTTGATCAATTTCCTTCCTTGATGTCATGAAATTCAACTGAGCTTCTTCCTTGTAGGGCATTAACCATCAATCACTTTCCTTCTTGGTTCGTCATGTCATTCCTTTCTTCATGGAAAGTGGCCTTCTTGATACATATTTGGTACCTTTGTCATATGGCTGATTCTTCCTCATCATGTTTCTTTTAGGAATTTCCATCCACCACATGAATGTTAGTTGTACTTGTACTTACAATGCTTGTTCCAGTAGCTCTGCATGAACTCATCCAGACATTATTCAAGAAATCAAAACATAACATTAAATCAAATATTACCTTACGAGATGGCTCTTCATCATGACATCTTCTTGTAGGTATCAACATCCTACATACATGTTGACACATCTCCCAAAGATATCCATTGTCAAGGATCTCCATCTTTTTTAGATTTTCATCGGAGTCTTCATATCTTTCCGGGAGATTTCCTAGTCAAATCTTCTTGGTCTTTTGGATGTTGAACACCTTCATCAGGTTTGCATATCTCACGACTTCCTTCCTTACACATTCCATTCCCAGGAGCTTCCAATAAGAGTTTCTTGATTGTAGTCAACCACCTCATACTTCATATGAGGACATATTATGTTGATTTCATGTAGAGTGACTTATGCCTTCCTGCATCCTTTCAGAGGAGGAGATCCTTTTTCTCTTGATCATGCTTCTCAAGATAGAAGTAGTGATCCATGTTTCCAGCAACCATAGAACATGACTTTATAATATTAAATACGAGCATACATACCTCATTTTACCTTTAGGTCATCTAGGCTTATTTCAATAACTTTATTGATTGAAAAAAATTCAATCCCTTGATCTGCTTCATCTCTTATGTCATCATAACACCATCCATGAATTCCATAAGTTGGAGTTTCTGATGAAACACTTGATTCTTCTCTAAATTAGTGAACCCTTCAATGAGGATTCCATCACAAAATCTTGAGGATCTTGCATATCCCCATCTGGAAAATGTTTCCTTTTTGAATTAATATATGATCAGCCTTGTCCTGAATGACTTCTTCCTTTCCTTCAATGTCCGATGGGGTTTCCAAGAGCTATATCCTTCATGTTTGATTTCCATGGATTTTGATCCTTATGTCCTTCACGATTCCCATGGTGATGTTACGAGATCTTGTTTCTAATACTTCCATGATGCCGCGATGCATATTATTACTCATCATGGTCATACCTATAACAAAAGATTTAGGAGCTTATGATAAGACCCTTTTGTGAGGGACACCATCTCAATCATAGTAGAGATTTGTTGCTCCCTCTTTCCTTGGCCTTTTTCTTCATCTTCCTCCATCTTTTTGGTGATATGAGATTTCTTTCCATAACATTGAAACTTAGGTATACTGTTCTGTCTTGTTTGAGGACCAAACTTCCCTTTCCTTTCTACAAATGTTTGAGTCCTTTACTCTTCAACAATTTTGTCCTCAACTTGTATTTTTCTATCTAGCATAGATACCACAAGTTGTCGAATGAGGTAACTTTAGTGCATTTAATAATATTATCTTCTTATCATCTCTTCCATATCTCCCAATTGAGATCTTATAAAGATATCCCATCATTCTTTGATACCTTCAATTTTGTGTATATTAGGTCTAAGTGATATGTCCTTCTTTATTTCATTTTCAAAGAATATATCTTCTAGCATTATATATCTCTTGCATGTCTCCTCTGCTACATAGGGATGAGAGGACCTTTGACTAATTTCATAAGAATCCTATGAGTCCCTTGATCCTTTTTCATGCATTCAAATACTATTTGACCTTCAAAGACTTATCCATAGATATCATTGACTTCTCTTTCGAGGACTATATCTATCCTCCTTTCTTATTGAAGGAATTTTGATGACCTATCCAACTTATAGATCTCCTTGTAACCATGAAGTCATTTTACCAAAGAAATTAATGAATGAAAGATACTTACTTGACAAGTGAAGATGAACTCTTCTACTTTATCACTGGTTGAAGAAGATGTATTAGAGATTCCTCTTGGATGATCTTCTTTCAAATGAAAAATCTTTTCTCCAATAGAAAATATTACTCCTTTCGATGATGATGATTTGTTTCTTCCTTGGAAGATCTTCATCTAGGGCAAGGATTTGATCCTTTCTTGGTTTATAACCTTGAAGATGATGACAATGCCTTCTTGCCTTCAATATTATTCACCTTATTTTGTAGTGTAGATCAAAACTATTTCTAGGGCTTCAACTTTCTTCAAGATGGTGTGATATTCGTTTTTGAGGTCCTTCGAGCTACCTTGCTTTGTAGGTAACTTGATGAGGGTCTTGGTGGCCTTTTTGATGATGACTATGGAGACAAAATTTATTGCTATTGTAGACTGCTTCTTTGATATAGGGTTTGATCCTTCAATGTAGATCTTGATCCTTTTGAAATCCTTCAACTTGTTTTGATGCTCTTCTTGAAACTTGATCCTTGAATGTTTCTTTTCTTCCCTTCTTTTGACTTTGGCACCTTAGCTCTAATACCATGTTGAAGAATCTAGGGAAATCAGGTTGGTCAAATTCTTCTCACAATGATAACTACTTGTGAGGTAATTTTTACTTTTTCTTGTCAACACAATCTTTCTCTTATTATTAGTGTATGTTCTTTTACTTCATCAAATAGTTACCAAAACAAAAGAGACAAGAACACAAAATGTTGGCTCTCTTCCAAGGCCAAAACCTCTCACTCTTTGAGAGGAAAATATTCCAATTGACGAATACCAAGACCAAGACCTTTTACTTATAAGCCACTCTAAGACCAAGACACCAATCCTCTTCTTCGTTATTTCTAAGATCATCATTTCTGCTATTGAAGTCATCATTGCTGCAACACTGGGGTCATCTCTACTGCACCATTGAGATCATTACTATTGCACCATTGTTGTACCTAAACTGAGATCATCCTTGTTGTATCTTCACCAAGATCATCATTGTTGCACCTTCACTGAGATCATCATCATTACAATGAGATCTCCATACAGAGATATGCATATATATATGTGAGAGTTGCACCAAGTTCTTCATCAAGATCATGATTACATCTATGTTGAGATCATGTCTTAGTATGTATGCCGAGAATATGTCCAAGCCCTTTTCTATGGCATCTGAGGCTTCTTCTGTGATGACTACATTGGTAAGCCGAGACAGTGATCACAAAGAATGTAAGGAGGCTGAGACTTCATCCACCGAGACTGCAGGGAGGCTTAAACTTCATTTTTGTGGTACCCATCCGAAAAACATAGAGATACTTGTTTGAAAATTCTACCTTCTATGGTGACCCTAGCCGCATATATATAGTGGTTCGATCCTCATATTAAGTCAACATGACAGTGTCAAGAGATGTGTCTATTCATGCAAGTTGACATGATATTCCTTTATTATTGTTTTGAGGCCGACTTCTTCAAGAGGGATTGTGCTTGTGTTTGGAGGGCTTCTAGACATTTCTATAGACTTGTATACATTAAACATAGGCTCAAGAAGAGATATTCATACATGACATTGACTCTTTGACTTAATAATAAATCCTAAGGCTCTCAATGGGAGCCATTAACAAATAAACCTCTTGCTCATGAAACCCATGTAGCAAGGCATATAAAATAATTTTATTCCTTTATTTCATAATTTACAAAGATCATGTTATTATGAAGACCGAACCTAGTTACACTTTCTTCAACATGATGAGCCGATGCCCGACGTTGAAGGTCCATTTGATCCCATTGATCCACCTCCTAGTGAGCCCACTACTTCAAGAAAAAGGCCTCTATGGCTCAAATATACTCTTGAAGATGCCGAGAAACACATTGGACCAAGGGGGACATTTCGTGAAAGCAAGAAGCCAAATAGGTACGAAGGGTACTTAGCTGCCATGAGTACCATTGTACAATCTGAGCCTTGTACATTCGAAGAAGTCATGAAGAAACATGTTTGGAAGGATGCGATGAATGAGGAGTATGAATCGATCATGAAGAATGATGTCTGGGATGTGGTTCCTAGACCTAAGGATACGTATGTGGTCACTTTGAAATGGCTCTACAAGATCAAACATGGAGCTGATGGGAGTGCTAAGAAATTCAAGGCTAGATTTGTAGCTCAAGGCTTCTATCAAAAGGAAGGAGTAGACTACGATGAGATATTTGCACCAGTTTCTTGATATACCACCATCCGTTCGATCATAAACCTTGCTGCCTCACAAGGATGGAACCTACATCAGATGATGTCAAGATTACCTTCTTGCATGGATAACTTCAAGAAAAAGTGTGTGTGGAACAACTTAAGGGGTTCGAGGTTCAATATCATGAGACACATGTATGTAGGTTGAAGAAAGGCCTATATGGGTTGAAGAAATCCCCTAGGGCTTGGTATGAGAGGATCGATAGCTATCTTATGAAGCTGGGATTTACGAGAAGCGATGCTGACTCGAACCTATACTTCAAGGTTGAAAAGGAAAAATCTCTCATTCTAGTCCTTTATGTGGATGATCTTTTTCTCACAGGTGATGACCCTCTCATTCATCAATGCAAGAGGGAGTTGGCTTCCGAGTTCGAGATGAAGGACCTAGTTCTGATGCATTATTTCCTAGGGTAGGCGGTCTGGCAAAAGCTAGGTGATATTTTCCTTTCTCAAGGGAAAAGATATTGAGAAGCTACTTGAGAGACGTGGGATGGTGGACTGCAAGTCCGTGACTACTCCGATGGAACTCAACTTTAAGAAGCTATGTGGAAGAGTTGCTAGACCTAGATTGGTGAACCCTACTGAGTATCATCAAAGTGTGGGGGCACTAATGTTCTTGGTCAACTCCCGTCTTGACATATGCTTCACTGTGAACACGTTGAGTCAATATATGGTCGAGCCTCATCACATTCATTGGATTGCTGCCAAGAATATTTTGAGATATCTCTGGGGCACAATCCACTATGGACTCAGATACACTGATGGGGATTTGAGACTACATGGATACACAAAGGTTGACTGGGTTGGCAGTGTGGTGGACCATAAGATCACTTCTCGGTATTGCTTCTCCTTGGGATCTACCTCTATATCTTGGATGAGTAGGAAGCAGAAATCGGTTGCACTAAGAACCACTGAGGCTGAATACATTACTGCGAGTATGGCCTGCTGTGAAGTGGTTTGGTTAAGGAAGCTCTTTAGAGAGCTATTTGAGAATGTGCTAGATACCACCGTGATCTTTTGCGACAACCAGAGTGGGATTCGTCTATCAGAGAATCCTGTGTTCCACGAACGCTCCAAGCACATTGATATCAGGTATCACTTTATCCAAGATATGGTATAACAGGAAGAAATTAGGCTCCAACACATCAGGACATATGAGCAGGTTGTAGATATTCTCACGAAGCCTCTCGAGAACGACAAATTCTTAACCTTCTGAGAGAGACTTGGAGTCGTGGACTGACCCTCTTATGAGGGTCCTGTATGAGTTAAACATAAATATTTGGGAGCTCCTGGGGGCATGGGGTACTTCTTGGAGCTAGCTATGACTGACCATAGGGTGAGTCGTTCACATTCCCCTAGTGGTGCACTGGATATAGGGTGAGCGGTTCACCTTCCCCTGTGATACCCTATTATAGTTGACATGTGTGTAGGGTGAGTGGTTCACCTTCCCCTACCTAGACACATGTATGTAGGGTTAGTGGTTCACCTTCCCCTATGATTGACATATGCATAGGATGAGTGGTTCACCTTCTCCCTTGGCATATGACCAGGATGAGTGGTTCACCTTCTCCTATGGCATATGAGCAGGATGAGTGGTTCACCTTCTCCTGCTGATGCCTCGATAAAAATCCTACCCATAAAGTCCAAGACTCATGGGAAGTACCTCTCATCTAGCCAATGAGTTGGGAAAATCTGGTTAGGGACCACAACACTACCGATGAATGCATCGTGCACTGTCGTACTCCCTATGACTAGGATGCTTAGTGTTCAAAAACTTGATTTGGGATCAAGACTAACTTCAATTACTAGAGAGTGTTATGATACACTCTCGATCACTTCTTCTTTATTATTTCTTCATGGTTCAGTAGAGCAGAGCAAGGCAGTGATGGTATGATGGTTCAAGATGATAGGTTCACACAATGATGGATTGGCAGGTGTAATTCTACCTAGTTGAGAGGGAGTGTTAAATTGGAAACTAGGGCCAACTTCCACCTTATGACAACTCATATGATGGAGATGATTATTACATTGGATTCCTCTTTCGGAGAGGTACAATTTTGATATAAATATCATCTCATTCTGACAAGAAGAAATGGAATTATGAATTTATTCTTCTTATGGACAAATTGTCAAAGTCGACCTCAGTCAAATGTAGGCTCATGAAGTCCAATGGATGAGTCTCCTTATCCTCAAATAATTGTATAAATAACAGTGACCCTTATCTCATTTGGAGATCATCACACATCACATCATCTCTATTCTCTTGTTTGGTTCATACCACTTGGAGGCAGCCTCTCTCTTCTTCATGTGTGGGAGGAGGTCGAGTTTTTCTAGGTCAAAACAGGTCGAAATTTGATCAAAGGGTTTCCCCACATTGGGGTTTGTCCCTGGCATCTGCCAGATCTTGTGTTGTCTTGTCTTGGCTTGTCTTCTACATATGATTTTATGTTCTATCTGCATTTACTGTCAATGTTTATAAGTAAATGTGGTTGCTATTGGATATAATTGGAAATTGTCATTGGATTGATAAAGGATCATTGAAGTAAATTATGCTTAAGCATATAATATACCATTGTTATCTAAAATTAACACTACTCCAAAAGAGTTGAGGGGATGGAAAACATCCATGTTTTCACTCAGGCTCTAGTTGCAAGAATCTTGTGGTGCCGTGCATGTAAGACGACTCTGTGGGGGTGAGTAATGAAGTCCAAGTGCCTTGCATGTAACACGACTCTATGGGGGTGAGTAATGAAGTCCAAGTACATCTTGTACACCTCTATGATAGACTAGTTTCACAATCCAAGAAATATGATAAAGAATTGCTCAATTGTATGGAAGGCCCTCACGATCTCTTTTCTTATGATTGGAAATTTCATAGCTTGGAGGGTGGGAAATGGAAGAAGCATACACATAGGCCAGGATTTGTGGATAGGAGTAGAGGACTCCTTCCGCTTATCAAAAAATTTAGTGAGAGCTCTCGAAGTGCAATATATTTTTCTTCTTGTGGATGTAAAGGCTCAAGAATACTAAGCCTATGGTAGAGAAGGTTGGAAATGAGTTATGGATCTGGGTCTTGCAGGAGAGTTGGCTATGAATGGGAACAATTTGTCAGCTTACTCTATAACAATTTCATTTGCCTTAGTGAAGAGGACACGAATACCCTCTCATGGTCTAAACGCTTAACAACATGAGAATATACAACTAAATAAGGGTACCAAGTTTTATGACTCTCAAGCCCCCCAAGGAAAGAAATGGTGGTGGGGCACCCTTTGAAAGGAAAAGTCCTTTTATGATTAAATTTGACTAAGAAAATACCCACCTGGGATAACAAAATGAAGAGGGGTTGGATCGGGCCCAACCACTGGTTATTGTGCCAATCTGAACTAGATTTAGTTTCTTATTTATTTCTTACATATTCTTATGTAGGTAAAGTCTAGGGCCAGGTAGCATTAGAGCTCAATCTTTCGGCAGTGTGGGTTTCTCCTGAATTGGAAGTTTCTTTTAAATATTGGGAGGCAATAAGGGAGATGAAATGATATGCAACCTTCCCGTGCCTTCTCATCTCATGCATTTGGGGGGTTGAACTAGACAAATTTCTAGGATAACTATGTTCCTTCATCGATAACGAGAAATATGATAATGAGGTGGATGAACTAATATTAGACAAACAAAGTCGATCAAAATCTGGAGGCTCAAAATTCCTCCCATAGATAGCATGTGCCATGGGGCCTTTTCAATGGGGCATGTCAAGGGTCCCCTATAGTCACAAGCATTGGAGTAGTTTTGTACCTCTCTTTAGAGAATTTTTTCCAAATCAGGCTTGCAGGGGGGTGACCCACCAACACCAAGGTATAATTTTTGGCACTCTAGTCTCTATTGCACCTAGTAAAATTGAAACAGTTGAACCATATACAAGTAATGCATGACTCCAAGATTGCTATAAATTGGGCCAATAACAAGATTCAAATCAAAAACCAATAGTTGTGCCACTTCCTTCAGGATGTTGTGCAAGAGCTCCCAAGCAGTGGTTTTAAACTGTGTTTATAGACAATTAAATCAACGTGCAAATGATTGTTCCAAAGCGGTGCTCCAAGTGATCCCAAAAACCTTTTGCTTCGCCGAATTTAGGAGTGGAACCCAATCAGATGAGAGGACCATCCACTTTTGAAGTGGTTAATCCTCCTCGAGAACATGATTTTTTTTTAATAGAAAAGTGTTTTGACTAGAAACTGTCTAGTATAAAATTCACAACAAAGTGGCAAGATATGAAGCTCCACTGAAAAATGGGTAGTATGGCTCCAATGTATGCACAACTTTGAAGCAATCACATGTATTTCTCAAAGTAATATATATATATATATTTTTTCATTCTATATGTATATATATTAAAGTTTTTGGATAATCATGGCTGGTAGTATTACACAAGATATAGTTATTTCATAAATGAATCCACTTAATTAGGACAAAGAACCCCACTTAATTAAGAAACAAATTACTCACCAAATTACTTAAACTAAAATTCTCACTTATAAAAAATTAAAAATTAAAATAATCTTTAATCCATATCATTCATATATACACAAGTCATTCATATATACACAAGTCACGAGCCGGTCATTTTTTTTTAATCATGTTATTTGATTTTTTTCCTAAAAAAAAATATTCATTAAAAAATTAAAATAATCTTTAATCCATATCATTCATATATTTAATTAAAATAATCTTTAATCCATATCATTCATATATATACACAAGTCACCAGCCGATCATTATTTTAAAATCATGTTATTTGATTTTTTTATTACAAAAAAAATTCATAAAATTAAAATTAACGGATGAAATATCTTTGATTAGGGAATGTTTAATGTCTATAAAATTGACAGATAACATATATTGAATGGTTAATGTCTATAAAATTAATAGTTGATGATCCATATCGAAGTTTGTGATATATTATTAATATGATAAATTTACTAGTGATAAATAGTAATAATTTGGAAGTTGTTTTATTGAGTCGACTATGGACCCTAGGCTTGACATCAATTTAAAGGGTTCTAAAACGTGTAAGAGACTAATGTAAGTCAGAAGTAGAAGCATGGTCTCTAAGTACAGAGACAAGGACTATATGGTCGGCTCACCTATTTGTGCTGGCCTGTTCTAATGATTAAGTGGGCTGCTCATTATTTAGATTCTTATTCTCATGCGCCATGACAATAGGAGACCCTGCAGACGTCGTACTACCTTTACCTATAATGAGTTTGGTAAAGTCAGGACCACTACCAAATTACCCACTAAGCACCATGCCAAGTTTATCCACACATCACGAATTTGGTACTTTGTGAGTGCTTACACGTCACTTCTGCCCGTTTATTATATTAATGATCAAAATGCGAAATGCCTGCTAACATTTCCATAATGCTAAATTAAAACCAAATACGCCTGTAACATCGATTACTCGGCTTTGTTTTAACAGGTAAAAGTAAAAAAATTCATGTGCATCCACGCAAAATGCAAGAGCTTGATGCGCCATAGGATCCGAATAATCCCAACAGACTGCGCCACCACCACCACCTCCCATGCTGGATGATTTCTATCCTGACGATACTGAAAAGCTTATTACTGACGGCCAGTTCTTTGTATCCCTGTTTTTTTCTGCAAAGTATGCCTCTCAAGTATGTGACCGGCAACAATGGCAGCTTTATTATCAGGAAAGGACGTGGACTACCCCAGAAAAGTTGCAGGAAAGAAATGTAAATGATGAAATACAGGATTTTCGCATGGAAGCGAATATCATTATTTTAACAAAGTCAATATTCATTTTTTAAGTTAGATCGTTCATTACCAGGGTGCGTACTGTAATATAATTTGACATATACGCCTGGTTGTGTATAATTTAAGATAAAACTTGGCAGGTTCGCATGCACTTTCGCGTGAAGCGTTTTCTTCAACGCATCAATGATATGAAAACTAGGCGGTTGGAACACACTACAGGAATGGTAGATGAATAGTTGGTTCAATTAGTTTCTCACACTGTTTTTCAAGTTTATGATGATCACGTTTAGAGCGCTGCACTGGCTCTGAATCGAAGTGCAGAATCGTGTTTGCGTGGCAATGCGTTTGGCGTTTTAAATATGCATGAAATGAATATTACACGGGAAGAAAGATGGTGTTACAAATTAATTCAGAATATTCTTATAAAGAAATTACCAGCAATAGATCCAAATTACCCCGGATAAATTGCTTTAGAATATTCTCAATAGATACAAAGTTGCTTCTGCTTTGCTTTGTAGTAGTTGTAGTCGTTCTTTATTACTGCATCCATGCAAGCTGTGCTTCTGCCTCAGATTCCATGTTTGGTAAGAAAGGATTGGTGAACCTGTTGGCTGACTGCTATCTGCAGCTTTTTCTTCGAGTTTTGGCTTGCTGTGTTGCTAACCTAACTTTTCCATTTTTCTGTTGAATAAATATTCACATCTTAGCGGCCACATCAGATTAGATATACCTACTGATATAGTCTCGTTGAAAATTGTGTAGGTTCTATACATCTTTTCTGCGATTGTTGCAGCAAAGCTTTTATGCATCTTTACATAAATAAGGACGATAGTAAGCATAGAATGACCGGCTAGAAAGCCGCTCTTGGATTCGACGGTGAATAAAATAAGAGGAACAATAAATCAAGAAACTGCTGCATGTTGCTTAATAATGCTCTTTGTGGAAAATGAATTTGGTACTCGACTTTCTTGTGAATTTTTTGGACAACATGTCCAGTTCCTTGCCAAGACGATTTGATCCGCAGTAGAAAACGCCTGCATTTACATTGGAGTGTTGAAGTCATAAACAGCTGGAAAATGTGAAATTAAAGGTTGAGGATTCGTCCGGCATATACCGATTCTCGCGCCGTCGTGTATGGCTGCCAATCTTGAAAACACTTTGGCCCAGTTAGGCCTTGCAAAATGAGTCCTCACCTGAAATGCATAAGTTTTTTTTAAATCGTTGAGTGTAACAAAATAAACCGGGAAAGCTTATACAAGTTAAAAAGCTGAAGACGGAATGATCACCGGCGTTCCGGAGACGATGTCAAGTCCTTTTTTGGCGTGATGCAAAGCTTGCACCATTGTTAAGAAGGCAGACCGAGCATCACCTTCTTCGTAAACGCTTGAAAGATAATTGTGCATTTCTATCACAGACTGGACATTTAAATTTACCGTTAACAGGGTAATTGTCAGTTTAAAAGTGAAAAATCCAAACTCCGAATGCATCTGCATGCATGTGTGGCAGTTCTTACCTTCTTGTCTAATTCTGCAACCTCGTTCATGATGCTTTTAAACCACTCAAACGAGCCTTGTTCTCTGGTAACCCAGTAAAAATAAGCTCTGGACGGCCTACGAGTTTTTCCCGCTTCTTCGTCATCAATCTGCATTGAAATAAAATCAAATCGGCAAACTCGTGCATTCAGGGATCATTTTACCAAAAACTGCAAGTATCTTAAATAACCAAATTACATGGCTGCAACGTGTCTTCTCATCGTTAACAATGTCTTTAAGAATGCTAATAAACGGAGTTGCGCCGATGCCAAGTCCGATCAGAAGCATCACGTCATATTTACTGTGATCTTGCGCCGCTGAACCGTAAGGACCGTCGATGTATATTTTGGAGAATCTGTCAAAACATTTATTCATACAAAACCATGCAAGATTTTCAATCCTTCAAATTCCGGTGGAATCGAGTTTACAGAGCTCTGAGATTTCAAAATTACATTAGAGAGCTCGCATGCAAACCTTGGTAAGGTGGCAACGTCTCTGGAAGAATCGCATGCGCCATCCTCCCCTGCCACGTTTAAAGCCTGCAAATACGAAATGAATGTCAGCCGAGATAGTTGTCAAGTTTCATTTCCGGAAATCTTTTACGCTGTACACTATTGAGCTTGCCTTCTGGAATAAGCTCCCTATGTCGTGAGTCCAATCTCCCAAATTTCTAATATGCACGCTCAGATATTCATCTCCCGGCGCAGATGTCAAAGAAAACGGATGCCTGCCGAAGAATTAAACTGTTAAGAGCCACGTTTATCAGAATTTAAAGCTCGAATTCAACATCTGGCCGGAGATATTTAAGGATCAAAGTTATCACCACAACGATGTTTTCCAGAAAATAATGCTATTTGTTTACCATTCGAGTAGAGAAATTTCTGGACATTGAATGTAAATGTACATTCCACTTTTGTAATGGAATCCCCGTGGCTTAGTCATGTGAAGGGCGAGCACATTGCCAGGATAAGTTGTTGCCTGAAATATCAACGTCATGAAACAGTCAGAGCTTGTAATTCAGGATGGAAACAGAAATAACTTGCGAAAGGTTAAAGATGTCTTCATACCTTCAATACCTTTACTCTGTATCGGCTTGCTCTTAAAGCACGTAATGTTCGTTCGCATCCGTAGAGGATCACGGGAACGGCAAGGTACATCCACGTCTGCAAATTTATTTTCGACAGTATAAGGTTTCAGTAAGCACTAAATTAAAATAATGTTCGTCATTGAGAATCGGGAAGAATAAAGATTATGAAATTTAAAGAAACCTGACAGAAATTTAGAATGCTGTACCGATTTCTGGATCCAATCGTGCGCAAGGAAGAGAAGTATCGAGTGGATCATGAGCAGTATGTAGACGATAACGAACAAATGGTGAGAATACCAAAAGGCATTATATCCTGTTAGTCTGTGTAGAGGCCACGGCAAAGTAAGAAGATTCCGTCTAGATATACTAGTGGCCAACGAAAACGCTACAGTCATAAGAAAAACCATGGAAATTCCGGATATGACTTCCGTTGTCAAGAGGATGTCGATATAGGAAGGTTGCTTCCCGTGAAAGTCCATTGCTATTGTCTGTTGAAATATGTAATGATCGGCCTTTACAATTCTCGGAAAGTCGCAGGCAAGGTGAACTCCCCCGTGGAGAATTATTGCAACCACAATTCCTGCAGCGATTAGCTGTGAAACCGCGAAAACAATTTCAATTTCTCTGAACAAAATATTAATTCGAACTCAACACGTGAAATCATTTCATTTTACCTTATGGAAATTAATATTGTCGTTGAAAGAAACGACCGATCCGAGCCAGGTCGAACGAAGCCATGTAATGGTATTTCTGCAGACTGGAAGAAGAATGAGCGCCATATTAAACTTTAAAGTTTCGGCAGCGCCTTTTGCAGTACACAGACAATAACCCATGACTTCAAACCCAGACCTTTGTCGGTACTGAAAAAACTTCCAAAGGAAAAGTCCAGAACAGATTAACAGCCATAGAGAAACAATCCATGCACGCTTCCAATTGCTACGGGCAAGAACTCGTGCTCTCCTCAGCATATTCTGCAGATATCGTTTCTTTCTGGACGGCCATAGAGATTGGCTGTAATTCTGGTAGGCTTCGCTTTGAAATAATTCCTTGAACAGACTTTCGAGCTCGGATAACTGCCAAAACGCAGAGTTACAATCAACAACTTATATAAAAGTTATGCATATTGAAAGATTAGTCACGAGATAATTCATATTTCAACATTTTCTGGAACAGCAAAAGCGGACTATCTTCCCGTTTCCTTCCCTTTTGATTAGAATTTCTTATTAAAATCCAAAATTCAGGCTGAAACATTGGCATACATCAGGACTGGCGAATATTATTATGTTTACCCCAATGTATCCTAGGTTGTCGCGATCAAGTTCTTCCATAATCAAAGCTGCATATTCATCAGCCTGTTCTTGCAATATTGAAAGCCTATTCGCCGATGCACTCAGCAGAATCACCTGGAAAAGAAATCTTCAAACGATGCAAACACGCACACATTTCCAATTGAAAATGTCAAGAAACAAATAACGAAAATCTATAATTGGTATAACGAACAAGTCTTAACTCACCTCCCTCACTTCTGCTTCGGAGATACGACCGTCTGAATCTTTATCGCAGCTGTAAATTTTTCAGAGTTTGTTAGCTTCATAAATTCTGTACATGAAATATGAGACTTAGAAACGAAATGTCCTATTGCTTACAGGTCGAAGAAAATTTGTATTCTCGATTCGAAGCTCCGGTCCGTGATTCGGCACCAGTACTCGTGCAATTCGTCCTTGGAGATGCTCTTTAAGTGTCGGCCTCTCGCTCTTCTTCTACTAAGCGCATCAAACAATTGTAAGGCGAATTCCTTGGATTCCTTCATGCCTGCAAAATGAGAACACAGTTTTTCTCAATAAAATGTTTCCCTTAGCATTTAATTCTGTGCACAAACGAGAAATTTTCCACTGACCAATGCATTCTGCAAAGTCCGAGCGATCGAGCAAATAGTTGGGCAATGCAAGCTTGTTGAAACGGGATTCGACCTCCGCCCATAGTTTATCCAAGTCTTTGTCACAGGTTGCCCTGTTGATGAATCTGAGTCCCAGGATTGCATGCTCGGCCACGGATAAGCTCTTCTCGAGCCGAGGCTTCTTTTGTTCTTCATTATTACTTCCATCAATCCAAAGGTCGGGAGAAAACGTCAAGGGAACAATCCGAGTAGTCAAGGTACCACCACTTCTTGAAGACCGTCTAGAATGCTGCGAGAAGGCTTCCATGGTGGAATTGGAAATCGATCTTCTTTCCTCAGCCTCATTCGCGCTCGTCAAAACAACAGCGTCCATGAGAACATCCAGCGTTACATCTTCCACCACATCTTTGACCGGCCACTGCAACAGATCGCCTAAGGAATTAGGTTTCCAAGAAGTAAAGCTTTTGCCGCCAGAATTTTCGTCCATGTTGAATGCCACCACCCCTCCTTCTCTCCCATACCCCAGCATCATCATTTCTAAAGAACAAACCCTCGTCCTCCAGCGTAAATTGCAGCCAAGCGCAATTGCGTAATCAAACGGATGCAAAGCCGTGCAGATTCTGCTATTGGATCTGGATCATCTGGATCGTCATCTTCAAACAAACACCAAACGGTTCCCACTTAGCGCAAGACGATACGTGATGATCCGCAGAGCAGTTAGCAAGCAACGCATGCAATTTCGGCAATCTTGCCAGGCGTAGGAAAACTTTTTGAAAAGGGGAAGCCAAATGTTCTAGAACAGCTAGATCATAGATAGCATTGACAGAGCAACGTCCCAGCCAGAGCGGACAAGGATTTGGTTTCAAACTCACTCTTAACGGCGAGAAGTCGCCAAAATTCAGTCGGTGTGTCTTATTTTTATGGTGACGGAGCGTGGACGGGAAGAAGCAGGTGGGCGGGCACTGCCAAGCGCACGCAAGAAAAATGAACGGCCATTGGAGCAGGGGAATTACAATAATCCACATTGCCGTGGGATGCTAATGGCCTCATGTCCCTCTTTTATTTTCAATGGCCGTGGCGGTCTCTGCTTCTTGCCACAGAGCATTTTACATACACCGGTAGCGGTTTGTACGAGGAGACCCGACTCGTCGCTCTCTGTCTCGCTGCGGAGTGCGGCCTCTGTATTTCCATTTGAGGTCATTCCCAAAGCAGGTTCTGAGGTCACGTCATTGCTGTTTGTAAATCCAAATATTCCCTCCGGACACCGACACCTGGTGAGCTGAGGCCTGAATCTGCACGCGCGTTCCGGCTCGCACACCTAACCGGAACCACAACGTTACCCATTCCATAAAGATCAAAACATTCTCTCCTTCTCCCACTACCAGCAGAGAGAGACAAACCCTCACAATACTTCCACCATGCGCAACACAGTTACCCAAGCAAACCCTAGTTTGAATTTCGTTATCGTCACGGTCTTCCAGATCTAACAGTAGGTCAAGATTAGGTTCGGGACGGTGAATTTTTTGTTGATCTTTGCTTTGGTTAATATATCAGCATTGCTGTTTTAATCTGTTGGGTGGGTGATGATGATTTGGACCGTTTGACGAGGCCCCCTTTCCATTCTAACCTCTGTTTGGTTGGTTGCTCGGAAAAATACCATTGTACTTCTTGCACGCTGCAAGAGGGAAATACAACTGTACTTTTTGGGAAACACAACTGTACTTTTTGCAGGCTTCAAGGACAATTTTTTTTTGAAGATGGTTCATGCTGGGAATTGGAAACAGTAGCCAAATTTTGGCTCATCAGGTTACATATCATGATGACCTGAGAACTACTGGTAAAGATTTTGGAAAACCGTAACAGGCATAGTATGTCATGCACTTGTATCTCTCACCTAAACCCTCAGTGGAGGCGGTCCAATCGATTTATTCCTAATCTGACCTAACCTCAGAGTTTACTGTGAGTGTTAACAAAACCAACCGTGTTTGG
The DNA here is from genome assembly GCA_031772625.1 of Pinus tabuliformis. Lineage (NCBI taxonomy): Eukaryota > Viridiplantae > Streptophyta > Pinopsida > Pinales > Pinaceae > Pinus > Pinus tabuliformis. The sequence goes on along the minus strand of CM062820.1, from coordinate 541,505,637 downwards.
TTACTTTAGAGTGCGGTCACGTCAGGCGTGACCTTGTATTTTTTGTTGGAATTAGGTCTTCAGGGGATGTCATCTGCATATTGCTGCACGAATATGCTGGCTTTATCGAAAAAATCTGTGTCGGCCTTCGATATTATAATTGTGTCTGGAATTTTTATCAAAACATATTGTTGAGTTCGTCACTGTAGAAACAAGGTAATTTCTATTTCAGAGACTATTGAATACTTAATTCGGCCTAACACATTGTTGAGTTCGTCACTGCAGAAACAAGGTAATTTCTATTTCAGAGACTATTGAATACTTAATGCGGCCTGACATGCAGGCAATTTAACTTTCGCCCTCCCTCTTGAGGCTGCTGTCTCCATGGGCGTGCTTTCACTGAAAGGGCGAAAGTTAAATTGCCTGCATGTCAGGCAGCATTAAGTATTCAATAGTCTCTGAAATAGGAATTGCCTAGAAACAAAGGGTGTTGTGCCATTCCTGACAACATTCACTGACGTTGATTCAGAATCGGAGCGGTTAAGTATACCTAGACACTCTAGAAAGTAGGAGTCGTTTTCTGAGGTGGCTAAAAGTAATCGGAATTTAGACAAATTTTTTCAAAAAATCATGTAAATGCCATGTTTGAATCATGTTTTTGACAGTGGAACTGGATTCAGCACCATCAAAAACTTTTAGAGCATCTAAAATTATGACATTTGACAATTTTTATTTGAATTTACAAAAATCCTTGCCATTTTTTTCAAAATATATCCAAAATTTCCATAGCTTTCAAAGCAAACAACATAATCTGACTAAAAAGTATAGCGAAAAAATTAAAAATAATAAAACATATATCTGACTGATTATGTAATTTAATACATTATATTATATAGTGTCAATTTCTGCGATTCATTTTGATTATTTGAAATTGTTTTCAGATTAATCACATAATCTCTCACTTTTTTTTGGTCTACTAGTTGATCCTTAAGACAAATCATTATTTATAAATAACCACATTCTATCTCTATATTATTTATAGATAACCACATTTTACATGCAAATTTCGTGAATGATAAAATTCTTTATATTACTTATTACAATATTAAAACAAATTTAACTTTATTTCTACTCTATAAAATATATATATTTCCAAAGCCACATCCTTTATGCGACTAAAGAAGAGCTTTAAAGTACTCGATGGCCTAAAATTGGTAGGATGGTACCGCAAACATAAGAGAGAAGCATAACCGCTAAATATCACTCGTACGACACAAAGTAAAGGTGAAGCAATAATTGTACCTCATGATCCATTTTGCTTGCTTTAAGAAATATTTTTACATCCTTTTAGCATATGACTAGATGTATTTTCAATCAGATTTCGAGTGTTGTTGGGGTTATTTTATTCTGTTTTAAATAATCTTATAATTTAATAGGAAAGCTGTATAATTCATTCTTGATAAATAAAAAGTATTTTTATTTGATTTAAAAGGAAATATCATTATAAAAAATATTTTAATGTTAATTTTAAAATAAAATATTTTAATATTTATATTAAATAAAATGTTTTTTTTTTTATATTATTTTAAAATAAAGTATATATTTTATTTTATTTTCTAAATCAATATTTATTATATTTAAATATAAAATAATGATAAATAAAAAATATGGTTGGAAATATTAATTTATATTTATCTTATTTGTGTTTGGATATGTGTATATTTTAGAATAATATTTAGAATTTTAATTTAATTATCCATAGTTATTAAATAGATGGTAGGGATTTAATCTTCATGCAATATTTTAAAATATTTTTAGTAATAATTACAAATGAAATGTTGAGATTTATTTCAAAAGTAGTTATAATTTTATGGCATTTTAATTGGTGTATTCATTTTGGAATAACGCAGAATATTAATTTAATTATAATAATTATTAGGGGTTCTTAGGGATTAACCTTCATGGAATATTCTAGGATATTCATAGTAGTATACAAAAATCAATGGGTAAGATTGATCTCTAGACCAATTATGCTCTTTTTAGCATTTTTGGTTAAAATGATTAATAAAAAAAAATGTCATATGAACAAGTGACATATGGAGTCACTTATGGTTTTTTTGGACACATGGTATTGATAAGCCATGATATTATACCAAAGCCTAAATTTACAAATTAAGAATCTCCATGGTAAAATGGAAGTACATCTCCATGATTAAGAATGTTGTTCCATATGGTTTTTAAATGTATATATGTTTAACTTATATATTAATTCTTTTTATAATTACTAACAATAATAATAATAATTTAAAATGAAATTATAATTTACTTAGTTTTTATGAATTTTTTAATTTGATATTTTATAGGCTCTAAAGGATGAAGATGGTTGGGGTTTTCAGCTACAAGGAGTTTCAGGTTGTCGTCATTTGATACCAACTCGTATTTTTTGCCCAAGGTATTAGACATTGTGACATTGTGCGTTGGTATGACATGGATTTGTGTGGTTTGGTGGGTTTTTTTGAAGAGTCTCTCAATATGCAAGGATATTTTCAATGCTATAGCCAAGCTTCAACAAGTTTTGGATGTCCATGGTGGTCTTTGTTTGCTGATTTTTCGATAGATTTTATTTCACCATTGGAGGAACGAGGTCGGGTTGATCAACTCGATTTCTCTTGCAAGAGAGGGTCTATTATCCTCTCTTCGTTTTCATGTGGGATTCACAGAGAATATACATGTTGGGCTAGCATATCTTAAGGAAACCATCTAGGACACAGTTCAGTTAGATAACTCCATGGATCTGGTGAAGAAATATTATAAAGCTCCATATCTACATTATTCTCTCATGGACCTAGTAGATCCTTCTACAGATCTGGAAGAGTATGCTCAAATCTATGCAAAAATGCGGAAGTTGGCAAATATATCTAAAAAATTGAATGGATGTGAGTGTCGTCAAATAGATCTGGACAAGGGAGCTTTTTTCCATAACTTTATCAAAACCCTAAATTTGAAATAAACCCCAATAGGTGTTCAGGTTGAGGATTTAGTGCGAGATTTCAAGCAGAAGGTTCAAGATTAGGTGAGAATTTTGACAAAGTTACAAAGTATGATTCATGCGAGAAAAACTTTGTAATATGCCTTTCAATTACAAGAATATTGCATCGATTGAAATTCATCTATTATCATCAATTTGAGGTTTTCCTAGAACAAGTTTTTCTAAGGTATTAGTCTCATTTAAATACATTATCAAAAGAAAGGAGGAGACACAAAATAAATCTGATCAAATTTTTAATGTTCCTGGCCCCTACATTGTGGAACAGATGAAAGTCTCGACAATGGTAGTATATATTTTCGAGGTTAAATATATATAATTTTCTAATCCAAAGCAATTATTTGCAGATTCAACGTTTTTTTGGCCAAAACCAATGGATCTATTTTAGTGGATTTTTTCTACTTTGACTGTAAATTGTGATATTCATTTATGTTCCAGGGGATTTTTCATTGTAAAATTTGAAACATTGAAGGACAAAGATTTCGCCTTAAGGCAGGGCCCATAGTTTTGGGGCAATGTGGGTTTTTTTATGACCGATGGTTCTTGGGTTTTGATGCTAGTATGGGTCGAATTGCATAATCTTCCTCTACATTTTTTGCATCATAAAGTTCTAGAAGGAATTGAAAATACGTTGGGGAAGTACATAAAGGTAGATATATAGAGAATTGAAGAAGCAATGTTTATTTTTGCTAGAATTTGTGTGAAGGTAGACCTTAGCAAAGATTTACCTAATCACATTCATCTGATACATAACAGTCTGTGTTGGACCCAAATTTTTGATTTTGAAAATACGACATTTAGATGTCGTATTTGTCTACAAATAGGACACTTACAAAATATGCGCCCTCACTCAAAGAAAGATTCAAGAGGGAAAAAGAAACAAGCCAAAAAGCCCAAGGGATGGTAGTTTCCATAGCAACATCTCTTAGAAGAACATGATGAAGAGGAAATGGGTAATCCCATTAATGTAGTAATTCAGGATCTACAAGGAATATTAACACGAGGAGGAGTTAAACAAGAAGGAATAATGGTACCAAGCCTGAAAGGTCTTGAAGCAGGGTGAACATCAGTCCCAACATTGTAGAAGGAGAATATTCCCACTGAAAAGGATATGGGAGGTTTAAAACGATCCCACATATCTGAGAGCTCAGAGTCAGAAAATGAAACCACGATGAAAGCAAAAGAGAATTAGTTAGCAATTGTAATTGCCACACCAAATCAAGGAGGTTGGTGGAAAGTAGAAAAGAAGAAATGAAGAAAAGAGTAACTAAGTATTTTCACTTAGTCCCATTTTTTGTTTTTTTATTTTTTGGTAATTGTCTTTTTGGGCACCAATTATTGACTGGTATGATCGAATGCTCTATAAACATCTGCAAAATGTATTATAAAAAAAATTATGTTTATGTTTCCTTAAATAAAATTAGGATTTTATCTTGGGAAAAAATGATTTTTTAAATTTTAGCAAATGTATCATGAAGTAAGCATTTTAATTCTTATTATGGATTGATGCCTAGTGGAGTTTGCTAGTTATTTAATTTATATGGTTGAAATTTAATTGGTTAAAAAAAAATGCCAAATGAGCACTAGTTAGGGTCTTTTGAGCATGTGGTATTAGTAAGTCATGATATTGTAACAAAATTTTTTTATAGGTTAAGAATCTCTATGTTAAAGTAGGGGTAAATCTTCATGATTAAAAATATCTTATATGTTTTTTTAAATATATATATGTTTACCTCATATCATAATAATAAAGTTATAATTTAGCTATTTTTTATGTTCTTTTAAAAATGTTAGTAATGCGAAATGTATAATGAAATAAATATTTTGATGTCTATTAGTATTTACTCGTCATTTAATTCCAATGGTTGACTGAGATACCTGGTATAAGAGTGAGAACTGTTCGGCTTTTGACAATTAATCGACGTTTTCTTTGATGCTATAGTGCGTGTTTATGTTGTTACGAAGCTTCCTAGCGTGATCAAAAGGATAACATGGTCGAAGAGCTTGTGCTTCTCGGTGAATGTGGTGCCCCAAGAATATTGTTATTAGTTATGTTTATAGTTTTTACAATGAAATTAGATTTGTGATCTTTGGGTATTTGTTGGTTTGTGTAAAAGAAATGATGATGAATAACGTAAAGAAGTTATGTTGTAGTATTCTCTGTGGATACATTTTTCTTAATAAGAATTTTTTCATAATCTTTTGAAAGATCATTTTTTTTTATTTACAACTCAATTAAGAGTTTATAAATATCAAACTTTATTTTGGATTTAAGTTTATAAATAACGAATTTTATTTTAAATTAAAACAAACTTAATTGCTTATATCATAAACGGTAGACACAAGGCTAGAGATTGTTTACATATATGGTCAAGTGCTTAGTGAATATAAAATATTATAAAATAAACTAAACTATTTATAAAACATTTTTATTTTGAAATGAGTTATGGTTTTTGGGTAGTATTAATAAGCCATGATACTTTCTCATGATATTGTAACAAAGCCTATTTACAAGTTAATAATATGTATGATTAAATGGAGTAAATATCAGGTTAAGAATCTTGTTATAGTGTAACTATTAAATTTTAATTTAAAAAATGCTATAAAATTTAATTAAATGAAATATTTTGATTTTGAAATGGAATATGGTTAGTGAACATGCGTATTGATAAGCCATAGTATTGTAACAACCTAAATTATTATGATATTTGGGGAATATATTTTTTTAAATTTTTTATTTTTTAATATAATTTTTGTATGACAATTACCAATTAAAAGAACAACTTACAAATTTTAACAAATATATAAAACATTTCAATCACCAACTAAATTAAAATATTTTAATTCTCTCTCACCATAAAGAATGGTGGGTATGTAATATTTTGGGAGGAATATCCAACTGACCTCACAAATCAGGGAGTGGATCTTATATATGAGTTATAACAGGTGCAGGAGAGACCTTGCTACTAAAGATAATGGATGAGTGGCAGATCTCCCTTCACGCCTCTTCAATAGAATCATTTGGCTAAGGAGAGAATCATCGCTAATAGAATCATCGGTTCGCTATTGGTCATGGTCATGCCCCTCTTGAAAACCCGTATTATCATTTGCGTAACGGCTAATTCGCACAAGTTTGTGGTGGGTAGGTAATATTTTCCGTGTTTGGGAAGAATATTCCTTAGCTTACCCACTTAAAAAATCAATTAAAAAAAAAGATAACTACTTATATAAGTGATAACATTTTAAAAAAACTAAACCAATTTAAATCTATCATAAATTTGAATTTATTAATTGTGTTATTTTATAACTATTTAATAGGAAGGAATTAATACATGACAAAGAATTAATATATGGGATGGAATTAAATGATAAAAAAATTACACTTTAGTAATATTTGATATATTAAAATTTGGAATGAATTTAAGCTATTTCTATTTTTAATAAATTTAAACATTAATAAGACATATCACTAAATATTTCAAATAATGTATTTTTTTTTAAAAGTCAGATTTTATACATTAAAAAATGTAATAACAAAAAATGTATCATTTAAAATCACCATAAAAAATTTGTAATACTCCACCATGTTAAGAGTTTATTATGTTATACTAATAAGAAGGCCAAATAAACCATTGCTTGAAATCTTCTTTTTACCCTTGCCTTTTGACATGTAACTAAATATCTATGCTTACAACACAATCATATTTACACTTAAATTTAAATATAATAACCCTACTACAACACTATTATCTTAAACATAATAAAATATACATAAAAATACCCTTATAATTCACTAAGTTAAAACTAATAAAATAGACTTAGAAATAAAAGAGACTTAAAAATATGCTTATAATTCTCTAATTTTAATTTTGGCTATCATACCATAAAGCTATTTGCTTTGGCCTAAAAATATAGGATTATAACCCAATTTTAACTCTGTCTATAATCAGCTAACCACATTACTATTTGTTTGAAAAAGAGGTTTGCTTTTTTTTAAATGAGGGGGTGAGTTTTTCTAGAAGAAGCTGTATTAACCCGAAATTCACAATTTCCATATTATTTACAGAAGCGAGATTGAATTCGCGATGTACATATATACAGAAGCTTGATTGTTACAAATGCAGCGAAGCAAGATTAACGAAACTTGATCGTTACAAATATGCTGCATAGCAGCGAAACAAGATTAACAAGATTAACAACATATACATATTATTTACAGAAGCGAGATTGAATTCGCGATGTACATATATACAGAAGCTTAATTGTTACAAATGCAGCGAAGCAAGATTAACAACAATTTACAGAAACTTGATCATTACAAATATGCTGCATAGCAGCGAAACAAGATTAACAACATATAGCTGCGGCTCAGCTAGAAGCATGCAGGGTGGATTTGAACCAAGGTGGGGAAGCCGTCCGCCCCGACGGCGGGGGTAAATGCTCAAGTGCTCAAAAAGAGGTTTGCTTATATGAACATAGATCTACAGATAATAGATAAAATCAATAAAGTAAAAATTCAACAAAGATATTAATATACGTACAGAATTAAACAACACTGTCTGTGGTGAATAGAAAAATAGAGAAGAAATGGTAGTTGTGAATGGAACCCTATCCATTTGAATGTTGAACGACCGATTCAGACTTACCCATGAACGGACTCGGTTTCTGTGTAGGGATAGCTGAGACATAATCCATGGACAGATGATGAAGGCTGGATAATATTTTATAAAACTCACACATAAATAGAATTGTCACGAAATCCAAAGGTCAAACCAGTGGGAAAACTAACATCCCCTGTCGTTAAATAGTAAGGATAATATGTCATCTGTGGCCAATTTTGTAATGTCGATCCCTTTTCACAACACGAACTCAACTGTTTGAAGGTTACATATGAAACGGACTGGGGAGCAGCTTATTGTTTGAGATAGTTGACAATAATCCAATTACAGAGAATGACCACATATTTTTTGATCTGTCCAATCATATAGACATATAATGAAATATAAGCCATTTCCCAAAAATAATATGATAATTGGATCAGCTGGTGAGGTAATGATATGATATGATATGATGTAAACCCTGGAGTTGGTATGTTTAATATATTGTAGTTGTTTTATTTTGTTAAGAGTGGGTTGTTTTCTTGACTTTACTTCACATGACTGGTTAGCTAATTCCATATGTAATGGGACCTCTTCCATTGGTCAGCAAGTTACATATACACATCTTTAATTTTTTAATTTTTCCTGGCCTGGTTGTTTGAAAGGTCTCATGACTTTGGTGTTCTAGTACATAATTTTTCATATTATATAATGCTAAATTCTAAATAGTTTTGTGTTTTTTTATTGAAATATTGTATTTAGTATTATTTTATTTTATTGAAACGTTTTTCAAATGATATTTAAGCTCATTTTAATATATTAGATATCCTTATTCTAGGTATATCAACAAAGGAATTTTGGGTTACATGTTTTTTTTGTTCATTTTATCATCAAAGGAATTTTGTGTTATAAGTTTTCAGTTCATTTTAGTTGAAGGTAGGTTTGTTTTGCTTTTGTTTTTTGTTTTTTTGTGTTTTTAATTAAAGCCATGTTTTACATGTGTTGTTTAGTTGTTTTTTTTTTCTCTTTCCTTGGAATTAAAGATAGGTTGATATTATGAGTATTATTTTTTATTTATATATAATTAATTAGAGTTAGTATTTATACTTTTATTTAGTTTCTTTATATTTAATATTTTATAAATATTTAGTTTGTTTTTAAATTATAAATAAAAAATATTTTTAATAATATGATGATGTTGTTTATTAAAATTAAATATGGTTCATTGAGTTTTAAGAAAAAAAATATAAAGAAAAGTTCCAGTTTTTATGAGTTAAAAAGTATAATATTATAGTTAATATTTTGAAATTGTGATTTAATGTAGAGATGTTAAGGGTATTTTAAGAGAAAGTGTTTTTATTTTTAATCTTCTTTGTGTTCTAAAGATGACATATTTTTTCTATTACTCTACTATATTTTAGGAATTGTATTTTCAAATTGTGATTTAATGTGGTTGTATTAAGAATATTTTAAGAAAGTGTTTTTCATTTTTAACCCTCTTAGTGTCACAAAGATGTCAAAGATGTCAAATTCATTCCACCTATTCACTAGTTACGCTAATAGGTGTGTCTATTTTGGAATGGGGCTTCCAAAATTTTAATTTAATTATCAATAATTAGTAGGGAAACCATTAAAATTAATAGCTGCGATCCACGTCCATTTTATCATGAAGATTAGTTCTTAACTATGAAGGTCCATTTTATCATGAAGATTAGTTCTTAACTATGAAGGTCCATTTTATCATGAAGATTAGTTCTTAACTATGAAGATCCACGTCCATTTTATCACAAAGATTCTTAATCTGTAAATAGGATTGTTATGATACCATGACTTATCAATACCACATGCCCAAGAAAACATAACTCATTTAATAAGGCACTTGTTCATATAATACTTTTTTATTTTATTTTTATAATTAATCATTTTAATTAAAAGGACATAAATATTAACCTTTATGAATACTACTAAGAATGAATGTTATAGAATATTATCCTATTCCAAAATAGACATGCCTATCGACATAATTAGGTGTATGGTAGGGATTTAACTTCTATGGAATATTTTAGAATATTCTTTAGTGGTAGTCATAAATCAAAAGTTGAGAGCTATCTTCAAAGAAATTTTGTAATTTTCCCTTTCAATTTAATTAATTAATTAAAAAAATAAATTTCATATAAAATGACTTATGATACTTTGGACATGGTATTGATATGCCATGGTATTGTAAAAAAGTATATTTAGAGGTTAAGAATCTCCATGGTAAAGTGGGCATGAATATCCATGGTTAAAAATTTTGTTACATGTTTTTTTAAATGTATATATGTTTAGCTCATATATTGATTATTTTTATAATTAATAATAATATCAATAGAGTTAAGGCTTTTGTGATGACCAATTTTATTTCCAAACCCATCACGTTATATTTTTTGGTCAACGCTTCAAGCGAATGTTGAATTCATAAATATCATATCAAAATAATAACAATAATTTTAAAAAAGTTATAATTTAGTTGTTATGTATGTCTCTTTTAATCTTAACAATGTGGGATGTATTATGAAGCAAGTGTTTTGATGTTTATCATATATATTCATATCTATGGGTGTTTACCAACCATTTTATTTATATGGTTGCATTAGTTAGTGGGAATTTGTTTTTATTTTAACATCATTATTAGTCCCTTCCAAAGCAACACTCTAGCTATTTTCTATTGACCAATATAACTTATAATGTTGAAATTCAAAAAATAAATATTATTTTTCAGTATTATTAAAAAAACTATTTTTCGAACATAAAAACCAGCCAAAAATAAAATATTTGAAAATACCTTATTCTTAGGTAAATAACATATTTACCATGAGTTACTTCTCACCATAATTTAAGTAAGTAATTGCATAAAAAATGGATAGGAACAATATGTAAATAAATATACTTACTAGGAGTTACTTACCACAATTATTTATGTTTTCCTAAGCAATTATGTTGAAGTATAACTATAAATGTGTAGACTTACTAGTGGTTCTTACCTGCCAAAATTTATGCAAGTCCTTGTGTGTGCGCAAACAATTCATTTATCCTCTTCACATCTCAATTTATTAGTTCCTTCCAAAATGAGAATGTAGGATTGGACCACTCTTAAGTTAGCATTGACCAATATAGATTATAATTTCTTATGCAAATGTTACTAGAGCATAATTTCTAACTAAAATGACAACACTTATTTTATAAAATGACCTCTTCTTATATTTTCTGATAATTTAACCAAAACTTAACTTACCCACTAATAATTTAATCAAAACTTAGCCTGTCCACTTAAAAAATAAGTGACTCAACCCCATTAAAGTAATAAGTTGTTTTAGCTAAAATTTGAGTAATATTAAGAAATAAAATAATACCAAAAGCACTCTTATTTTCCAATTTATATATAATAGTTATAATTTTAATAAAAGAAAAACTTAAGTGTAATACATAATTTTATATTAAAAATTATATTTATATTTTAAATTTTTTGTTTTTTTGTAAACTTGGTAGGACTCTCCGATTTTCATGTCCATTACATACCCCACTACAGAGGAAGGGTAGCCCGAGATTTGAACCCATGTCCATTACATACCCCACTACAGAGGAAGGGTAGCCCGAGATTTGAACCCAGATTTTCATGTCCATTACATACCCCACTACAGGGGAAGGGTAGCCCAAGATTTGAACCCAAGACTTCCGATTAGGTGAGACTTCTTTTCCACGGCTTGAGCTATCCCAGGAAGACCTTTATATTTTAATTTTATTAATACAAATTTTTAAATATTTAATTTAATAATTTATATTTATAAAATAATATTTTAATTATAAATTTTGGAAAAAAAAAAATTTATACCATATGAAAAGTGTTTTGAATTTTTTTCTAATGTAATATTAGTTTTAATTATGATTGTGAAATGGAAAACATATTTTTAATCAATATTATCAATAAAATGAATACATATCTGCCAGATATATATATGAGAGATAAATTATTTTCATTTTCAACCTTCTAAACCTAATAAACCTAATAAAGAACAAAGATATCACGTAATTTCTTATTCAAATTCAACTCCCAAATCCCAAATATTTAAAATTCTGAAGTTCCTGCAATGAATCATCTTTGAAATTGATTTGCCAGTGTTATTTCTGCAAGAAATTATCTTAATAATAAGTTTCCGTATAATCACGTTCATCGTGATCTTTACTGTAAACAACCTCACGTAATATTGTCAACTGCATACTATAATGTTGCATCGCTTCCATCATCGTCACTGTATTTCACACTCACTCCATCACCTTCCCCTGTATCCATTCTTGAAGTTTCTTATAACTTCTTTGTGTAGCCACTTGTATAAGAGAGAAATTACCATCTAGATTTCAGTAATCGGTCACAAGTGCAGAACACAGTGAACTGTAACTGACCTCGGGTTACTGTTTTTATTAATTCAGGCCATGCCGAGTCATTAATTCACAAGGGACCGCAAAAATTTATTCCTGACAGACACGATTCGATTTCAAACTCGTGTGGCCACCGTGTGTTGCTAAAAAGTTGGCGTTTTTATGATCATCCACCTTGACAGTCCCTCATAACTTTCGAATTAATTATTTACAAGGAATCCCAAAGAGCGACAGCTCGACAAATAAGTGCAGGGCCGGACACATGTAACACACAGAGCAGGTCATCAAATTGATTGGGCATGAAAAAAAGGCCATTAGCGGGCTTAAATTAAATTAAGGTGCTGTGAATTTGGAAAGAAAAATGGACTTTTTTCATCTAATTAGTTAGAAGTAGAATTCAATGTTCCAATCATTTTTCAGTGTCGTGATTTATTTATGTATTTAAAAATATATTTTAAATAGCAAAAAATCGCAATCTTGTTTGAGATTGTATTTTCTACTAAAAATCTCTCAAACTCCGAAGTGGTGATGGGTCTCCTCCGGATCATCTGAGTATCAATAAAATTGTGGGTGGCCCCACTGTCTATTAAAACTGAGACACCCTGCCCCTGCACCTTACCTCTGATCCTCATGTTCAAAAATCTAGGAACTTGCACAATGAAGCTAGGACTCCCCCAACTGGTATAAAAGATGCTTTCCCATGTGGTGGTGGTGGTCCCCTCTCTACTGGATCCTCCCTGTCTCCCCCACCAAGCTCCACCTCCACCTCATCCTCAGCTATCTTAGAAGACTTCGATGTAATGAGCCTTGGTGAAAAAATAATAAGTTAGACTATGCCACAAATCAGTTTAAAATCAGAATAGGTTAAGGAGAGGTTTTTATTCTGAAAAGAATGGAAAATCTGGCATGACTTCTACAAATCTGGCAGAAATTTTTAGATATTCAAGTTTTTGGGTGCCTGAAAGTCTTTCATAATATTGAATCCATTTCCACCATAAAAAACTATTCAAACATTCTTATTATCAAATTTCTTTAAAAAAAATCACCAAATTCCAACTACCCAGTATCCCACACTACCAACTGTTTAACACCCGAACCGTGGACCTACCTCTTCTTTCTCCTCGAAAATTCGAAGGCCCAATGCCAGATGTTCACGGCCACAGGCCCCAAAATGGAAATCCAACCCCACTGCCAATTTGTTCTTCTGCTTTATCCTTGACCTGTCCAGAATCCACCATGGCCCGCAAGCCCACTGTGAAAAGCCGAGTCGCGCTGACCCCACCAGCGAGCTCACCTCCAATAACGCCGCCCCAGATAAGCTTGCTTCCCCGTCCGCCACAGGGAAAAGCAAATTTTAAGGTGGGAAAACAAAGAGGAGACACCACCCAGATGAACATATCAAACTCAATAATTTAAAGGCATTAATAATTCTCGTACTGAACCCCACACCACCACCTGGAAGTGTCCAGAAGAATACTTTCATTTTGATCTTGGGGGAACGTTCTCAACATCTGTGCGCCCCAGCGATTTGGCTTCCAGATAACGTCACGATGGAACCCATTGACCACAGTGGCAAATCCCACTGAGCTGCCCGGCCATCGTCATTGGCTATACATGATTCCAAAATCAGACTATTCTAAAACACAATGATGATTCCAATCCAATAATTTCCCATGCTCGAACCTTTCCGACATTCCACCCAGAGCTCCCGCGGTTGATTCTCCACCGGCCCGGGTCGGGTCGGGTCTGGCTGGGCTGGGTCTCCACTATCTCCGTTCTTCCATGGCCGCCACAAATTCTGAATGCGATGTCAATTATTTCACTTCGCTCATGTCCGTCGGATCTCGGAATATTTTTAGTCAATTATTTGGCAAAAACCGGACCTCTCAATGTGGCATGTGGATCGGGGGAAGGAAAGCCACAAGAAGGGACTGGCCTTTCAGGTTGATCTTCAGTCCCTTTCTCTTTCCGCGACGCGGAAAATACAATTCCTGCCTGTCAATTTCATAATTTGTCTTGGACTATATGCTGGTAGGAAAAATTAGCAAATCAGCAAGAAGTAGGTAAATCTGGTTTTTTTTGGGTTCTTTTTAAAATTCCTCCCACGATTCAATTGCTGGCCTACTTTGAATTGATTTACCAGTAAAATAAAATCGACAGCCATGATTTTCCTTATGAAAAACAACTTCCACCGGAGGAAAAGTTCAGTTTTACACGGAGTTCACTTTGTTTTACGTAAACATACATGCAATCAACCTTTTTATATATATAATCTGTGTGTTACGTTAGTGCCTGCTTAACGTATTAACCATAATCCAAATTCCCAACTAACGAACAGAAAATAAATTGACATCGGCATTGAAAAATCTGTAATTGGGTAGGCAAGAAGCTAAAGTCCATGGAATCAAAATCTACTCAACTTCCAAACAGATCACTTAATTCGCATCTGAAGGAACCCGGTGACAGAGAAATTTGAGGTCCCGGTGTTAAACTGCATCACACCTAACATTTATTTATTTAAAGATCACGTTTACTGTATTGTCGATTCTGTGTTTTTCTCTTTGCGAATTGCATCTTCCCAACTTACATATTTTTTTTTGGGAAGGTGGTAAAATCTATCAAACTCAAGTGTCAAACTGACAGTGAGGACAGTCATCTCTGGCTGCTATCCATCGGTTTGACTCATCACTGTTATCAAAGAAAACCACGCCACTTGTAATAACCGGCTAGTGGTCCATAAGGGAGCAGGCTTTCACTCCTGTCAGATGCTTTTAGATCTTGGGTGGTTAACCTGTTTGCTTACATCTGAAAAAAACTAGCTCTTAGCTAAGCAAAAACAATTTTACAACATACTCCAACACCGAATATATATTTTATGCATTATCGTTTGATCAATTTTTTCACATGAAAATGATTACATAAATCCGATCGCCTAATTTCGTGTCTGCCTCTGCGTTTGCATGCGTAATTGATTTCAACATCGCCGCAATGTCTTTTAAGCTCTTTTGCGTCTTTCTATTTTACGGGAATGGATTTTTCATTTACTTAATTTGCGCTCAACCTGAGGTTTGATTCTTTTTCATCGCATATTTAATAGTTTACTCGTCGTAGATTTTTATTTCGTCTCCAATCATTACCAGCATTATAGAGGTTACGCTTTATATAATATTGATTACTTCTTATTATTTCATATATATATTAATTATATTTATTACAGGAAAAGGCGGAGAAGGTATCCTGGGATAGTAACGTATTCCGTCATTATAAGCTGAGTCAATAATAAATACAATAAAAAATTATAAAATTGATTTTTTTTTAATTATTTATTATGGGAGTAGGAGAAAGAATAATAAGGTAATAATGTTTCGTGTAATTAAAGATAATGTCGGTCAAAAACAAAACAAATATATACGTTTAAAATAGAATTTATTTATTTATTTTTTTAATTAATTAATTTATTTATTTTTTATATATGAGTGGTAAGTTAATGAATTTGTTGGGCTGGGGTATGTCTTAAAAATGTTTTTGGTTGGCTAAGAGTTCATCTTCTTCTGACCTAAGGAAATAGGTTAACGGCCCAAGACCCAAAGGCATCGAGCAGGAGTGAAACCCTGCTCCCTTACGGACCACCAGCAGAGCAGGAGTGAAAGCCTGCTCCCTTACGGACCACCAACAGGTTATTCTAGGTGGCGTGGTTTTCCTTGATAACAGTGATGCATCAAACTGACATTTGCGGATAGCAGCCAGAGATAGCTGTCCTCACTGTTGGTTTGACAACTGAGTTTGATAAGTTTTTCCACCTTTAAAAAAAGAAGAAGAAAAAAACAGTTAATGAATTGTGAAATTTATTTGTTTAAGTTTTATATTTTATGTGAATTATTTTTAATGGAATTAAATTATCTTAGGTTGCACTATAAAATATATATATATATATATATTATAGAATTTGTTTGTCTGTAATTATTTGATGGGAGATCGATGTTAGCGATCTATATGGAAAACTCATTTGTGTTATAACTTTTTAATAAATTATGATTTTATTTTAATAAATAATAAAAAATACCATAATTTTTAAATAAATAAATTAAATCAAATAGTTGACTAATTCTTAAATAATATACTTAATTTATTTTATATTCAATTGTTTTAAAAGAAAATTAAAATAATATTGTTTAAAATAAATTTTAATATAAAATATTGAAATCAACATTCATTAATAATTTTTTTAAGGAATTTAGACTTCTGTGATCCATAACATTGTTTAGATAATCTTCGGCAAAATCACATAATCAATCTTTTGTCGACGCGTTTCGAACCAACCAGTGTGGTTCATCATCAGGACAAGTTGAAGAAACAGATTCAGCTACGCATGTTAAATAGTCTGAGCAGAGACTCCAACGGCTAATTTTGACCTACGTAGCCGTTGGTCGATTTAGCCGTTGGAGTCTCTGCTCAGACTATTTAACATGCGTAGCTGGATCTGTTTCTTCAACTTGTCCTCAGGATGAACCACACTGGTTGGTTCGAAACGCGTCGACAAAAGATTGATTATGTGATTTTGCCGAAGATTATCTAAACAATAATTTTTTTGTAAAATGGAATTTTTATTTTTTATAAATAAAATTAAATTATAAAATAAATTTTTTTGTAAAATGAATTTATATTTTTTATAAATAAAATTAAATTATAAAATAAAAATTCAAAATAAATAATAAATTAATATATAATATTCTTAATATTTTTAGTTTAAAAATATTATATAATTAGTTTATAAATAACATTTTAAATAAAATAGTCAAGTTAATTCAATTAGTGGTGGTTGCCATTAGGAAGTCAGGGGTTCAATTCTCCTTAACGCTCTAGGATGTTAGGGGTTCAATTCTTCTTGACGCTCTAGGATGTCAGGGGTTCAATTCTCCTTGACAACTTGGGGATTAGGCTCTTATTAGTTTGGATGAGGGGTGTGGTCCCTTCGGTTTGTGCATGCATATTTCCATGGACCTTAATCATGTTGATGTAAGTTTCTAGATATATGTTGTGTGTACTTTTAATGGTGTCCTAAGTTTTCAGTGGTCTCACTAGCTATCTTCAGGGACTGTTGGGTTGATTATAAAGGAAGAATTGACCAAGTGAATGTTGATATGAACATTAAAGGGATAATTGCCTAAATACATGTTAATATAAACTTTAACCAAATATTTAAGGAAAAAAGAGAAATATATAATTATTACCAGGATAGATCCATCTTAAGTATGGATCTAACATGAGGATAAAGAGATCAAATTTTTTCGTGTGTAAACTTCTTTACAGTATAAAATAAAATGTGTTATTTTTCATTGTTTAAATTGTATTTTTAAATGCTAAATAGAGTATATATAAGACCAAATAAACCTTTTAACCATAAAACTTATTTTTTCATGATATATACATATCTTTTTAAAAATGATATATAATATATTAAAATATTTTACATAACATGTATAGCTAGATATTTTATGTGTCATGTCTCCATTCTTTAATCCAATGACCATGCCATAATACACAGACTATATATATTTAATAAACTTATATAACCGAGGTTTTAACTATAGCTTTACAACAAATCTTACCATGATTCCAGTATTAATAAGTTTTGTCCATTATCTGGGATATTAACTACGAGTTTAATACAAAGTGCGGAGCATGGTTATCCTACTGTACCACAGGATTGTCGATAACTGTGTTACTGACAATCCTCTGTCCATTGCATTTTGTAGATTGTTATATCAAACATAGATGACTCAACTCGCACTCCGAACTAGCTTCCACCAGTCATTCCAGGAATTAATACTTTGCTCTGTCGTTTTGGGTGGCATGGCAGCCATATTAGGACACCTCGGGATCATACCACGCATCAACGATGGAGGTTATGAGCCTCAAATCTAACGGCTGTAATCCGCCCGGGAGACTTTTCCATCCATCAGGTTGGGATTGCGTGTTCCATTTGCACCCTTTTCCCTTAGCGCTATGCTCTACCCCTCTGCTTGCGGTTGCTAGACCTGAAGGGTTTATGCACAACGCGCTTGTCTGGTCTCAGAGGCGGCCGAAGGTTTCATGTTTGTCGTTTACACAAATATGAACAGGTATGATTTTTCCTTATCTTTACTGCTGTGTAAAATTTGTTTTCACAAGATTAGTTTTAATTTGTTTTCTAATACGTTTTCATAGATCATACAGGCTAGCATTATTTGAGTTCCTAATTTCTACAAGCTCTTGTCTACTCAATTTATTCTCGAACAAGGTTTATTCCTGCTCTTATTGTTGGGTTTGCAAGTGTATTTTGTACAGGCCCCTCTTGAAGGCCTCGTCACTTTCTATACCAATGTCACCTACACATGTCTGCTTGTGCAAACCCCCACTTTGGCTCAGATAAAATCTACATTATAAGCGTCTATAATTCTACTGACATTAAATTTTCTGATAGAATGTAAATTACAGAATTCTTATTTCTCTGCAACCAATGAATTCTCTGATAGATTATAAATTACCAAATTATTATTACATTTCTATAGATAATGTATTCTATAATAGAATAAAAATTACAGAATCCTTATATTTCTGCAAACAGTGAATTCTTTGATAGATTATAAACTACCAAATTATTACATTTCTACAGGTAACGTATTCTCTGATAGAATATAAATTACAGAATCCTTATACTTCTGCAAACAGAGAATCCTCTGATAGTTTATAAATTACCAAATTATTACATTTCTACAGACAATGTATTTTCTGATAGGATATATATATATATATATATATTACTAAACTCTTATACTTCTTCAAACATTTAGATTTTAGATAATCTATAAATTGAAGAAAAGACTCTCATTGTAACACTCACGATTAATCAACGTATAACTTCCTTTGCAGAATAACAGTCGTAGGTACTGCTTACCTGTGATCCTGTACAAAAGACCCCAACGATCTCAAACACCTTACCACCTCAGCTTGTCATCCTCCCGACCACGAGATTCGTCTTCCAGACCAAATCTCCCCCCAAGCCTACTTGCAAGACCACCGTCTTTAGCAAGACTTCCACACATAGTGCTAATGCTATCTGGTCATCACCAGATGTAGCATACTTTTCACTATCCTTCCCGTCTGTCTCTACAACATGGTTTTTTCCTCTCCCCCACCCCTTTTCTTGGAGTGTTCTTCTGTTGGGGAAGACAGTTAGGGTTTTTCCCTTTCTTTCTTTCTTTTCTTTTTTCACTGGCAACTGCCTTTTACCTTTTTGTTTCCAAATTCTTTATGAGAAGTTACAATCTGTTATATTCGGTCATTCTCTAACTTCAGAAATTAATAATATTATTAACAAAATAGAAAAATAACAATAACAAGATTATCCAGTTTTCTTACAGTGGTAAATAAAATGTTTACAACTTTTCTGGAGGCATTACATCTTCCCCCCCTAAAAGCAAACATCGTCTCGATGTTTCTCAGTCTCAAACAGCTTTGGATAAGCTTCTTTCATGAGTTGTTCATCCTCCTAGGTGGCCTCATCTGGCCCAAAGTGCTGCCATTGCACTTTAACTTGGATGATGGCTCATTTCCGCAGCATTACTTCTTTCTGTTCGAGAATACTCAGCGATTCGACCAGGAATTCTCCTTCCGGTTCGAACTGTCACTACAGAATTAAAGTCAGTTTTGCCTTTAACATCATAAGTTAATTGTCTTATTTAAGATTTTTTTTTTTACCTGAACATCTTGCCAACTGACTATGTGCTTAGGATCATAAATGTATTTTTTCAATACTGATACATGGAAGACATTGTGAACCCGAATATGGCTTGGTAGGGCGAGTTGGTATGCTACTGGCCCAACCCTTGCCAAAATTTGGAATGGTCCACAAAACCGAGGTGCTAGCTTGGTGCACCCACTCCATTGTAACGTACTCCTTTTTGCTCGAATCCTCACATACACATGATCCCCTACCTGATATTCTTTAAAAATTCTCTTCTTATCGGCAAAACTCTTTTGCCTATCTTGGGCTGCCTTCAAATTAGATCGTACCTTTTTGACCAGCTCCTCCATCTCTTTTAACATTTCGGGCCCCAACATTAATTTGTCCTCCGGTCCCCCCAACTGGAGGGTGTGTGGCATTTTCACTCGTACAAGACTTCAAACGAGCTCATCTGCAGAGAAGTATGATATCTGTTGTTATACGCAAACTCAACCAAAGGCAGATAATCCTCCCACTTAGATGGTTGCTGCATTACATAAGCCCTCATAATGTCCTCTACCACTTGATTTACATGTTCGGTTTGTTCGTCTATTTGTGGATGATAGGCGGTACTAAAATTTAACTAAGTCCCCAACCCCTCAAAAATAGTTTTCCAGAAGACTGAGGTGAATTTCACATCACGGTCTGAAATTATAGTTTTTGGCAACCCATGCAGTCTGAAAATATTTTGCATAAAAATATGGGCAATCTGTACTGCTTTGTAAGTGGATTGCACCAGTATAAAATGAGCTGATTTACTTAATTTGTCCACCACCACCATGATGGAATCATTATTTCTTTTTGATTTGGGTAAACCTGTTATGAAATCCATAGAAATGGTTTCCCATTTCCACTCCGGAACTGGTAGTGGATGTAACAACCCAACAGGGTGTTGGTGTTCTGCCTTAATTTGTTGGCATTCTAGACAATGTGCCAAATATTCTGCTACATCTTTTTTCATGCCTGGCCAATAATATTCCTTCCAGAGTGCAGTAATCAACTTTTGATACCCCAGATGTCCAGCACAAGGACTTCTATGAAATATCTAAAATCAAGCATTTAATGTCATCTTGGTTGGGCACATACAACTTTGTTTTTATAGTTCAGCATGCCCACTGCATCTATAGTGTATCCTTGCTGATTTTCTTTGCTGGTTGGATCGTGAACGTGCTGTCCTATTTGCTGATATTTTGAATCCTATTTTGATGCCCCTTTAATCATCTCATCGAAATTAGTACGCCCCTCACTACTGTAAATTTCATAAAGACACTGCACTTTCCGACTTAAAGCGTCTGCTACCCGTTTTTCTTTCCCTTTCAAATGCTTAATTTAGAAATCAAAACCACTCAGGAAATCCACCCATCGTGCCTGCCTAGCATTTAAGGAAGGTTGACTGAAATAACTAGTCAAACTGTGATGGTCCATCATTAAAAGAAACTTTCTTCCCATTAGGTAGTGGCGCCACATCTTTAAGGCGTGAATCATAGCTGTCAACTCCAGATCATAAGAGGAATATTTCTGCTCATGCTCCTTTAACTTTTTGGATTCAGAAGCGATTACCTTTCCTTCTTGCATCAATACCCATCCTACCCCTTCCTTACTCGCATCAGTACACACCACATAGTTCTTACTCGGATCCGCTATACTTAAGATAGGTGTTGTGGTGAGTAGATGCTTGAGTTGTTTGAAACTTCTTTGGCATTCTGCAGTCAATTTAAATTTTTTTCCTTTTTTCTGCAAGGAAGTGATAGGGTAAGCCATTCTCGAAAATCCTTCCACAAATCGCCTGTAGTAACCCGCTAATCCCATGAAGGATCTTATGTCTGCCACGTCCTTTGGTACGGGCCATTCCATTATGGTCCTTATCTTTTCGGGATCCACAGTGATCCCATCTTTAGTGATTATGTGTCCCAAGTATTGTATTTGTTCCTTAAAGAAGTCACACTTGCTGTATTTGGCGTATAATTGGTGCTCTCGGAGAGTTTGCAATACCAATTTGAGGTGCTCCTTGTGTTCCTCCATATTCTGGGAATATATCAGTATATCGTCAATAAAAATTAACACAAACTTGTCTAAATACTGATGAAATATGTTGTTCATTAAGCACATAAAGGTTGCGGGGGTGTTGGTTAACCCAAAGGGTAACACCACAAACTCATAGTGTCCATATCATGTTCTAAAAGCAGTTTTGGCTATGTCCTCCTCTTTAATCTTGATTTGGTGGTAACCTGATCGTAAATCAATTTTTGAGAATACCGTTGCCCCTTTTACCTGATCAAAAAGTTCATCAATACGGGGTAAAGGGTATTTATTCTTAATTGTCAATTTATTCAACTGACAATAGTCCATACACATACGAAGGGTTCCATCCTTCTTTTTGACGAACAACATGGGGCTCCCCAAGGTGACACACTAGGGTGGATGTAGTTTTTATCCAACAACTCTTGCAGTTACATTTTCAGTTCTGTGAGTTCTAGTGTGCTCATATGATAGGGGGCTAGGGACATCGGAGCTGCCCCTAGTACCAATTCAATAGTAAAATCTATGTCCCTTTTGGGTGGCAGTCCATGTATCTCCTCTGGGAATACATCAACAAATTCTTGCACAACCGGTATATTTTCCAAGGTGGCTGTCTTTTCCTTTGAGTTGGCGTATCCAACCTGAATAGCATAAATCTGACACCCTTTTCTAATACACTTAGCCAGCTAAGAGGTGGTTATTGGTCGAATCTGTATGGGTCCTGAGATGCCCTAAATCTCCCGTCCTTCTCCCAGCTCATTCTTATAGTGAATAGTTTTTGTTTTGCAATTTATAATGGACCAACATTTTTCCAGCCAATCCATGCCTATCAATACATCATATGACCCAAGGGGAAGTATGTTTAGATCTGCCATTAAAGGCTGACCTGCTATTTCCAAAGGGCAATTATTAACCTTGGCCAATACTTGTCTTTTTGCCCCTGTTGCTAGTTGTACTAGCCAAGGGTTTTTAAACTTGACAGATTGTAATTTACACTGTTCCACAATCTTAGGACTAACATAACTTAATGTAGCTCCAGGATCAATTAAAACAGATACAGTATGATTAAAAATCTTACCTTCAAACTCCACCATAGTTGGCTGGTACTCTGCCTGACGGTCATCGAGAGCAGCATTAATTTTCAGAATGCTTCTAGCTACATCTCCTACTATTGATGCCTCATGGATTTGCGAGACTTGTTCGATGCCTTTACGATGAGGACAATTTTTGATGTAGTGTGGTCCCCCACATCCCTAGCACTGTACTGGGGGTCTCGTTGTTCCCTTGTTGTCAAGTCTGCCAGTTTGCTCACTGATCCTTGATTTAGTTGGCGGCTTAATTCTGAGTTGATTCTTTGGTAGATTTCTGTTATTTGGCCCTTTGGAAAATCCCTTACCAGCGCTGCCCTGATTTCCTTTATTGCCAAATGCAGTCTTATTACCTTTCTTTTCTGTCCATTTTTTGCCCAAAACTTCACCCTTCTATTTATTTTGCTGGTAGCATATCCTAGCCTTTCGTATAACCTCGTCCATCATTTTCGGGTTATCGAACTCAATTCTCTCCCTCATTGCCACGGGTAAACTACTGACGAAACATTGAACTTTAGCCTTTTCTTCACAGATGTATGGTACATATCGCAGCAAGGAGGTAAATCGGGTGATAAACTCATCCATGGTTTGCTGTCCAAGCCGCAAGTCATGAAACTCCCTTGCCTTCTCATCATAAAATCATTTCGTCAAATATCTTTCCTTGAAGTATTTTTGGAACTTCTCCCAAGTAATACTTTGTTCACTCACCCCTCGTACAATCTTGACCTCCTCCCACCACAAGGTGGCCTTCCCTTGCAGTTGAAAGATAGCCAACCGGGCCTTTAGATTGTGATCATACTCATATAATTGAAAATATTTATTCATGTTAATAAGCCAGGCTTCAGCTGCTTCTTCTAATTCTTCGTCGAAGTGTGGCAGTTTTATTTTCCGGAACTCCCCTTGTAATTCTATCCACTGCCTTTTCGATGTCTCGTGCTCGGAGGCATTATCTGACTTTTCCTCTCGATTCTCTTCCCTTCCTTATGACTCTTCTTGTTCTGTGTGGTAACCTTGTTCCTCTGACACTTGTTGCTGCTCAGGGCTGGGATTCGTCGGGCACTGATTCTGCTTATCGGACAGGCTCTTCACAATTTTTTCTTGTTTTAAGGTTAGCCTTGCATTGTCCTCCCTTAAGCGGGCCATCTCCCTTTTTAATTCCTGAACTGTTTCCAGTATTATAAGATTTGTACTGCGAGCCTCTTCCCCTAACTATACCCATATTTTAGGGTTATTTTCAGGGAATGCTCCTGGTCCTAGGCCAGCCATATTCCTGCGCGTGCTCTAACTGTTCTTCTTATAACTGCTATTGTCCTGTTTCTCTGTGCTTCACAAATTAATAGATCAACAACAGTTAGTATTCCAAGGAAAACAGTAACTAAAGCACAGTTCATTTGCCAGAGGTCATAGTTTTTGTAACTTGGCTCTATACCACATGTCATGTCTCCATTCTTTAATCCAATGAACATGCCATAATACACAGACAAAATAATTTTTTTTAATAAACTTATATAACCGAGGTTTTTAACTATAGCTTTACAACAAATCTTACCATGATTCCACAATATTAATAAGTCCTGTCCATTATCTGGGATATTAACTATGAGTTTAATACAAAGTGCAGAGCATGGTTATCCTACTGTACCACAGGACTGTCGATAACTGTGTTATTGACAGTCCTCTGTCCGTTGCATTTAGTAGATTTTTATATCAAACATAGATGACTCAGCTCGCACTCCGAACTAGCTGCCACCAATCATTCTGGGAATTAATACTCTGCTATGCCATTTTGGGTGGCATGGCAGCCATATCAAGACATCTCGGGATCATACCACACATCAACGATGGAGGCTATGAGCCTCAAATCTAACGGCTGTAATCCGCCCGAGAGACTTTTCCATCCATTAGGTTGGGATTGTGCGTTCCATTTGCACCCTTCCCCCTTGGCGCTATGCTCTGCCCCTCTGCTTGCGGTTGCTAGACCTGAAGGGTTTATGCACAACGCACTTGTCTGGTCTCAGAGGCGGCCTAAGGTTTCATGTCTGTCGTTTACACAAATATGAACAAGTATTATTTTTCCTTATCTTTACTGCTGTGTAAAATTTGTTTTCACAAGATTAGTTTTAGTTTGTTTTCTGATACGTTTTCATAGATCACACAGGCTAGCGTTATCTGAGTTCCTAATTTCTACAAGCTCTTGTCTACTCAGTTTATTCTCGAACAAGGTTTATTCCTGCTATTATTGTTGGGTTTGCAAGTGTATTTTGTACAGGCTCCTCTAGAAGGCCTCATCACTTTCTATACCAATGTCACCTACACATGTCTACTTGCGCAGACCCCCACTTTGGCTCAGATAAAATCTACATTATAAGCCTCTATAATTCTACTGACATTAAATTTTCTGATAGAATGTAAATTACAGAATTCTTATTTCTCTGCAACCAATGAATTCTCTAATAGATTATAAATTACCAAATTATTATTACATTTCTACAGATAATGTATTCTCTGATAGAATATAAATTGCAGAATCCTTATATTTATGCAAACAATGAATTCTTTGATAGATTATAAACTACCAAATTATTACATTTCTACAGGTAACGTATTCTATGATAGAATATAAATTACAGAATCCTTATACTTCTGCAAACAGAGAATCCTCTGACAGTTTATAAATTACCAAATTATTACATTTCTACAGATAATGTATTTTCTGATAGGATATATATATTACTAAACTCTTATACTTCTTCAAACATTTAGATTTTAGATAATCTATAAATTGAAGAAAAGACTCTCACTGTAACACTCACGATTAATCAACGTACAACTTCCTTTGCAGAATAATAGTCGTAGGTACTGCTTACCTGTGATCCTGTACAAAATATCCCAACGATCTCAGACACCTTACCACCTCAGCTTGTCATCCTCCCGACCACGAGATTCGTCTTCCAGACCAAATCTCCCCAAAAGCCTGCTTGCAAGACCACCGTCTTCAGCAAGACTTCCGCACATAGTGCTAATGCTATCTGGTCATCACCAGATGTAGCATACTTTTCACTATCCTTCCCGTCTGTCTCTACAGCACGGTTTTTTCCTCTCCCCCCACCCCTTTTCTTGGAGTGTTCTTCTGTTAGGGTAGACAATTAGGGTTTTTCCATTTCTTTCTTTCTTTTCTTTTTTTACTGGCAACTGCCTTTTTCCAACTTCTTTATGAGAAGTTACAATCTGTTATACTCAGTCATTCTCTAACTTCAAAAATTAACAATATTATTAACCAAATAGAAAAATAACAATAACAATATTATCCAGTTTTCTTACAGTGGTAAATAAAATATTTACAGCTTTTCTGGGGGCATTACATTATGACGCAAATTAAAATGGTTTTTTATTATTAACATATTTTTAAGTATATGTCAATATTAATTAGTATTAAAATATTTTATCAATTAACCAAATTATGAGATTTAAACATTTTACTCACATATTTTTTTTACTTCTAATTACTTTACAACATATTCGTTTTTTTAATTATAGTTGACATTATTTTTCTATTTAGAACATAATTTTTAACCTTAATTTTTTATTTTAAAGAGAAACAAATGGAAAAACAAACTTACAATGTATTATATATTATTTTAAATTATGGTTAAAACCTTTTTATTTATATTTATTGTTAAAATTATGGTCAAAATCTCTTTATAATAAATACATTTTTATTATTATTAATTTTTTAATTTCTTGAATATTTTTATAATAAATATATATTTCATTATTTTCCTTAAAAAGTTGGATAACATTCATATTAGTGTTCATTTAGACATTTATCCCTATAACCTATATTAACATTCACTTGGTTAATTATTTCTTTATAATAAGCCCAACACTCTTTATCCAATCTATTATGCTTTTCTTATGTCCTGATGAGATCCACATGACATCGCCACTCAAAAGGTAGGACACCATTAAATCTATACACAACATATATCTAGAAACTTATATATATATATATATATATATATATATATAGGTAGGACACCATTAAATCTATACACAACATATATCTAGAAACTTATATATATATATATATATATCTTGAATTAATTTTTTTTTATTAAGTCAAAAGATTACATATCTCCATAATGTTTCTTAAAACCCTATTGGCCTCACGCTCACTAGATTTATTGGCCAATAATGCATACCCAAATACAAAACAACTTTCCAAAATGACAAAAGCTTACATAGACTGATAGGAAAAAAGTGGCAAAAAACCCATAAGACCAAAAGACAACTAACTATAATAAGAAATCATCAGAATTCACTATAGCAAGATGATCTAGACCTGGGCTAGGGGATGGAGGATGTTTAAAGTCACAGTGAACATGCCCCTCCATGTGAGCTAATCTGGTCTCCATATGGTCTAGCTTCTAGATTCATTGCTACTCTCTCCATAGACTAATAAATATATCATGCATCTCCCACCAATTTCTTTGTATGTGGCTCATGAAATCCATATTGTCATTGTGATCATCTTGTCGGGCTCGAATGAGCTATTCCAAGGAGACATTTACCTGCGAACATAAAACTAGCACCGTCCTCCATGAGGGGGTCTCTCATTTTCGTGGGCATAGACCTTGGGCAAGTCCATCATTTCTCTTTGACCCTGGTCCATCTGTTGCTATTGTGCTCGATGCCCCCTACCCTCCATTCCTTTTCGTGCCCAACCTCGATGAAGATACATATTTGATTGGAAGTTCTCTGAATGCAAATGCACACCCACCCTCCACTTAACTACATGCCAAATAAAGAAAACAACTCTCTTGCACCATTGAATCTGCTTGAAAAGATAGAGACGCCCCTTCATCACGTGTGGGGCCTTAGTATTCCCCTCCTGCCAATGCAAACACCTCCTACCAAGGGAGCCTCCGTAAAACACAACCGAAACTGCAGAGACTTTAAAAATAACAACTGCCCCACCTCTATCCAAGTCGACCCAACCCACTGATAGACACCATGCCCATACACAACTAGGGACTAGGTCACTTGCAACACTCAAGCACCCATGGGTGTGTTTACAAACTATCCACCCCCCAATTGCAAATAGAAAAGGCCAGCTAAAACACCCCTTGCCAAACAACCACTCCACTCAGATAAACACAGTAAAGCTAGATGAGATAAGCACACAATTAACTATCACAACATGTAAGACTAGGCTTAAAATTTTATACCTTGTATGGATTTCCCATAGCATCTCTATGGGATGACTTGGAGAGCCCACATTGAGATTATAGTTTAACCGCTCCATGATCAATCTTACACCTCTTCACTTGATGCCCAACATTCAGTTTCCTACACTCTAGATCTCCTGCTTGCTAGAAAGAGGAATCTAAATTTCTCTAAGAATTCCCCCTACTGTCACAGGACTGGTACAAAGAGAATTCCCCTCATATTTCTATGCAAACCCGAGCACCCAAGCATACAAACTATAATCCTCGCTTCCTTCTATTTTACACTGAAAGAATTATCATCGTCATATATACTAGTCACACCTTTGGTAAAAATATCCAAGGATCGAAATGACAAACATTAACACTCTTAATTACCACCTTATTGTGCCATGTGGCTTCACACACCTTTGGTAAAAATATCCAAGGATCGAAATGACAAACATTAACGCTCTTAACTACCACCTTGTTGTGCCATATGGCTTCACACGAGAGTGCATGCAACCCATCTTCCATGAAGTAAATAATTAATATTGCAAAGATCCATGAGGTGGTGAACCCTAGATGAATATGTATATTATTAATCAAATACATTTTCAAATAAAAAAATTTCTACATTCTTAATTAACTTATAACATAAATAAAAAATACACAAAAAAAACACAAATTGATTAAAAAATCCTTACCATTATATATAGTTAAAATATCATAAATTTAAAAATAAGCAATAAAATATTAGATTAAATTAAAAGAAAAATAATTATTCGCATATTTATAGATATCAAATACACAACATTCTACAAATTAATCTAAAAACTATCTCTTACAACTAAATACCACCATAGATCTATCTTAATTCTAGATCTACCTCAAATATCTCAAGATGCAAACTTACTTTTGAGTGCAAAACTTCATTGAGAGATTTGATTCCTCTCATCGCTTGGTATATCCTTAGTTAAGATGGATCTATACTAGATCTTAACAATTTATTT
The DNA here is from genome assembly GCA_031772625.1 of Pinus tabuliformis. Taxonomy (NCBI): domain Eukaryota; kingdom Viridiplantae; phylum Streptophyta; class Pinopsida; order Pinales; family Pinaceae; genus Pinus; species Pinus tabuliformis. The sequence continues at coordinate 541,476,509 of CM062820.1, read as the reverse complement.
ATATTATATAAATTTCACATCTTTATATATAAAAGTATTCTCATTTTTAATTTTATTAAAGCCTTGATTCAATTTCTATAGAATATTCACATAGTATTCTTAGTAGTAGTGAGGATAGAGGGTTTAGATATATCTCAAAAGTAATTATAATATTTTTTTAGATTTAGTTAAAAAATGTTATAAAATTAAATTAAATCAAAATATTTATAAAGTATTTTGATTGTGAAATGAATTATCGTTTTTAGACATGTGGTATTGATAATCCATAATATTGGCCCATGATATTGTAGCAAAACCTATTTACAAGTTAATAATATTTTTGGTTAAGAATATTGTTGTATTATAAGTTTATTGTAAATATTAAGTTTTTGTGTGTTTATTAATTAAATTTAGAGATGGTTATGAAATCATTATTTTAATTTATATAGTAAAATGAATCTTAATTTATAGCTACTATTTATACGTTGTATATTTTAATATGATATATATGTATTATGATTTTCTTTTATCTAAAAATGTGTTCGTAATTTTATTAATAAAAACAAAATTACAATATAAGAAATTGAAATTTATTATTTTTATTATTTTTAAGAACTTGTTATTAATTGAGCCAACGTTTAAATGTTTAGACTCATTTACTAATACTGCAACGTCTCAAGTCCCAAGGGTTAGCTCAACTAGTTGAGTCCCCGTTATTAAGTACCTCGCCGATCGAGAGGTCACATGGTCAATTCTCCTCGATGCCCTTGGGGTTAGGCCCTGCTAGTCTGGCCGAGGGGCTTGATTCCCTTCGAGGTTGATCAACCCAGATTTTCTGTGGACATAACGGCCACTCAGTGTTCGTGAATGACCCAAGATATATATATATATATCTCCCATACTGGGCTCTATATTGATTTTGACCTTTTATTATTTTTTAATTGATTTGACATATGAATGTTTACAAACAAACTTTTACACCACTACAATATCACCCCCATATTAGGTTGTAGAGTGCCTCTTAGCAAAATGATAGATATCTTTTTTACAATTAATATATATTTCAAATAATTTATTATTATTTTTTTTATATAGAGAGAGGGGGGAGAGTAATCCACCCCATGGTTTTTTGTTCTAAGAGTGGTTTCAGGGTTTCTTTTTGTAAGGTAATTGTAAGGTAATGGTTTGGGATCATTAATATAAATTAATAGGTTTCACCTAGTCACTGTGCAATATGGAGGATGACGTGGGGCTTGTTGATTATTCAGACAATATCTTATTTGAAGAGGATAAATTCATTCAAAGTTTTGGTAGTACCAATGGTAAGGTGGTTCGTTTCATGAGTTAGGAGGCACAAGAGGTGGCCATTGATGGCCTGAGGTATATAGTTCATTACATATCCTTAGATCCTCAAATCTCATGCTTTGACATCTTGGGACAAGATCATAAAACCTTTGGTATTCTACGAGGAGAAAACACTTACTCTTTTAATAATATACCAATCCTTAAGGAAGCGATACTTTTTAATGGTGAGGTTTCATCATAAGTAACTCTCCCAGTTTGATATTTGTTCTCGATTGTATTATGGCCCTTAGGTCTAGTGTTGTGACAGAGGAGGCGGGATTTGTAGGACCTAGTCTAAACTTTGAGTGATTTGGTGGAGGTGAAGGCGAAGACTCAAGATCCATATTAGGGATAAAGAAATGAAAAGTAGTGAGAAGCAGGGGAGGAAGAACCTTATTGGTTTTCAAAAAAGACATCAAATTCAATCAAATTTTAGACCTAGTTGGAAAGACCTTAGCCGGGAAATTCTTGGGTCGAAGAGTGGGTTGTGATTTAGTGAATACATGGGTTAAGTATTTTTAGTTGTCCATTATTGGATATTGTCTTCTCTTCCACATTCATATTAGGGGTTGGACGAAGTTTATATTCAAGGTAGAGGAGGATGCAAATTGAATCTTGAGAGAGGTGTGGTTCTTAGATAATGCCTTGATTTCCATAAAGTTTTGGATGATGTTTGACTCAAAGGAGGACTTCTTTGGAACTCCTCTAGTGTGGGTAATATTTCCCAATATCCATATGGACTTCTGGATTATCCAAGCGATTAATACTATAGGGAATTCAATCGATAAGATGATTGTGGTAGATGATTGTTTTAACTTGAATAAGTTTCATATTATTCTTAAAGTCCTAGTGGAAGATGATATGGGAAAAGGAATGATCAAATTTGTGGATCTAGTATACGACAATAAATGCCTCACACAACCCTTTTATTACTTAAATATCCCATTTTAGTGCTCCATCTTTCATCATGACATGTGTACTTCACAAGATTGTCTAAAATGATTCATTAGAAATATGTTGTGGTGAATGAATTTAGATGTGTCTTGGTGTTCCATGGAGGGGTCTCAAAGTCCTCAAAAACTCAAATATCAAGATCTAGATTGTTAGGAGAATGGTGACCATTTGATGGATAATTCTCCCATTAACAATCACCTTGATATTATTTTTATTTGGCACATGTCCATTTATCTCATTGAAGAAATTTCTTTTAGAAGAAGATTGGAGAATTTGATAAGTGTGTTAAGTCCCAGAAGTGTTAGTTTGTTTTTGGATAACCCTGTGCTGAAAGATGTTCCATCTATAGTTCCTTCACCTTCCTTCACCACAAGATTTGAAATCGAGTAAGTATGTTGATTTTATGTCCTCTCTGCCTTCTTGTTGGCCTTCCCCCATGACTTCTATTACCCATTTAAACCTATTATCCATACAATGAACCATTCTTATAATTATAATCATTCCTTTATTAACAACTTTGGGTTTTGGCCCCAACCGCTTCTTTCAGTTGAGGGTTTGGTTACTATGAACTTTGTCCCTTAAAACAGAAAGAGATAAACTCCTTTGAGAAGTTTAGAGGTAAAATCCTTTGAGCAGTTTAGAGGGTCAGGTGTAGAATTATTCAAGGATATAGGAGGGCGAGGGGCTAGTTGGAAGTGAAAACAATAACACCTAGGAAGTTTCCATTAATAAAGTCAACCATGTCTTCCAAAAGATAATATCTATGGTAATGAGAGTAGGACAAGACCCATGGGAAATTCACCCATGAATATTCAAGCGTTGCGAGGCCAAGCATACAAATTGGCCTTGAATTGAAAATTAGAACTTGAAAAACTTAATGTCATGTTGTAAAATAAATTACGAGGAATGGGGAAGTGTTAACTCTAAAACTTTAAAAGATATTGGATTCCTAGGATTATATGATAGTTGATTGAAAGGGACATTCCAAGGGGTTAATTACTAGGTGGGCCCACACAATTTCTCTAATAAACTCTTTCACTTTTCATTCAAAATTATTTATAAAGGCGAGTCAACAAGTTCCTTAGTTTCTATAACTCATAATCCTAAATTTTTATGGTCCTTATGATAAAAGGAAGGGGTTTTGGGAAAAAAATGTTCAATTATGTCATTATGAAATGTTGAAGGGTTCATTTTGGGAGGATATTTGAACTTCACCCTCAATCAAAGAGAATTTTAGGGAGAAATTTCTCCACTAGATCCGTTGGTAGATTTCATTTAGCATATCTTGGATATGGGTGCTTTAATGGATGTTGAGCCCTTAAAATTCCAACAAACATGGGGGAATGACTAGGAGGGGAAGGAGGCAATGTACAAGAGATTAGATAATTTCATCATTCTCTTATAATTTTCTACTCAAAGTGGAAATGTATCACTCCTCGATCATTCATATCAAATGCTTAGATCATTATAATATGATTTTGTTGTAATTAGAAGGGATGGATCCCCATCCAAGAGGCCCATACATATTTAACTTTCGGCTGAATGGGGAGGAGGAATTCTAGTTGTTGATTAAGGATAATTGGGTCTCTTTTGACTTGCACTAAAATCTTTTAGCTCGTGATCAATTTCTCAACTCCTTAGAATCAATAAATCCATAGTTGAAAGATGGGTAAGGGATTGTTATTGATCTTGATATGGGTTGTTATCTACAATGGAAAGTAATTTAGAAGTTTTAATGCCTAATTCTAAATATGGACCTCTTGAAGAAGAGGTAAGACTTATATTGTAGGATGTGGAAGGCAATCCAAGGTTTTGCTTGAAAGGTAGAATGACTGGTGTCTTTGGGTAGATTGGCTTAAATTTTGTGATGATAACATGAAGATTCTGTTATTGGGTATGTGTTATATTCTTTGCATGACTATCTCCATGTTTTGTACGTTGTGTTGTTTACAATAGGACAAAGGGGTCATAAGGGGTAAAAGTCCCCTTGTGTGGGGGTTCAGGGACAATGCTCTCAAAAAAAAATTGGGCAATTTCTTGGGTCAATTTTTGGTGGTTTTCGGTGCACAATTTTCACTTTTATAGGTTTTATGGTGCATGGTTTTGTAAATTGTGTTAAGTAATTATGGTTATATTTTAATATAGGTAAATGGATTGGAAATTTATGGATGTTTCAAGATATATATAATGTATTGTAATACAACAAAGGAGAATGTATTGAAATTTTTTTTTATGGTTTCTTGGTTTGGGTTTCTAAGGTAAAATATTTGTATCAATGTGTATGTATGCCATTGCATCTTTTCTGTTTGCCCCTAAGAATATATTTGAAACAAGCAAATGTACATGGTTAAAAACCAGATTGCTGAAAATGCAACAAGAAATTCCTAATTTAATTTTGATTAAATTAAGATAAATTCATATTTCAATTTCAATTTCAACAAAATACTTGTAGGTAGTTAAATGAGGTGAAATGGCTCTTGTCACTCAGTTAACTAAGTATATTTGAGTTGGAGACACTTGAGTTTAGTTATACATGATTCATTGCTAATTTGTAGCAATATCTTTCAGTTAATTTGAGTTACTGTCAGTGTAACTAGTTCTCACTGTTAGTAGAACTAATGGAGGTTCAGTAAAGGGTGTGTAACTTTTTTCACACTGAGTAATCATCGAGTTAATTGATTAATCAACCTAAATTAGCTCATGCATGCAGATAATTCTGTTTACCCAGTTGAGATTGGAGTTCAAGGGTAGTGTACTATCAGTTGTAAAATAGTCCAAGTTGTACAGGTCATGCATTGAGTCAAAGAAGGACCTATAGGAATTGCACAATCCAAATTGAGGAATTTCCTAATTAATAGGGGCCTAATTCCCAAGGGAATAACACAAGGAAATAGGGGCTTGGAGGCTCGAAATTTCAGATAAGTATTGACCAAGTTTAGTCATTCAAGCATAGGATAGAAGATACAGGGGCAGGTTGAACTCAAGCTTGAGCAGAGCATATTGTAATCATCTAGATTCTTTGATTAATGCAATACATATAGTAAGGGGTTTTGTGGAGTTTCTTTCTCCCCAAAAAAGCTAAAGTCCGTGGAATCAAAATCTATTCAACTTCCGAACAGACTTAATTCACATCTGAAGGAACCCGGTGACAGAGAAATTTGAGGTCCCGGTGTTAAACTGCATCACACCTAACATTTATTTATTTAAAGATCACATTTACTGTATTTTCGATTCTGTGTTTTTCTCTTTGCGAATTGCATCTTCCCAACCTACATGTAATATATGTTTTGTGCATAGTCGTTTGATCAATTTTTTCACATGAAAGTGATTACATAAATCCGATCGCCTAATTTCGTGTCTGCCTTTGCGTTTGCATGCGTAATTAATTTCAACATCACTGCAATGTTTTTTAAGCTCTTTTGCATCTTTCTATTTTACGGGAATGAATTTTTCATTTACTTAATTTGCGCTCAACCTGAGGTTTGATTCGTTTTCATCGCAGATTTAATAGTTTACTCGTCGTAGATTTTTATTTTGTCTCCAATCATTACCAGCATTATAGAGGTTACGCTTTATATAATATTGATTACTTCTTATTTTTTTTTTTTTCTGAGTAAAGACTAAATCTATTAAGAAAAAGAAGAGTATAGTACAATCAAGCTTGCAAGCAAGCGAAGCAGAAAAGCAAGGGAGCCCAGGGAGATAGGCTCCACCTTGCTCCTTGGCGAAGAAACAGGAGAGAGCTAAAGAGAGCATGGAATAACAAAGAGCTGTAACTGAGCAGAGAGAACTACCCTACGGGGGTTTTTACCGTCACACGACTTTTTTTTCCTTTTTTCTTGCTTACTTTGACCCAGTCAGTGGAGTTTGGCTGGGCCGAAACAAGTTGAAGACTGTTCTGCTTTGGCAGCGAAATATCCTTCTCAGAATCTGAGGATGAAGAGATATGAGAACGTTTCTGGGATATCTGAGAGACCGAGGGGTTTGCAGGATCGTCCAAGGGAGCATCCAGCGGAATCTCAATATTTTGCCCATCTGCATCAATTTCCTCCTCATCCGAACTGGAGGAATCTGATTCGTCCATAGGGGGAGGGGGCGCACAGGGATTCCAGCTTTTGGACTTGGGCTTGCGCTTTGGAATCTTCTTTTTGTCGAGGTGCAGGGGACAGGTACTCTGGAGGTGTCCCGTTTGATGACAATGGCGGCAACGGAAGGCTGTATTCTCGTAATCCAATGTTTGAGTCCAATGGAAATCTCCATGCTTGAGATTAATCTGATCCGGCAGTCCTTTGCTTATATCTATTTCCGCACAGATTCTCCCATATGTGTATAGCCCATTTTCCCTCCGAGAAGAATCTACAACCAGGTAGCTTCCTAAAGATCCTGCAATTGCTATGAAGACCGAGATATGCCATAGATGCGCTGGAAGGTTCGGGAGCCTGACCCAAATGGGAATCATAACAGCTGTAGAAGGGTCGAAGTCTGGAAACCAAGGAGTAAGAAAGAGCCCAGCCGAGCCCCAAAAACAAGGGCCTCCTGTTAAGGCTTTCTGGTAATCTTCATTTCGGTCAAAAACCACAATGAAGAATCCTTTTGAGCATAAATATATCTGGCTTTTTTCGTCCAATAGGTATGAATCCATTGGTATAAATTTGCAGTGCGAGGCCATAGCCCATTGAATCTGCAAAAAGTTGTTGGCTCTCATCAATCCCTGCATGGGTGAGATTGATGGAAGGAATGTCCTCTGATTTATCTACCAAAAAAGGCTTTGGAGCCTCAAATGGATGGCCTGCTGTTGAAGAGGGCTGAGTGTGGGCAGAATCTTTGCGGACAACATCTTTAAAAGAGAAAGAAGGGGCAGAGGAGGTCTGCTTGAAGGAACCCCCTCTCAAACGAAAAGTAGCTACAATAGAGGCATCCTTCTGAATGTTGTAATAAGAGAGAGGAAGGGTATTCATGAGTTGCTTACCCTTGTATATCAGTCTGAGGCAAGCTGAGGGGATTCCTAGCCGACCTTCAAGATTTTGCAAAAGGTCCTGCACCTGATCCGTTGCGCGTACCCATTGCATGGTTGTCTTGCCCAGGAGATTGACTTGGATCTGGAAAACCTGTGAATCTTTATGTAGATATGGTTCTGATCTGGCTCCTCCTGCTCTTCTCCTGCACTTACGAATCTCCGATGATAGAGAGCTGGATCTTTGAAGGGCCTTCTCCTCCTGAACTTGCCGTAGGGGAATGAGAGGAGAGGAGGGGAGGGTCCAAAGATTAAAGAGTCTGTCAATGCGCTCCACCCAGGAGGGCTTCCGGTTGATCCATCCAGGCAGATCCAGAAAGCTTGAAGAATTTTGCAGATCTAGAGCAGGGTTATGGCTGTTCTGGTAAAACAGATAAAGCACTGCCAAGAATGGGCTTCCTTTTAGAGCAGAGAAATTCTTCCTGGGGGCCGCTGCTTGAGGATGGACAAGAGAATATTTTGCGTGATCCTTCTTAGCCGCTTCATTTTCGCTCTGATGGGGTTGGATGGCGCGACGAGCATCTGCATAGGTCCCCGATCTGTCGGCTGCAGGGTCGAGGGCTGAACAGCTGAAGGGGGTTTTCAGTATATGAGGGAAAACAAGCGTATTGGAGTTAGAAAATACCGGAAAATCGTGGATGGAATGCGCCTCTCCGAAGGCAGGAGTGGCATAAGTGAGGTTAACCAGGAGCTCGTCATTCCATACGTCGACAGATCCGCCTCGAGGCCAGACGGCGGGCAAAAACATGGAGGCGGCAACCTGGTTAGGGTTCATCTTTTCCGCTCTGCTCGTATTGATTACTTCTTATTATTTTATATATATATATATCTATCTATATATATATATATATATATATATATATATATATATATATATATATAATTATATTACAGGAAAAGGCGGAGAAGGTATACTAGGATAGTAACGTATTGCGTCATTATAAGCTGAGTCAATAATAAATACAATAAAAAAATTATAAAATTGATTTTTTTTAATTATTTATTATGGGAGTAGGAGAAAGAGTAATGAGATAATAATGTTTCGTGTAATTAAAGACAAGGTCAGTCTAAAAACAAAACAAATATAAGACCAGGTCAGCCTAAAAACAAAACAAATATATACATTTAAAATAGAGAATTATTATTATTATTTTTTTTTTTTAAGTTTTTGTAATTATTTTATCTATATTTATGAGTGGTAAGTTAATGAATTTGTCGGGCTTGGAGTATGCTCTAAAACTGCTTCTACTTGGCTAAGAGCTCGTCTTCCTTGGACGTAAGGAAACAGGTTAACGGCCCAAGACCCAGAGGCATCTGGTAGGAGTGAAAGCCCACTCCCTTACGGACCACCAGCGGGTTATTCCAGATGGCGTGGTTTTCCTTGATAACAGTGATGTATCAAACTGACATTCACGGATAGCCGCTAGAGATGGTTGTTGTCACTGTTGGTTTGACAACCGAGTTTGATAGATTTTTCTACCTTTGAAAAAAAAAAAATAATAAATTTGTGTGGAATTTATTTGTTTAAGTTTTATATTTTATGTGAATTATTTTTAAGGGAATTAAATTATCTTAAGTTGCACTATAACACATTTATTTATTTATTTATTTTTATTTGTTTCTCTGTGATTATTTAATGGGAGATCGATGTTAGCTATATATATGGAAAACTCATTTGTGTTATAACTTTTTAATAAATTATGATTTTATTTTAATAAATAATAAAAATACCACAATTTTTAAATAAATAAATTAAATGAAATAGTTGAGTAATTCTTAAATAATATACTTAATTTATTTTATATTCAATTGTTTTAAAAGAAAATTAAAATAATATTGTTTAAAATAAATTTTAATATAAAATATTGAAATCAATATTCATTAATATTTTTTTTTGTAAAATGGAATTTTTATTTTTTATAAATAAAATTAAATTATAAAATAAAATTCAAAATAAATAATTACATGTATTTTAAAATTAATATTTAATATTCTTAATATTTTTAGTTTAAAAATATTATATAATTAGTTCATAAATAACATTATAAATAAAATAGTCAAGTTAATTCAATTAGTGGTGGTTGCCATTAGGAAGTCAGGGGTTCAATTCCCCTTAACGCTTTAGGATGTTAGGGGTTCAATTCTTCTTGACGCTCTAGGATGTCAAGGGTTCAATTCTCCTTGACAACCTGGGAATTAGGCTCCTATTAGTTTGGCTGAGGGGTGTGGTCCCTTCGGCTTGTGCATGCATATTTCCATGGACCTTAATCATGTTGATGTAAGTTTCTAGATATATGTTGTGTGTACTTTTAATGGTGTCCTAAGTTTTCAGTGATCTCACTAGCTATCTTCAGGGACTGTTGGGTTGATTATAAAGGAAGAATTAACCAAGTGAATGTTGATATGAACATTAAAGGGATAATTGTCTAAATACATGTTAATATAAAATTTAACCAAATATTTAAGGAAAAAAGAGAAATATATAATTATTACCAGGATAGATCCATCTTAAGTACGGATCTAACATGAGGATAGAGAGATCAAATTTTTTCATGTGCAAACTTCTTTGCAGTATAAAATAAAATGTGTTATTTTTCATTGTTTAAATTGTATTTTTAAATGCTAGATAGAGTATATATAAGACCAAATAAACCTTCTAACCATAAAACTTAATTTTTCATGATATATACATATCTTTTTTAAAATGATATATAATATATTAAAATATTTTACATAACATGTATAGCTAGATATTTTATGTGTCATGTCTCCATTCTTAATCCAATGAACATGCCATAATACATAGACAAAATAATTTTTTTTTTAATAAACTTATATAACCGAGGTTTTAACTATAGCTTTACAACAAATCTTACCATGATTCCAATATTAATAAGTCATGTCCATTATCTGCGATATTAAATACGAGTTTAATACAAAGTGCAGAGCATGGTTATCCTACTGTACCATAGGACTGTCGATAACTATGTTATTGACAATCCTCTGTCCGTTGCATTTTGTAGATTGTTATATCAAACATAGATGACTCAACTCGCACTCCGAACTAGCTTCCACCAGTCATTCCAGGAATTAATACTTTGCTCTGCCGTTTTGGGTGGCATGGCAGCCATATCAGGACACCTCGGGATCATACCACACATCAACGATGGAGGTTATGAGCCTCAAATCTAATGGCTATAATCTGCCCGGGAGACTTTTCCATCCATCAGGTTGGGATTGCGCGTTCCATTTGCACCCTTCTCCCTTGGCGCTATGCTCTGCCCCTCTGCTTGCGGTTGCTAATACTGAAGGGCTTATGCACAACGCGCTTGTCTAGTCTCAGAGGCGGTCGAAGGTTTCATGTCTGTCGTTTACACAAATATGAACATGTATGATTTTTCCTTATCTTTACTGCTGTGTAAAATTTGTTTCACAAGATTAGTTTTAGTTTGTTTTCTGATACGTTTTCATAGATCACACAAGCTAGCATTATCTAAGTTCCTAATTTCTATAGGCTCTTGTCTACTCAGTTTAGTCTCAAACAATGTTTATTCCTGCTCTTATTGTTGGGTTTGCAAGTGTATTTTGTACAGGCCCCTCTTGAAGGCCTTGTCACTTTCTATACCAATGTCACCTACACATGTCTGCTTGCGCAGACCCCCACTTTGGCTCAGATAAAATCTACATTATAAGCCTTTATAATTCTACTAACATTAAATTTTTCTGATAGAATGTAAATTACATAATTCTTATTTCTCTGCAACCAATGAATTCTCTGATAGATTATAAATTACCAAATTATTATTACATTTCTACAGATAATGTATTCTCTGATAGAATATAGATTATAGAATCCTTATATTTCTGCAAACAGTGAATTCTCTGATAGATTATAAACTACCAAATTATCACATTTCTACAGGTAACATATTCTCTGATAGAATATAAATTACAGCATCCTTATACTTCTACAAACAAAGAATCCTCTGATAGTTTATAAATTACCAAATTATTACATTTCTACAGACAATGTATTTTCTGATAGGATATATATATTACTAAACTCTTATACTTCTTCAAACATTTAGATTTTAGATAATCTATAAATTGAAGAAAAGATTCTCACTTTAACACTCACGATTAATCAACGTACATCTTCCTTTGCAGAATGACAGTCGTAGGTACTGCTTACCTGTGATCCTATATAAAAGACCCCAACGATCTCAAACACCTTACCACCTCAGCTTGTCATCCTCCCGATCACGAGATTCGTCTTCCAGACCAAATCTCCCCCCAAGCCTGCTTGCAAGACCACCGTCTTCAGCAAGACTTCTGCACATAGTGCTAATGCTATCTGGTCATCACCAGACGTAGCATACTTTTCACTATCCTTCCCGTTTGTCTCTACAACATGGTTTTTTCCTCTCCCCCACCCCTTTTCTTGGAGTGTTCTTCTGTTGGGGAAGACAGTTAGGGTTTTTCCCTTTCTTTCTTTCTTTTATTTTTTTACTGGGAACTGCCTTTTACCTTTTTGTTTCCAACTTATTAATGAGAAGTTACAATCTGTTATATTCAGTCATTCTCTAACTTCATAAATTAATAATATTATTAACAAAATAGAAAAATAACAATAACAATATTATCTAGTTTTCTTATAGTGGTAAATAAAATATTTACAGCTTTTCTGGGGGCATTACATCTTCCAACCCTAAAAGCAAACATCATCTCGATGTTTCTCAGTCTCAAAAAGCTTTGGATAAGCTTCTTTCATGAGCTGTTCATCCTCCCAGGTGGCCTCATCTGGCCCAAAGTGCTACCATTGCACTTTAACCTGGATGATGGCTCATTTCCGCAGCATTACTTCTCTTCGTTCGAGAATACTCTGCGGCTCGACCAAGAATTCTCCTTCCAGTTCGACTTGTAACCACAGAATTAAAGTCAGTTTTGCCTTTAACATCATAATTTAACTGACCTATTTAAGATTTTTTTTTTACTTGAACATCTTGCCAACTGACTATGTGCTTAGGATCATAAATGTATTTTTCAATACTGATACAAGGAAGACATTGTGAACCCGAATATGGCTTGGTAGGGCGAGTTGGTATGCTACTGGCCCAACCCTTGCCAAAATTTGGAATGGTCCACAAAACCGGGGTGCCAACTTGGTGCACCCACTCCATTATAATGTACTCCTTTTTGCTCGAATCCTCACATACACATGATCCCATACTTGATATTCTTTAAAGATTCTCTTCTTATCGGCAAAACTCTTTTGCCTATCTTGGGTTGCCTTCAAATTAGATCGTACCTTTTTGACCAACTCCTCCATTTCTTTTAACATTTTAGGCCCCAACATTAATTTGTCCTCCGGTCCCCCCCAATTAGAGGGTGTGTGACATTTTCATTCGCACAAGACTTCAAACGGGCTCATCTGCAGAGAACTATGATATCCGTTGTTATACACAAACTCAACCAAATGCAGATAGTCCTCCCACTTAGATGGTTGCTGCATTACATAGGCCCTCAGCATGTCCTCTACCACTTGATTTACACGTTCGGTTTGTTCGTCTGTTTGTGGATGATAGGCAGTACTAAAATTTAACTGAGTCCCCAACCCCTCAAAAATAATTTTCCAGAAGACTGAGGTGAATTTCACATCCCGGTTTGAAATTATAGTTTTTGGCAACCCATGCAGTCTGAAAATATTTTGCATAGAAATATGAGCAATCTGTATTGCTTTGTAAGTGGATTGCACTGGTATAAAATGAGCTGATTTACTTAACTTGTCCACCACCACCATGATGGAATCATTATTTCTTTTATATTTGGGTAAACCTGTTATTAAATCCATAGATATGGTTTCCCATTTCCACTCTGGAACTGGTAGTGGGTGTAACAACCCTACAGGGTGTTGATGTTATGCCTTAATTTTTTGGCATTTTAGACATTGTGCCAAATATTCTGCTACATCTTTTTTCATGCTTGGCCAATAATATTCCTTCCTGAGTGCAGCAATCAACTTTTGATACCCCGGATCTCCAGTACAAGGACTTCTATGAATATATCTAAAATCAAGCATTTAATGTCATCTTGGTTGGGCACATACAACTTTTTTTTATAGTTCAGCATGCCAACTGCATCTATAGTGTAACCTTGCTGATTTTCTTTGCTGGTTGGATTGTGAACTTGCTATCCTATTTGCTGATATTTTGAATCTTGTTCTGATGCCTTTTTAATCATCTCATCGAAATTAGTACGCCCCTCGCTACTAGAAATTTCATAAAGACACTGCACCTTCCGACTTAAAGCGTCTGCTACCCGGTTTTCTTTCCCTTTCAAATGCTTAATTTCGAAATCAAAACCACTTAGGAAATCCACCCATCGTGCCTGCCTAGCATTTAAGGTAGGCTGACTGAAATAACTAGTCAAACTGTGATGGTCCGTCATTAAAAGAAACTTTTTTCCCATTAGGTAGTGGCGCCACATCTTTAAGGCGTGAATCACAGCTGTCAACTCCAGATCATAAGCGGAATATTTCTGCTCATGTTCCTTTAACTTTCTGGATTCATAGGCGATTACCTTTCCTTCTTGCATCAGTACCCCTCCTACCCCTTCCTTACTCGCATCAATACACACCACATAGTCCTTACTCGGATCCGCTATACTTAAGATAGGTGCTGTGGTGAGCAGATGCTTGAGTTGTTCAAAACTTCTTTGGCATTCTGTAGTCCATTTAAAAGTTTTTCCTTTTTTCTGCAAGGAAGTGATAGGGTAAGCCACTCTCGAAAATCCTTCCACAAACCGCCTGTAGTAACCCGCTAATCCCATGAAGGATCTTATGTCTGCCACGTCCTTTGGTACGGGCCATTCCATTATGGTCCTTATCTTTTCGAGATCCACAGTGATCCCATCTTTAGTGATTATGTGTCCCAAGTATTGTATTTGTTCCTTAAAGAAGTCGCACTTGCTGTATTTGGCGTATAATTGGTGCTCTCGGAGAGTTTGCAATACCAATCTGAGGTGCTCCTTGTGTTCCTCCATATTCCGGGAATATATCAGTATATCGTCAATAAAAATTAACACAAACTTGTCTAAATACTAATGAAATATGTTGTTCATTAAGCACATAAAGGTTGCAGGGGCGTTGGTTAACCCAAAGGGTAACACCACAAACTCATAGTGTCCATATCGTGTTCTAAAAGAAGTTTTGGCTATGTCCTCCTCTTTAATCCTGATTTGGTGGTAACCTGATCGTAAATCAAGTTTTGAGAATACTGTTACCCCTTTTAACTGATCAAAAATTCATCAATACGGGGTAAAGGGTATTCATTCTTAATTGTCAATTTATTCAACTGACGATAGTCCATACACATACGAAGGGTTCCATCCTTCTTTTTGACGAACAACACGGGGCTCCCCAAGGCGACACATTAGGGCAGATGTAGTTTTTATCCAAAAACTCTTGCAGTTGCATTTTCAGTTCTATGAGTTCTGGTGTGCTCATACGATAGGGGGCTTGGGACACCGGAGCTGCCCCTAGTACCAATTCAATAGTAAAATCTATGTCCCTTTTGGGTGGCAGTCTGGGTATCTCCTCTGAGAATACATCAACAAATTCTTGCACAACCAATATATTTTCCAAGGTGGTTGTCTTTTCTTTTGAGTTGGCATAACCAACCTGAATAGCATAAATCTGACACCCTTTTCTAATACACTTTGCTAGCTGAGAGGTGGTTATTGGTCGAATCTGTACGGGCCTTGGGATGCCTTGCATCTCCCGTCCTTCTCCCAGCTCATTCTTGTAGTAAATAGTTTTTGTTTTGCAATTTATAATGGACCAACGTTTTTCCAGCCAATCCATGCCTATCAATACATCATATGATCCAAGGGGAAGTATGTTTAGATCTGCCATTAAAGGCTGACCTGCTATTTCCAAAGGGCAGTTATTAACCTTGGCCAATACTCGTCTCTTTGCCCCTGTTTCCAGCTGTACTAGCCAAGGGTTTTTAAACTTGACAGATTGTAATTTACACTATTCCACAATCTTAGGACTAACATAACTTAACGTATCTCCAGGGTCAATTAAAATAGATACGGTATGATTAAAAATATTACCTTCAAACTCCACCATAGTTGGCTGGTACTCTGCCTAACGGTCATCGAGAGCAACATTAATTTTTGGAATGCTTCTGGCTACATCTCCTATTGTTGATGCCTCATGGATTTGCGAGACTTGATCGATGCCTTTACGATGAGGGCAATTTTTGATGTAGTGTGGTCCCCCACATCCCCAGCACTGTACTGGGGGTCTTGTTGTTCCTTTGTTGTCAATTCTGCCAGTTTGCTCGCTGATCCTTGATTTAGTTGGTGGCTTAATTCTGAGTTGATTCTTTGGTAGATTTATGTTATTTGGCCCTTTGGAAAATTCCTTACCAATGCTGCCCTGATTTCCTTTATTTCCAAATGCCGTCTTATTACCTTTCTTTTCTGTCCATTTTCTGCCCAAAACTTCACCCTTCTATTTATTTTGCTGGTAACATATCCTAGCCTTTCGTATAACCTCGTCCATCATTTTTAGGTTATCAAACTCAATTCTCTCCCTCATTGTCGCGGGTAAACTACTGACAAAAAATTGAACGTTAGCCTTTTCTTCACGGATGTATGGTACATATTGCAGCAAGGAGGTAAATCGGGTGATAAACTCATCCATGGTTTGCTGTCCAAGCCGCAAGTCATGAAACTCTCTTGCCTTCTCATCATAAAATCGTTCCGTCAAATATCTTTCCTTGAAGTATTTTTGGAACTTCTCCCAAGTAATACTTGGCTCACTCACTCCTCGTACAATCTTGACCTCTTCTCACCATAAGGTGGCCTTCCCTTGCAACTGAAAGATAGCCAACCGGGACTTTAGATTGTGATCGTACTCATATAATTGAAAATATTTATTCATGTTAATAAGCCAGGCTTTAGCTGCTTCCTCTAATTCTTCGTCAAAGTGTGGCAGTTTTATTTTCCGGAACTCCCCTTGTAATTCTATCCGCTGCCTTTTCGATGTCTGGTGCTCAGAGGCATTATCTGACTTTTCTTCTCGATTCTCTTCCCTTCCTTCTGACTCTTCCTGTTCTGTGTGGTAGCCTTGTTCCTCTGACACTCGTTGCTGCTCAAGGCTGGGATTCGGCGGGCGCTGATTCTGCTTATTGGACAGGCTCTTCATAATTTTTTCCTGTTCCAAGGTTAGCCTTGCATTGTCCTCCCTTAAGCGGGCCATCTCCCTTTTTAATTCCTGAACTGTTTCCAGTATTGCAAGATTTGTGCTACGAGCCTCTTCCCCTAACTATACCCATATTTCAGGGTTATTTTCAGGGAATGCTCCAGGCCCTAGGCCAGCCATATTCTGGCGCATGCTCTAACTATTCTTCTTATAACCGTTGTTGTCCTGTTTCTCTGTGCTTCACAAATTAATAGATCAACAACAGTTAGTATTCCAAGGAAAACAGTAACTAAAGCACAGTTCATTTGCCAGAGGTCACAGTTTTTGTAACTTGGCTCTGATACCACATGTCATGTCTCCATTCTTCAATCCAATGAACATGCGATAATACACAGACAAAATAATTTTTTTTAATAAACTTATATAACCGAGGTTTTTAACTATAGCTTTACAACAAATCTTACCATGATTCCACAGTATTAATAAGTCCTGTCCATTATCTGGGATATTAACTATGAGTTTAATACAAAGTGCAGAGCATGGTTATCCTACTGTACCACAAGACTGTCGATAACTGTGTTACTGATAGCCCTCTGTCCGTTGCATTTAGTAGATTGTTATATCAAACATAGATGACTCAGCTCGCACTTCGAACTAGCTGCCACCAATCATTTCAGGAATTAATACTCTGCTCTGCCATTTTGGGTGGCATGGCAGCCATATTAGGACACCTTGGGATCATACCATGCATCAACGATAGAGGTTATGAGCCTCAAATCTAACGGCTGTAATCCGCCCGGGAGACTTTTCCATCCATCAGGTTGGGATTGCACGTTCCATTTGCACCCTTCTCCCTTGGCGCTATGCTCTGCCCCTCTGCTTGCGGTTGCTAGACCTGAAGGGTTTATGCACAACGCACTTGTCTGGTCTCAAAGGCGGCCTAAGGTTTCATGTTTGTCGTTTACACAAATATGAACAGGTATGATTTTTCCTTATCTTTACTGCTGTGTAAAATTTGTTTTCACAAGATTAGTTTTAGTTTGTTTTCTGATACGTTTTCATAGATGACACAGGCTAGCATTATCTGAGTTCCTAATTTCTACAAGCTCTTGTCTACTCAGTTTATTCTCGAACAAGGTTTATTCCTGCTCTTATTGTTGGGTTTGCAAGTGTATTTTGTACAGGCTCCTCTTGAAGGTCTCATCACTTTCTATACCAATGTCACATACACATGTCTACTTGCGCAGACCCCCACTTTGGCTCAGATAAAATCTACATTATAAGCCTCTATAATTCTACTGACATTAAATTTTCTGATAGAATGTAAATTACAGAATTCTTATTTCTCTGCAACCAATGAATTCTCTGATAGATTATAAATTACCAAATTATTATTACATTTCTACAGATAATGTATTCTCTGATTGAATATAAATTGCAGAATCCTTATATTTGTGCAAACAATGAATTCTCTGATAGATTATAAACTACCAAATTATTACATTTCTACAGGTAACGTATTCTCTGATAGAATATAAATTACAGAATCCTTGATTACCAAATTATTACATTTCTAAACATAATGTATTTTTTGATAGGATATATATATTACTAAACTCTTATACTTCTTCAAACATTTAGATTTTAGATAATCTATAAATTGAAGAAAAGACTCTCACTGTAACACTCACTATTAATCAACGGACAACTTCCTTTGCAGAATAACAGTTGTAGGTACTGCTTACCTGTGATCCTGTACAAAAGATCCCAACGATCTCAGACACCTTACCACCTCAGCTTGTCATCCTCCCAACCATGAGATTCGTCTTCCAGACCAAATCTCCCCAAAAGCCTGCTTGCAAGACCACCGTCTTCAGCAAGACTTCCGCACATAGTGCTAATGCTATCTGGTCATCACCAGACGTAGCATACTTTTCACTATCCTTCCCGTCTGTCTCTACAACACAGTTTTTTCCTCTCCCCCCACCCCTTTTCTTGGAGTGTTCTTCTGTTGGGGAAGACAATTAGGGTTTTTCAATTTTTTTTTTTTTTTTTTTTCTTTTTTTACTGGCAACTGCCTTTTACCTTTTTGTTTCCAACTTCTTTATGAGAAGTTACAATATGTTATATTTAGTCATTCTCTAACTTCAAAAATTAACAACATTATTAACAAAATAGAAAAATAACAATAACAATATTATCCAGTTTTCTTACAGTGGTAAATAAAATATTTAAAGCTTTTCTAGGGGCATTACATTATGACACAAGTTAAAATGGTTTTTTATTATTAACATATTTTTAAGTATATGTCAATATTAATTAGTATTAAAATATTTTATCAATAACCAAATTATGAGATTTAAACATTTTACTCACATATTTTTTTTTACTTCTAATTACTTTACAAGATATTTGTTTTTTTAATTATAGCTGACATTATTTTTCTATTTAGAACATAATTTTTAACCTTAATTTTTTTATTTTAAAGAGAAACAAATGGAAAAACAATCTTACAATGTATTATATATTATTTTAAATTATGGTTAAAACCGTTTTATTTATATTTATTGTTAAAATTATGGTCAAAATCTCTTTATAATAAATACTTTTTTATTATTATTAATTTTTTAATTTCTCAAGAATATTTTTATAATAAATATATATTTCATTATTTTCCTTAAAAAATTGGATAACGTTCATATGAGTGTTCACTTAGACATTTATCCCTATAACCTATATTAACATTCACTTGGTTAATTATTTCTTTATAATAAGCCCAACACTCTTTATCCAATCTATTATGTTTTTCTTGTGTCCTGATGAGATCCACATGACATCGCCACTCAAAAGGTAGGACACCATTAAATCTATACACAACATATATCTAGAAACTTACATCAACATATATATATGTAATCAAATTTTTTTTATTAGTTCAAAAGATTACATATCTCCATAATGTTTCTTAAAACCTTATTGGCCTCATGCTCACTAGATTTATTGGCCAATAATGCATACCCAAATACAATTTAACAATTTTCTAAAATGACAAAAACTTACATAGACTGATAGGAAAAAAGTGTCAAAAAACCCATAAGACCAAAAGACAACTAACTATAATCAGAAATCATCGGAATTCACTATAGCAAGATGATCTAGACTTGGGCTAGGGTATGGAGGATGTTTAAAGTCACAGTGAACATGCCCCTCCATGTGAGCTAATCTAGTCTCCATATGGTCTAGCTTCTAGATTCGTTGCTACTCTCTCCATAGACTAACAAATATATCATGCATCTCCCACCGATTTCTTTATATGTGGTTCATGAAATCCATAATGTCATTGTGATCATCTTGTCGAGCCCGAATGAGCTATTCCAAGGAGACATTTACCTGCGAACATAAAACTAGCACCGTCGTCCACAAGGGGGTCTCTCATTTCCGTGGGCATAGACCTTGGGCAAGTCCATCATTTCTCTTTGACCCTGGTCCATCTGTTGCTATCGTGTTGGATGCCCCCTCCCCTCCATTCCTTTTCGTGCCCAACCTCGATGAAGAGACATATTTGATTGGAACTTCTCCGAATGCAAATGCACACCCACCCTCCACTTAACTACATGCCCAATAAAGAAAACAACTCTCTTGCACCATTGAATCTACCTGAAAAGATAGATATGCCCCTTCATCACGTGTGGGGCCTTAGTATTCCCCTCCTGCCAATGCAAACACCTCCTACCAAGGGAGCCTCCATAAAACACAACCGAAATTGCAGAGACTTTAAAAATAACAACTGCCCCACCACTATCCAAGTTGACTCAACCTACTGATAGACACCACGCCCATACACAACTAGAGACTAGGTCACTTGCAACACTCAAGCACCCATGGGTGTGTTGACAAACTATCCACCCCCCAATTGCAAATAGAAAAGGCCAGCTAAAACACCCCTTGCCAAACGACCACTCCACTCAGATAAACACAGTAAAGCTAGATGAGATAAACACACAATTAACTATCACAACATGTAAGACTAGGCTTAAAATTTTATACCTTGTATGTATTTCCCATAGCATCTCTATGGGATGACTTGGAGAGCCCACATCGAGATTATAGTTTAACCGCTCCATGATCAATCTTACACCTCTTCACTTGATGCCCAACTTTCAGTTTCCTACACTCTAGATCTCCTGCTTATTAGAAAGAGGAATCTAAATTTCTCTAAGAATTCCCCCTACTGTCACAGGACTGGTACAAAGAGAATTCCCCTCATATTTCTATGCAAGCCCGAGCACCCAAGCATACAAACTATAATCCTTACGTCCTTCTATTTTACATTGAAAGAATTGCCATCGTCATATATACTAGTCACACCTTTGGTAAAAATATCCAAGGATCGGAATGACAAACATTAACGCTCTTAATTACCACCTTATTGTGCCATGTGGCTTCACACACCTTTGGTAAAAATATCCAAGGATCGAAATGACAAATATTAACGCTCTTAATTACCACCTTGTTGTGCCATATGGCTTCACACGAGAGTGCATGCAACCCATCTTCCACGAAGTAAATAATTAATATTGCAAAGATCCATGGGGTGGTGAACCCTAGATGAATATGTATATTATTAATCAAATACATTTTCAAATAAAAAAATTTCTACATTCCTAATTAAGTTATAACATAAAAAAAAAAACACAAATTGATTAAAAAATCCTTACCATTATATATAGTTAAAATATCATAAATTTAAAAATAAGCAATAAAATATTAGATTAAATTAAAAGAAAAATAATTATTCGCATATTTATAGATATCAAATACACAACATTCTACAAATTAATCTAAAAACTTTCTCTTACAACTAAATACCACCATAGATCTATCTTAATTCTAGATCTACCTCAAATATCTCAAGATGCAAACTTACTTTTGAGTGCAAAACTTCATTGAGAGATTTGATTCCTCTCATTGCTTGGTATATCCTTAGTTAAGATGGATCTATACTAGATCTTAACAATTTATTTATATCATATAAATTTCACATATTTATATATATAAGTATTCTCATTTTTAATTTTATTAAAGCCTTGATTCAATTTCTATAGAATATTCACATAGTATTCTTAGTAGTAGTGAGGATAGAGGGTTTAGATATATCTCAAAAGTAATTATAATATTTTCACTTATAGATTTAGTTAAAAAATGTTATAAAATTAAATTAAATCAAAATATTTATAAAGTATTTTGATTGTGAAATGAGTTATCGTTTTTAGACATGTGGTATTGATAATCCTTAATATTGGCCCATGATATTGTAGCAAAACCTATTTACAAGTTAATAATATTTTGGTTAAGAATATTGTTATATTATAAGTTTATTGTAAATATTAAGTTTTTGTGTGTTTGTTAATTAAATTTAAAGATGGTTATGAAATCATTATTTTAATTTATATGGTAAAATGAATCTTAATTTATAGCTACTATTTATACATTGTATATTTTAATATGATATATATGTATTATGATTTTCTTTTATCTAAAAATTTGTTCGTAATTTTATTAATAAAAACAAAATTACAATATAAGAAATTGAAATTTATTATTTTTATTATTTTTAAGAACTTGTTATTAATTGAGCCAACATTTAAATGTTTAGACTCATTTACTAACACTGCAACATCTCAAGTCCCAAGGGTTAGCTCAACTAGTTGAGTCCCCATTGTTAAGTACCTCGCCGATCGAGAGGTCACATGGTCAATTCTCCTCGATGCCCTTGGGGTTAGGCCCTGCTACTCTGGTCGAGGGGCTTGATTCCCTTCAGGGTTGATCAACCCAGATTTTCTGTGGACATAACGACCACTTAGTGTCCGTGAATGACCCGAAATATATATATATATATATATATATATATATATATATATATATATCTCCCATACTGGGCTCTATATTGATTTTGACCTTTTATTATTTTTTAATTGATTTGACATATGAATGTTTACAAACAAACTTTTACACCACTACAATATCAACCCCATATTAGGTTGTAGAGTGCCTCTTAGCAAAATGATAGATATCTTTTTTACAATTAATATACATTTCAAATAATTTATTATTTTTTTTTATATAGAGAGGGGGGAGAGTAATCCACCCCATGGTTTTTTGTTCTGAGATGTGGTTTCAGGGTTTCTTTTTGTAAGGTAATGGTTTGGGATCATTAATATAAATTAATAGGTTTCACCTAGTCACCGTGCAATATGGAGGATGATGTGGGGCTTGTTGATTACTCAGACAATATCTTATTTGAAGAGGATATATTCATTCAAAGTTTTGGTAGTACCAATGGTAAGGTGGTTCGTTTCATGAGCTAGGAGGCACAAGAGGTGGCCATTGATGGTCTGAGGTATATAGTTCATTACATATCCTTAGATCCTCAAATCTCATGCTTTGACATCTTGGGACAAGATCATAAAACCTTTGGTATTCTATGAGGAGAAAACACTTACTCTTTCAATAATATACCAATCCTTAAGGAAGCGATACTTCATAATGGTGAGGTTTCATCCTAAGTAACTCTCCCTGTTTGATATTTGTTCTCGATTCTATTATGACCCTTAGGTCTAGTGTTGTGACAGAGGAGGCAGGATTTGTAGGACCTAGTCTAAACTTCGAGTGATTTGGTGGAGGTGAAGGGGAAGACTCAAGATCCATATTAGGGATAAAGAAATGAAAAGTGGTGAGAAGCGGGGGAGGAAAAGCCTTATTGGTTGTTAGAAAAGGCATCAAATTCAATCAAATTTTAGACCTAGTTGGAAAGACCTTAGCCGGGAAATTCTTAGGTCGAAGAGTGGGTTGTGATTTAGTGAATACATGGGTTAAGTATTTTTAGTTGTCCATTATTGGATATTGTCTTCTCTTCCACATTCATATTAGGGGTTGGACGAAGTTTATATTCAATGTAGAGGAGGATGCAAATTGAATCTTGAGAGAGGTGTGGTTCTTGGATAATGCCTTGATTTCCATAAAGTTTTGGATGATGTTTGACTCAAAGGAGGACTTCTTGGGAACTCCTCTAGTGTGGGTAATATTTCCCAATATCCATATGGACTTCTGGATTATCCAAGCGATTAATACTATAAGGAATTCAATCGATAAGATGATTTTGGTAGATGATAGTTTTAACTTAAATAAGTTTCATATTATTCTTAAAGTCCTAGTGGAAGATGATATGGGAAAAGGAATGATCAAATTTGTGGATCTAGTATACGACAATAAATGCCTCACACAACCATTTTATTACTTAAATATCCCATTTTAGTGCTCCATCTTTCATAATTACATGTGTACTTCACAAGATTGTCTAAAATGATTCATTAGAAATATGTTGTGGTGAATGAATTTAGATGGGTCGTGGTGTTCCATGGAGGGGTCTCAAAGTCCTCAAAAACTCAAATATCAAGCTCTAGATTGTTAGGAGAATGGATACCATTTGATGGATAATTCTCCCATTAACAATCACCTTGATATTATTTTTATTTGGCACATGTCCATTTATCTCATTGAAGAAATTTCTTTTAGAAGAAGATTGGAGAATTTGATAAGTGTGTTATGTCCCAAAAGTGTTAGTTTGTTTTTGGATAACCCTGTGCTGAAAGATGTTCCATCTATAGTTCCTTCACCTTCCTTCACCACAAGATTTGAAATCGAGTAAGTATGTTGATTTTATGTCCTCTCTGCCCTCTTGTGGGCCTTCCCCCATGAATTCTATTACCCATTTAAACCTATTATCCATACAATGAACCATTATTATAATTATAATCATTCCTTTATTAACAACTTTGGGTTTTGGCCCTAACCACTTCTTTCAGTTGAGGGGTTGGTTACTATGAACTTTGTCCCTTAAAACAGAAAGAGATAAACTCCTTTGAGAAGTTTAGAGGTAAACTCCTTTGAGCAGTTTAGAGGCTCAGGTTGAGAATTATTCAAGGATATAGGAGGGTGAGGGGCTAGTTGGAAGTGAAGACAATAACACCTAGGGAGTTTCCATTAATAAAGTCAACCATGTCTTCCAAAAGATAATATCTATGGTTATGAGAGTAGGACAAGCCCCATGGGAAACTCACCCATGAATATTCAAGCATTGCGAGGCCAAGCATACAAATTGGCCTTGAATTGAAAATTAGAACTTGAAAAACTTAATGTCATGTTGTATAAGAAATTACGAGTAATGGGGAAGTGTTAACTCTAAAACTTAAAAAGATATTGGATTCCTGGGATTATATGATAGTTGATTGAAAGGGACATTCCAAGGGGTTAATTACTAGGTGGGCCCACACAATTTCTCTAATAAACTCTTTCACTTTTCATTCAAAATTATTTATAAAGGCGAGTCAACAAGTTCCTTAGTTTCTATAACTCATAATCCTAAATTTTTATGGTCCTTATGATGAAAGGAAGGGGTTTTGGGAAAAAAATGTTCAATTCTGTCATTATGAAATGTTAAAGGGTTCATTTTGGGAGGATATTTGAACTTCACCCTCAGTCAAAGAGAATTTTAGGGAGAAATTTCTCCACTAGATCCATTGGAAGATTTCCTTTAGCATATCTTGGATATGGGTGCTTTAATGGATGTCGATCCCTTAAAATTCCAACAAACATGGGGGAATGACTAGGAGGGGAAGGAGGCAATGTACAAGAGATTAGATAATTTCATCATTCTCTTATAATTTTCTACTCAACGTGGAAATGTGACACTCCTCGATCATTCATATCAAATGCTTAGATCATTATAATATGATTTTGTTGTAATTAGAAGGGATGGATCCCCATCCAAGAGGCCCATACATATTTAACTTTCGCTAGAATGGGGAGGAGGAATTCTAGTTGTTGATTAAGGATAATTGGGTCTCTTTTGACTTGCACTAAAATCTTTTAGCTCGTGATCAATTTCTCAACTCCTTAGAATCAATAAATCCATAGTGGAAAGATGGGTAAGGGATTGTTATTGATCTTGATATGGGTTGTTATCTACAGTGGAAAGTAATTTAGAAGTTTTAATGCCTAATTCTAAATATGGACCTCTTGAAGAAGAGGTAGGACTTATATTGTAGGATGTGGAAGGCAATCCAAGGTTTTGCTTGAAAGGTAGAATGAGTGGTGTCTTTGGGTAGATTGGCTTGAATTTTGTGATGATAACATGAAGATTCTATTATTGGGTATGTGTTATATTCTTTGCATGACTAAATCCATGTTTTGTACGTTGTGTTGCTTACAATAGGACAAAGGGGTCATAAGGGGTAAAAGTCCCCTTGTGTGGGGGTTCAGGGACAGTGCTCTCAAAAAAAAATTGGGCAATTTCTTGGGTCAATTTTTGGTGGTTTTCGGTGCACAATTTTCACTTTTATAGGTTTTATGGTGCATGGTTTTGTAAAATTTGTTAAGTAATTGTGGTTATATTTTAATATAGGTAAATGGATTGGAAATTTATGGATGTTGCAAGATATATATATTGTATTGTAATACAACAAAGGAGAATGTATTGAATTTATTTATTTATTTATTTATTTTTTAATGGTTTCTTGGTTTTGGTTTCTAAGGTAAAATATTTGTATCAATGTGTATGTATGCCATTGCATCTTTTCTGTTTGCCCCTAAGAATCTATTTGAAACAAGTAAATGTACATGGTTAAAAACTAGATTATTGAAAATGCAACAAGAAATTCCTAAGACATAGTTACTGGAGAATCCACAATAAAACTTATTTTCCGTCAACGTTTCAAATCCCAACTGGGATCCATCATCAGGACTGCTTGAATGCTTGATAGAAGAAGAGCTAAATTGAGGGAATTAAATAGTAATGAGGGAAGAAGATTAAAGGATGAGATGAATGACGAAATTCCTATTTTAATTTTGATTAAATTAAGATAAATTCAAATTTCAATTTCAATTTCAGCAAAAATCAAGAAATTCCTAATTTAATTTTGATTAAATTAAGATAAATTCAAATTTCAATTTCAATTTCAGCAAAATACTTGTACGCAGTTAAATGAGGTGAAAAGGCTCTTGTTACTCAGTTAACTCAGTATATTTGAGTTGGAGACACTTGAGTTCAGTTATACATGATTCATTGCTAATTTTGTAGCAATATCATTAAGTTAATTTGAGTTACTGTCAGTGTAACTAGTTCTCACTGTTAGTAGAACTAGTGGAGGTTCGGTCAAGGGTGTGTAACTTTTTTCACACTGAGTAATCATCCAGTTAATTGATTAATCAACCTAAATTAACTCATGCATGCAGATAATTCTATTTACCCAGTTGAGATTGGAGTTCAAGGGTAGTGTACTATCAGTTATAAAATAGTCCAAGTTGTACAGGTCATGCATCTAGTTAAAGAAGGACCTATAGGAATTGCACAATCCAAATTGAGGAATTTCCTAAATAATAGGGGCCTAATTCCCAAGGGAATAACACAAGGAAATAGGGGCTTGGAGGCTCAAAATTTCAGATAAGTATTGGCCAAGTTTAGTCATTCATGCATAGGATAGAAGATACAGGTGCAGGTTGAACTCAAGCTTGAGCAAAGCATATTGTATTCATCTAGATTCTTTGATTAATGCAATACATAAAGTAAGGGGTTTTGGGGAGTTTCTTTCTCCTAGATAAATCTCCATGTATGTGTGTTGGATCTTGATTCATGTTAATTATTTGTGTTCTCGGTTGTGAATTTTATTTCACAGATGAGTAGAGTATCTTCTAGTCTTGTGATTTAGTAAATTTCATGATAAGTTTAGAATCTACACATTAATTTCTACATAGATTTGGTACCAAAGTAGTTTTGGCTTCAAGGGGATGCTTTTATGGGTTTGACTTAGGCCTATGGTAGAACTTGTTATGGTGGAAGATTTGAGGAATTGATTCTTATCAAAGGAAATGGTGAGTATTTGAAAAATAGAGATTAAGAAATTCAATGGGCAGATTTTTGACCCATGGAAGCTCAAAATTGAAGATCTGCTGGTGGACAAAGATCAGTGGATCGTTGTTGATCCAATTATTGCATCAATAAGGATGTTAATAGAAGACCAAGTTAGATCAAAGGCAAAGAGGACAATATCATTGTGTCTCTCATATTTAGTACTGTTAAATGTTTTAGAAGAAGATATAACGAAGCTATTATGGAACAACTTAGGGGTTTTGTATTAGTTTAAGTCCTTAATAAACAAATTGTTCCTATGGTAAATTCTATATAACATGAGGATGAAGGATGGAGGCTCAGTGATAGAGCAAAATCTAAACACCCTCAATATTATGGTAAGTCAACTATTATCTATTGATATTAAGATTTCAAATGCAAATAATTGTCTTAGCTTGTTGTGATCTTTACCAAACTCATGGAATAGTTAAGTTGTTTCCATAGGCAGTAAGCAACTATTTTAAGTTTCAACGAAATAGTCGCATCCTTATTATCCAAGGAGATAAGACAAATAAAATGGAAATTCATAACATAGATAATTTGTTTATAAGAGGATGTTCTCATAATAGAAATAAAAATAAGTCACTAAGTGGGAAATCTAAATCTAGAGGAAGATTTAAATCTCTAGGAAAATTCATAAAGGTATGTTGGAGATGTGAAAAGAAGGGCATTAGAATAAATACCAGATCCAAAATCACTTAGAAAGGCAAGGGATTTGGTGATGCTCATTCTCTAGAAGAAAAAATATCCCTAGATCAAGGATGGGATGTGAACTTGGCTTCTTCATATACATGTGTAGATCAAGATGCATAACTAATAGAATCAAGTGCATCCTTTCAAATGACTCCTCACAAGGAGTGTTTTTGTAAGTATGAAGGGTATGATGGAGGGGATGTTTTCCTAGGAGGTGAATCGATAGCCAAAATCATAGGGTGAGGAAACGTGAAGTTGTAGCTCATGGATGGAAGGATTAAAACACTCTCTAGCGTTCTTCACATCCTAGGCTTGGCCAACAATTTGATTTTTGTAAGAAAGATGAATGACGTAGGTGTAAAAATAATGTTTAATAAGGATACTTGCTGCATGATTGGAGGAGTAATAGCTTTGCTAAGGGGAGTTCAAATTGGAACTTTGTCTAAGCTGTTGGGAAACAATGTTAGTGATGCATGGAAATGTTTTGTTATTCTTGAGAGTAGATTTGAAGAAGGAAAAACTCCTACTATCTCTAGAGAAAATATTATGTTGTGGCTTCAAAGATTGGGACATATCGGAGAGAAAGGCCTTCAAAGACCATATGTTAATGGTATGGCATAAGGTATGTCTAATTGCTGTTTGGATTTTGATTTCTATGATTTTTTTTTATATGGGAAGTAGAATCGGGTAATATTCTCCTCTCGTGCTACATGGGCAAAGGGAATGCTATAACTAGTGCATAGTGATTTGTTTGAACTTGTCTTGGTTCCATAACTAGGTAATTTTTTTGTATTATGTATTGTTTATATAAAAAAAACTTCTCGAAAAAACACGGGTTTATTTCCTTAGAAAGAAATTTGGAGTCTTTGATCACCCTCATTAGCATTAGATAACAAGACTCCACATGAGGTATGAATTGGTAAGAAACCCTCTCTTAATAATCTCTAGGTATTTGGATGTGATGCTTATGTACATCTTCCAAAAAGAGAATAAGATTAACCTAGCTACGAAAGCCAAAATTCTTATGTTTTTTGAATATGAAGATGGTTTGAAAGGCTATAATATTTGAGACCTAGAAACTAAGAAGGCTGTGTATAGTTGAGATATGGTATTTAGAGAAATAAAATATGTTTTCAAATAAGAAGTCCTACCAAGGGATAAATAACTAGAGAAGATAAAGTTTGAATTGAAGGATGATGACTTAGAATCTACATAAGAACGTGAATCAAAATAAGAAGAACCACATGATTTGGTATTGAGTAGATCAATTTGGGAAAGAAGGAAACTAGAATGATACTCCACCTAATATCCATTCAAATTTTGTTTTATTTATTATTGATGACGATATTAGAAATGTTAAGGAGGCAAGTGATTTAGAGGATGGTAAACTCTAGAAAAAGGCCATGGTTGAAGAAATGGTAGCCTTAGATAATGAGGCTTGGGATCTAGTGGATTGGTTGGTTGTAAGAAAGCCCATTAACAATAAATGGGCATTTAAGAAGAAGTTGAATGCAAAAGGAAAAGTGGAGAAATGCAAACTTATTTAGTAGTAAAAGGTTATTCCTGGGTAGGGGGAGACTTTGGTGATATTTTTTCTCCTATTGCCAATTTAGCTTCTATTAGGTTTCTTTTATCCACTATTATTTATTTTGATTTTGAAGTAGAATAAGTGGATGTGAATATAAAATTCCTACATGGGGATTTGGAAGAAGAAATCTATATCAAACAACCAAAAGGATTAATAGTGAAGGGAAAGAAAGAGTTGGTATGCAGATTGAAAAAATCCCTATATAGGTTAAAACAATCACTAAGGATGTGGTCTAAAAAATTTGATACTTATATATTGGGACTTGAATTCACAAGGATAAAAGAGGATTACTACATGTGTATTTTAAATTAGTTGGTGATCATCTTATTTATTTGGCCTTGTATGTGGATGATATGTTGTTGATTGGAAATGACAGGTAAATCATCTAGGAAGTGAAAACTCAATTGTGCTCTAAATTTGACATGAAGGATCTTAGTGCTGAAAAATTCATTTTGGGCATGAAAATTAAAATATATCATGAAAATGGAAAACTATGCTTAAATAAGAGAAAGTATGTCAAGACAATATTGCAGAGGTTTAATATGCAAGAATGTAAATCAGTAAAGTGCATATTCCTATATGTGTAAAATTATCTACATATTAGTGTCCCAAAGCACAAGAAGAGGACATGTCCCATGTTCCATATGCTAGTGCATTTGGAATTTTTATGTATATAATGGTTTGTACTAGACCATGCATTGCACATGCAATCAGATTATTGAGTACTCGGTATATGTCAAAACTTGGGAAGGAACATTAAACAACAACAAAGAGAGTTTTTAGGCATTTTCATGACATTTATAGTTAAGGATTTGTCTACCAAGGAAGTCTATGATTGGATAGAGTGTTGTACATACATGGTTTTGATGATGCATATTGGGATGGATATCTGGATCAAAAAATATCTACAAGTAGGTATGCGTTTAACATATTTGGAGGAGAAAATGGTTAGATGGGGAAAATAAGGATAATTTTTAACCCATTAACCTAGAAGAAATGTGTATTGTTCTATTGTCCTTTCAAAAGGATCAAAGTCCAGATCTTAATGGTTAGTTTCCTAAATTCTATCTTATTTTTTTATTTTGATATGTTGGATCTGAACCTTATAAGGGTGATGGAGGAAATGATTATTAGAATGTTAGGGAAACTCTCCTTAAGTCTCATTACTACCTTTCTAGTATTAATCCTAAAAGAATATTTCCCAAATTCATTTTCACAATTTAGACTTATGAGTCACTATGTAACTATAAGATAATGGCTAAGTTAATTGCTACACGAATTAAGTCATAAATGTTTGATTTATCTCAAGAAAAAAATTATCTTTTTTGTGAGGATGCTATATTCATGTGGCTATTGACATTGCATAGGAGGGAATTCATTATATTAATTTGGTGCATATACTCGCAATATTGTACAAATTTTATCTTTCTAAAGCATATGATAAGGTTTCATGGTTCTTCCTTCATCTCATTCTTTTACATTTGGGATTCTCCATTCCATAAGTGAATTATGAGATGTATCATTACAATGTCATTTGTGGTTATTATTTATGGAGCATCTTCAAAATTATTCACAACTTCTAAAGGTATACGTCAAGGATGCCCTCTCTTTCCCTACTTGTTTATGTTGGTAGTTGAGAGTTTAAGTCACTTGATTGAAGGAAAAAGGAGCTTGAGATCCTTGTAATGAATAAAAATAAGGAGAGAAAGCTTAACTCATCTCATGTTTGTTGATGATGTTATTTTAATTTGCTTGGGCACAATGAGCGAGATCTCTTAGTTGAAAGACATTAGGGCAAATTTAATGTAAAAAATGGGCCTAAAAACAATAAATTTACTAACAAAATCAAATTTAAAAGAACCAATAAAATTCAAGATGATGATGTCATCCCTAGGGTAAATAGTTTTGGAGGGAAAGAAGAAAACTGCTTTTTTTAAATTATATTTTTGAATTTTCATCTTATAGTTCTACTCAAATTTCAAGAGTAGTCACTCGTTGGATCCAATGGATGCCTACACTTGACATTTTAGTAAACCTATAAGGAGATAAACCAAAAATACAAAAAAAACTAGTGTTATTTTTTTCTTTTAAAATGAATAACTCTTATTTTATTATTTTAACTATTATTTTATTATTTTCCTAAAGGGCCCCATTTTAGATCTCAAAATTCCTCTAATGAGTCCTATCCCTTTCACAATAGCCACATGAATGGAAACTAGCTTAGCAAATTCAGTGCTATAGATCTCAATGTTAAAGGATGAACTTAGTTAAGTCATTGAGAGGAGCCTTCTTGCTCAATGTCTCAATCCAGAAAAGGGTTTCAAGTATCTTGGCTTCAACATAAAACATAATTTCTATGATAAAGTTGATTGGTGGTGGTTAGTATCTATAATAAAGAAATGTATCTCTTTATGGTATAATAGGTGGTTATTTTAAGGTGTTTGTTAGGTGTTATTCAAATATGTTTTAGAACCAATTCCAATTTAATGGGATACTTTGGCTCATATCGTGTTGATGGTGATGGAAATCCACCAACAAAGGGGGTCTCCCTGGAATGAAGTCCCAACTAGACCTCACACTGTTTGGAGTAGTAGGATCCCCATCCAGATGATAGGCCCGACCACCATTATTCTTAGATATTTTCCTTGGCTACAATTAACGACATAAGAGAGTATGCACATAACCTTTGAAACAAGAAAGTAAGTTAACATTGTGAAGCATACAATTGCAATGTATATAAGGTTCTTTCATGGCCGAAAAAGAAAGAGTGAGCCTCTAGAAGAAAATTAATCATACTATCCTAAAATAGACACACAAGAGTGTAGAAAGAATCGTTGATTAACCTACAAAGTAGTTCACAAGGTAACAACAATCATAAAAGCAAGTAACAACGCACATTCAACAAGATGCATACAAAAGCCAATGAAATATTTCATTTTCATTAGTATGTGTAAACATAAACATACACCACAAACAATGAAAGAATAGTCTTACAATCATTCACAACATATGCATGAAAGTGCATTGACTCTGAGAGCTTCATATATTAAGTGAAAGTCCCAAGATACATAATTACAATGATGCAACACTAGCCCCAATAGTGGAACATTAAGTCACCACTTGCTCCTCCAAAGAATGATCTTCTCTCCTATGCCAAACTAGAGAAGCCAAGGTGAAATGTCCTTTGCTTGAGCTATGAGGATGTATATATAACAAATGAGGTGACTCTCCACCTCTCTTGTGACTCTTAACATTCCCTCATGACTCTTGAGCTCCCATCGAACTTTTCGAATTCTTATGTGACCTTTGAGCTTCAACCTGATTCTAAAAATTTCTAGTGACCTTTGACATTCCATGTGGGACCCTCGAGCTTCCATAAATTTTACATTTTCTCATTTTTTGGAAATTACATAATAAGATTCCACCAATAATGTGGTAAAATACATGGGACCAAACAATAGTCTTGTGTTGAAACTTTTAATGACCATAGTTGGGTGACTGTGACATGAGGCTTGATACCAATGTATTGACATAAGGTTACTTTCTCCTTTGTTATGTATTTAACTCTTCATGATTAATCTAGGATGTGATTTATCTTCATCCTCCAAAGGATCTGATTATAGTACTAGAGCCTTTATGTCATCTTGGTATCCATCGATTTGTCACAGTTCAAGGTTCCTCTATTCTTGCAAGATAGTATATTTATTACTTGTTTCCACTATTGTCCTTCTTGTGATATCTCTTGTTGAGCTCCTTGATCATCATCATGCCATGATAGGGTGATGTACCTTCAAATGAAATTCACTCATGACAAGACAACATCAACCCCAAAATCCCTTATTCTATTTGTGTTTGCTCGTGTAACATACTGACTATTATGGGGAAATGTGCAAGTGATTTGAGAGAAAGAGGTTAATAATTGCGTAGTTGATCAATTTAGGGATTGAGGGATGACCACATTGTCCTCTGGAATGTAGGAATTTACAGGGTAAGTTCCTCAGAAAGAATACCAAAAGGACACCGCTCACAACCAGATCCCAAATCAATACACCAGTATTTTTGACGTGGTTAAAACCCTCAAAGTGCAAGGAGGGAAACAATCCACGGCCTGTCCCAACGTGGGTACTACAGGCAATTTGTTAATCAAAGAATGAAAATTTACATAAGCTTCTCTCATGCACGGATTACCCGAACAATGACCCTCCATGCGCTTTAAATAAAACTCATGGACCAATCGGGTGTCAAGCCACGGATCAAGTGTCGGTAATACCGAGGTGAGAGTGAACCGTCGGATCACTACATATCGTGACCGTCGGATTGTAAGTTACAAAATGTACAACGGTAAAGAAACACACTTTACCTAACTCTAACCTAACTCTATACTAGACCAAGTTGAACTTAACTATATCCTATGTGTCGGAATATCCTAACATCCCCCCTTAAGAACAACTTGGGATAGGATTGAAGGATTTACAAATATGACACAATAGGAGAAGGAAGGAGGCACTAGAGCCTATCCCCCTTAGTGACAACTTCCTGAACTCCAAGCATATATCGAAGTTTAGTGAACTTCGCCTCTGTGAGAGCCTTTGTGAAGATGTCTGCAACCTGATCATCTGTTGGACAATATTGCACTTCAAGAACATGGTCATGAATGAGCTTTCTGATGAAGTGCATGTGTAGTTCAATGTGTTTGCTGCGCTGATGCTGGACTGGATCTTTGCATAGCTGAATGGCACTTTGATTATCACACCAAAGTGTGGTTGGATGCTGCTGCTCAAAGCCAAACTCTGATAGGATCTGACGAAGCCACAAGGCTTCCTTACTAGCTTCCACGGCACCACGATACTCTGCTTCTGCTGACGAAAGAGAAATGGCAGCCTGTTTCTTACAAGCCCATGTAATAGGTCCTGAACCAAGAGTGAAGACATAACCGGCAGTAGACTTCCGATCATCAGGGTCACCAGCCCAATCAGAATCAGTGAAACCAACTAACAGAGGAGCTGCTTTGGCACTGTAATGAATCCCAAACTGTACTGTACCTCAAACATGACGAAGTATTCTTTTAGCTGCTTTCCAATGACTTTCACGGGGGTTTTGCATAAAACGAGCAACAAGGCCAACAACAAAGGAAAGATCAGGACGAGTATGGGTTAAATACAAGAGTTTTCCGACAAGTTGACGGTATAAGGTAGCATCAACTTCAGGAGAAGTACAAGAGACTGAAAGTTTGACTCCAGACTGAAAGGGAGAAGGGGCTGGCTTACAGTCTTCCATGTGAAAATGACGAAGAATATCACAAGCATACTTGGACTGGGAAAGGAAAATACCCTCTTGGGATTGCAAGACTTGAAGACCGAGAAAATAGTGTAAGTGTCCTAAGTCTGTCATTTCAAATTTCTTTTTAAGGCTGGACTTCACATGGTTTATAAGGTTGGGATCACTACCAGTAAGAATAAGATCATCAACATAAAGAACAAGGATGATAAGAGAGTTGCCCACTTTCTTGGTGTAGACAGTATTGTCAGAATGACACCTAGAAAAGCCAGATTCTAAAAGAAAGCTATCCATTTTGGCATACCAAGCCCGAGGAGCTTGCTTGAGGCCATAAAGGGATTTCTTAAGTCGACAAACAAGGTTGGAGTCTGTTTGTATGAAGCCAATGGGTTGTTCCATATAGATTTCTTCCTGCAAGTCCCCATGCAAGAAGGCAGATTTAACATCCATCTGATGGACTTCCCATTTTAAAGAGGCAGCAAGGGAAAGAACAAGGCGGATAGAGTTCATTTTGGCAACAGGGGAGAAGGTTTCAGTGTAGTCAATGCCTTCAACCTGTGAAAAGCCCTTAGCAACGAGACGAGCTTTATGTTTATCAACTTTCCCATCTGGTCCATACTTGGTCCTGTAAACCCATTTACATCTAACAAGATTGCGTCCCTTTGGTAGAGGAACAAGATCCCATGTATCATTTGTCATCAATGAATGATATTCTTCATTCATAGCTGCTTCCCAATGTGGATGGCCTGAAGCTTCTGCAAAAGTGTCAGGATCATGATTTACTGGAGCTTGAGCCAGTAAAGAAGAGGCTCTTTCAAACTGAGAACGTGTACGTCGCTGATCTGTAGGATCACCGGCAAGATCACCTGCTGCATCCCGAGTAGCACGGACCCATCTTGGAAGTTGAGGATCCTGAGAAGGTGGGGGAGGATTATCATCCTCGCTTTCATCATCTGAAGAAGAAATGTTTTCAAAAGTAGAAGAGATAGGAAGAGGTGGCACATCCGCCGGACTAGGCTCGCAGGCCGATTTATTTTCATCAAATTTTACATCTCTTCTAATGATAACATTTTTGGACTTAAATGGAATAAGTCTATAACCTTTTACATCTTCAGAATATCCAACAAAAGTACATTTCTCACTCTTAGGTTCTAAAGCTTTATGCTTTTCATCTGGAATATGGGCCCATGCTTCACTTCCAAACACACGAAAGTGACTTACATCTGGTTTAATGGAACTCCAAGCTTCTTCAGGAGTGATATTCTCTAGAACCTTAGTAGGAGTGCGATTGATTATATAATTTGCACAATTAATTGCTTCGGCCCAAAAACTAAGACTGAGTCCTTTAGATTACAGCATACAATTAGCCATTTCCTTTAAGGTGCGATTTTTCCTTTCAGCTACACCATTTTGTTGTGGAGTGTATGGAACAATATGTTGCATTTGAATTCCATTTTCGGTGCAAAAGTTGATGAATGTTTTTTTAACATATTCTCCACCATTATCTGTTCTTAGCTTAAGAATTTGATGTCCAGATTGTTTTTCAACAAAGGCTTTGAAGGCAAAAAAAGTGTTAAATACTTCGCTCTTGAGTTTTAAGAAGTATACCCAAGTGCGTCTGGAGAAATCATCAATGAAAGTTAAGAAGTACTTGCAGCCAGAGAATGAAGCAACAGGAAGAGGACCACATAAATCACTGTGCACAAGCTGTAAAGGGGTTGAGGCGTGCCAAGAGGCACGTTTGTCAAAACTGTCCCGATGATGTTTTCCGAGTACACATCCGGAACAAACACCATCTCTGCAAGATACCATAGGAAGACCTGTCACCATATTTTCTTTACATAGATGCTGAAGGGAGCGATAGTTTAAGTGACCAAATCGCTCATGCCAAAGTTTGCTCACTTCATCATTATGAGAAACAAATACTGAGGGAAGATTTGATGACCCAAAGTTGTGAAACTTATACAACCTTTTGGAATCATCAGCAAGACCAGTAGCTAGAATCTGTTTAGGATCTTTTAGATCCTTGATTACAACATCATGAGGTGAAAATTCAACAATTTTACCTTCACCTGAATGAGTTATCTGATAGACAGATAGAAGGTTGCAGGATAAGGTTGGAACACATAATACATCATTAAACTGACCATTGTCTAGATGAACAGTTCCAGTCCCTACAACATTAAGAGATCTATCATCACCAATATATATATTTTTGGTGTTACAATCATTTAAAGAAGAAAACATGGCTTGGTTTTTGGCCATGTGACAAGAGGCTCCAGAATCAATGAGCCACTCATGAGAATGAGAAGAAGAAGAAGATACATTTAATGCATAACCAGACTGAGATGATTGACAATGACATGCAGAAAGTGCCATTCCGGAAGTTGAAGTTGAAGTAGGCTCCACATGGATGTTATGTTTCTTCATTGCGGCTTCCAAGGCTTCCATCTTCTTAAAGCATTTAGATTCTAAGTGGCCGTCTCGATTACAAAAGTTACAATGTCTATCAGTCTTCTTCCATTTGTTTTTATTGGTCTTATCATTTTGCTGAAATGATCTTTCATTTTGAGGCTGAGATGGTTTAGGACCATTCTTTTGAGGATATGACTTCTTAGGATTCTTTGAATTTGGTTGCTGCTGGGCGGCTAGCGCTTTCGTGGAAGAGTTTCCAAGATTAAGAAGACCAAGGTGTAAGAGTTTTTCTTGTTCTCTTATTAAGGAATCACAAAAGGAGTCAAAGGAAGGGGCCTTGTAGTCTTGTCCTTGACAAATGAAAGCTTCCCTTGTAGAATGGAAAGTGGAAACAAATACAGAGTAGGCTGGTCCCAACTTAGTAAGGATGGAATAAATAAGGTTATCATCTTCTTTCTTAACTTTAACACCTTCCAAGAGATATCTAAGGGTCTTGAATTTGGACAAGAAATCTTCAATGCAAGAAAAATTATTAGGATCCAAAGTAAGCAGCTCATTTTCAAGTTGATGGGCTCTAATTTCATTTTTAATCCCAAAAACTTTAGCAAGTTTTTCTAATGCTTCATGAGGAGTCTCAAGTTCTGCAATGTGGAATCTAAGATCAGGAGAAATAGACATCCCTATCAAACCACGTGCTTGATCTTGTCTATTTTCCCATTTTGCCGCCTTGTCTTCATCTTTTGGTTTCTTCTCTTGGTCTGTGGCTATTCTGAAGAGACCTTTACTTCTAAGTAAATCTTCGATGTAGGCTACCCATTGGAAGTAGTTAGTGCTGTCAAGAATGACTTGGCATGGACTTTCCATTTTTAAAAAAAACTGAAGCTGAAGACGCTGAAAGTAAGTGTTCCAATGGATAGATCTCGAAAAAATAGGCGGTTTTAAAAAAAACGGCTCTGAAAAAGGCTTCCGGATGAAGAAGTTATGGCTTTTTGAAAAAAAATTGTTGACATTGCCGGAAAAGTGCGGGAATGTGCGGGAATGAAAAAAAATCCGCCCCCACAAAATGGAGACTTGAACCCAAGACCTCTACTCTCTTAAAATAGCTTTGAACCAATTGATCTATACAAAAAATTTGAGAGAGAGAGAGAGAGAGAGAGGGGGGGGGGCCTTGGTTTGCGTGCTTGCCTTGAGAAAGCTCTTTTTCCCTACAAAACACAAAACACAAAACCCAACACGAATATGCAAAGAAAAACGAACCTTGCGGCTCGAAGTTAGCTTTAGCCAAAAAACTAGAAATTTTAAAAAAAATCTCAAAGTTAGCTTTAGCCGAAATACTAAATATTTTTCTCAATGTTTCTGATTTTCCGAGATCACACTAAGGTGTAGGGAAAAGAGCATACGCATGAGAAAAATCCTTCCTTTCTGTTTCTGATTTGCCCAGATCGCACAGAGTCGCAGGGAAAAGAGCATACGCAGAAATGAAAGGTATAGATCCGGTTAAAAAAAAGGCTAAATAAACTGAGACCGAAATAAGCATAGAGAAAATAACAGTAAACTGCAAAAAACACTGTATACCTCCCGATCTGAAAAATGACGCAGCTAGGGCTACCGGAAACCTTTTCGCGTGAAACGAAAGGGGTTCCTCACTGGAACAGATGCTTCGAACGCAACAGAGCAGTCCTCTCGGCCCGAAAGCAGTCAGAAACAGCAGATCTAAGAAACGACAGCCGCATGCAGTTCTACCGGCTTCAGATTTGGATCACCAACGGACGCGGCCCTCAAATAGCTCCGATACCATGTAGGAATTTACAGGTTAAGTTCCTCAGAAAGAATACCAAAAGGACACCGCTCACAACCAGATCTCAAATCAATACACCAGTATTTTTGACGTGGTTAAAACCCTCAAAGTGCAAGGAGGGAAACAGTCCACGGCCTGTCCCAACGTGGGTACTACAGGCAATTTATTAATCAAAGAATGAAAATTTACATAAGCTTCTCTCATGCACGGATTACCCGAACAATGACCCTCCATGCACTTTAAATAGAACTCATGGACCAATCGGGTGTCAAGCCACGGATCAAGTGTCGGTAATACCGAGGTGAGAGTGAACCGTCGGATCACTACATATCGTGACCGTCGGATTGTAAGTTACAAAATGTATAACGGTAAAGAAACACACTTTACCTAACTCTAACCTAACTCTATACTAGACCAAGTTGAACTTAACTATATCCTATGTGTCGGAATATCCTAACATGGAACTGCACAATGCATAATTAGGGAAGGTTTATCAAGGTCCTGTGCAGTGGGAAAGTCGAGGAGACAAGGGTGATGAGCTCACTGACTAAGAATGCGCAATGCGCAGTGCTCAAGGAAGAGGAGGCAAGGATTGTGTATTTGAGCTTCACAAGGACTGAGGGATGGATCCCCTGTCCACTAATACTGAATAATAAATAGTTTAGATAAGGTAGGATAAGAAAACTAGACAGTGAGTGGTTCCAGTCAGCAAGAGTGGCAATACTAGGCACTCTAACTGCACAATGCACAATGATTAAGGAGGAGACTCCAAGATTGCATAGTTGAGGATTGAAGGGGCCTAGAGATGGACCTAATATCCATTAGAACTACACAATGTGTAATAAGAGGCTCACTTGGTGAAGAGATTGTGCAGTTGGTTGGTGTAAGAAATATAAATTTAGGTCACTGTACCTTGAGGATGCTCACTTCATCATGAAGGGGGGAGAGCCTTTGTATTGTGAAAATTTTCATTGCAAGGAGGTAGAGAAATCCTCTTTTTCAGCTAGAAGTGCTCAATGCAAAATATAAGGCATAATTGATCAAGGCTTAGTGCAGTGAGGCAGTACAAGCATCAAGGGTTCAATGACTATGCTCTGAAGGTGCTCAATGTGCAATAAATGGGAGTTGTCCCTAAAAGATGTTTAGTGCACAAGTACAAAAGGTTAACTTTTCACCAATGAGACTTGTGAATGGGTAATGTTCATCACCTGGTGGAGGGTTAGTGCTTTTATAACTTGTGCCTGATGGGAGGACCATGAAAAGCTCCAAAATGGCTAAGTGTGGGATCAATGGAACAAGAGAGAGAAAGACATATGAACAAGTCCCAAATAGAGATCACACATATGTTTACAATCAAATACAAGGTAAACAAATATATAATATCCAACACCAACATGTATGCCTTGAAATGATAGCAAAGCGACACTTTCTTCTGAGTGCGACAGTTGAAATGTAAGATTGCGACACTTGAAATACAAGTGACGACATAAATGTTGACTGAAACCAAAAGGTGTGTTATGCCATTGGAAAGTGTCCAAGACATATTCTAATGATGAATACCATCAACTAGTGCAAGAGAATGAGTTGGAGCTACCTCTATAAGGTGCCCATGGTGCTCTTAAGGTGTGCAAAACCAAGTGAAAGAATCACATGCAATGGTGAAAATGAGGCTTGCAAAGACAAAGAAAACCCAAAAGACACATGCAAGAATGAAAGTAAGAAAAAACGACACTTGTAAGAGATAGAGAAAGAAAAATGATGCATGTTAGAGAAAAATAAAGCAAAAGTGACACTTGTGAAAGCAAAAGTGATAGTTGAGTAACTCACCCAAATTATGGGAATTTTCAACCATGGGTGAGAGAATACTCCTTATGCTTGAATAACACACAGACCTCAAAAGCAAAATATGAACATAAGGATGAACCCTGGGCTAGACTCTTTATACAGGGGGAGCAAACATGCAATTAGAGTTAATATTGGTGAGCACGCTTAGTGCATGTCAGGAAACTAGGAGCCAAAAGTACACTCTTAGTGTTGGCAAAGAGTGTGTAATCATTGCCTGCAAAGGATGCCCTCACACTGTCTCTGTCCATAAGGGCACAGTCTCTGTCTCTAGGGAATGCACAAGCACTGTCATGAAGAACTACACAAGCATTGTCCACTGAGATTTCGTAATATTTGTCATCAAGGGTTGCGTAGTCACTGTCATTAGCCGTTGCACAATGTTTGACTTGCAAAGATACACACTGATTTCTAGGCTTGCTCATAAAAGGTTTGCTACGCAGGCATCATAAGATACGCATGTAAAAGCTGGTCACTTCGACACAAAGAATTCTTGAAGGAAGACTTGAACACTTGAGCAACATGACTAAGCATGACATTAGTGGCTTGAAACGAAGGATGACATGATCATAAGGAGGCTCCAAAGTTTGAACGTTGGAAATTTTTTGGAGGGTGTTTGTTGCAGTGGCAACATGTCCCCAAAATTATCCCAGAGAAAATTAGAAGGCGTTGTTTCAACTATACATGGAAAGTTAGTAGCAATGCCAAAGGATCACACTAGGTGCAATGGAAAAGACTCGAAAAACCAAATCCCTAAGTGGCCAGGGATTAAAATATATAAATCTTTTATGACAATATTTAGCTACTAAATACGTTGGGATGGCTATAACCAAGGATAACATCCGAAGTTTTATTCTATTGAAAATATATGTTGCTTCAAGAACTTGGTTGGGCTAGATATGAAGTGAGAAAAATCAATCTATACTTGCATCCAATCAATGGAAGGATATATCTTTACCATTTCCATTAATAAGTCACTTCTTATTATGGTTAGAAGCGAGTCATAGGTAACGATCAGAAAGGATACTTGTTGGTTTTAATAGGATCATTTCTCTATTAAAGAATCTCATCATTTAGTTGCAAGTGCTTGGGAAATATACCCTTTATCAAGTTGCTAGTTTTCGTTTTACATCTATTTGGAACCAAGGGTGGATTTTTTTGGAGGATCTAGCTTTTCAAGGGAACTAGGAGATAGTGGTCCTTGTTTCTGTTAGAATTATTCAAGTCCAATGTCAAGTTGATTGATCATCTAGAAGGTTAGTTTTGGGATTTAAAAAAATTGGAGGCTTTTACTCAACAAGATTGGGTTATCAGGCTCTCTGGCCAATAGGTAATGAGCATTCAAAATGGTGGTGCGAGAGTCTTTGGAAGGTTAAGGCTCCTCTTAAGGCTAAGCTCTAAATGATAAATTTTTGACATGGGATGCCTTTTTGAAAGAGGTCGGGTCATTCTAAGGCATTTCCCCTTATGCTTTTGTCATAGGAATACAAATTTCACTTGTTTCTATAGTGTTTTGTCAACATGTAGATTTGGAGGGAAATTGAGTTTTATTTGGGCCTCTATTCTCTATGGCATGGAGATACAATCATTTCTAGTATGGTGGGATGGTTTCAGTGTAAGGAGAAAGAGGAGTATAGATGTGTCCCTTGTTTAGTATTATGGAGTATATGGATAGTGAGGAACTCTTTAGTGTTCAAACCCATCTTACCTGTCAAGTTATCTCTAGAGTTCTCAACTTAATTCCACCCTTCAAAGCTGGCCCAAGGTTCGAGTTCCCCATTTAGGGGGACAACTTTATAGTAGCATGTGGCATGCCTTGGCAAATGTTTGTTGGTGCTTGTCAACACTAGAATAGGAGTGTGGGACTATGTTTTATCTTATTCCCGATAGAATCACATTTACCATTTCAAAGCAAATGGAAGGCATGGAACCAACAACTAGGCAAAATTCATGGTGTTGTTTTATCTTCTCAAATTTGTTATCTCTCATCATATATATTATTTACAAGTATATGGTCAATCTCGGCTAATGTGTGCGTGGATGAAAAATAGATTGCAAGATCATGATCTTGGACTGGAGGCTATCATAGGCTGAGTGAAGGAAATCTCATGATTGTTCATTGTAATTTCCTTTGCCCATTTTATTGAGGACAACACCCAGAAGCATATCATATGTCAAAAAGTGGATTAGGAAAATTGGTTTGTGATCATGGAATTTCATAATCGAACTAAAACTATTACGAGGGATTCAATGTTAGAAGTCTTGTGATTTCTGTGAAAGCTTCTTTTAGTATTTGTTTTTGGTTATTGTTACATAAAACTTCTAATTGTTTTTTAACTTAGGCATAGAGCACATAGATAATATGATTGCAACAAACTTAAAAAATAAGATTATGATTCTTATTTTTTAATAAATTCTTATAACAATACGACTATTTAGAATGGATAAACAACACTGAAAACATTTGATAAATACATTTTTTATTCTTCCCATATAAAAAAATATAATTTTCCCTAATTGAAATAAAAATTCTCCGTATTTCACATGGAGAAAAAAACAGAAAAGAAGAAAAACAAAACAAGGACCCTCGAATTAATTAAATTTGTCTTCAAAGATTTAAGAATAAAAAGCTCACGGGTAATCTAAAACCTGAGATCCCAATGAGTCAGAATGTCTTTAAATCCTGGGACAACAAAGTTGCTTCTTAATCTTAAAAGTTATATGTCAGTAATTAAAAATAAGGTGGAGGAAATAAATTCAGGAGAAGGAATGTACTTATCAACTGTTTAAGAAACCCATATAATAAGGAAGTTTTATCATTAGAATAATCTGAAAAGTTATATCTCAGTAATCAAAAGAAAGATTAAGGAAATAAATTCAGGTGAAGGAATGTGTTTATCAATGGTTTAAAAAACACATATTAAGGAACTTTAATCATTAGAATAGCGAAGGATAATCAATATGCTGTTTATATTAAGAAACAAGAAACATATCAAAGAGAAAAAAATTAAAAATTAAAATAGAAAAAATGAATTTGAAGAACAACAATTTACTTTAATGCAGGAAACAAAATGCATTATAACAAAATTTAAAATAGAAAAAATGAATTTAAAGAACAACAATTTACTTTAATGTAGGAAACAAAATGCATTATAGAGTAGATAAATAATAATGTTAAATTTTTAAAATGAGATATATATTTATGGTATTGAATAATTTATAAAGGGTATTTTGAAAGTCTAATAATTTTATATGAGATATATGGGAAAATAGATTTGAAAATGAAAATAAGGTAGAGGAAAAAATTGTATTTAAGGTGAAAAATAAAATAAAGTGGGTGTAAATAATTGATGATTTCTCATGATATGTTATTGACAATGTAAATATAGAATATTAATTTTTAACTTGAAAATATTATTTGAGACACTTTTATAATGGATTTAAATATGATGTAAAAGGATGACATGTAATAAGTTCAATTAGTTTTAAAGTAAATATAGAAAAATTATATTATAATAGTATGCTATTTCTCATGTAAAATATAATGCATATATTTCTCTTAGTGTAGGTGTTGAGTACCTTAATAATGGAATTTTATTTAAAAAATTGTAAAAATCCTCGAGCACAAATTATTTGGTGAAATGTTATATATATATATATATATATATATATATATGACCTTGCATTCATACAAAATATAAGGGCTGTAATATTATTAAACAATTTTTTCAAAATATTGTAAATCTCAATTTATTCTAGTGTAGCAAATAAATTATTTAAGCGTATACATTATTTAAAAATGGTTAAGATGATAAAATATATAACAA
Source organism: Pinus tabuliformis (assembly GCA_031772625.1). Classification (NCBI taxonomy): domain Eukaryota; kingdom Viridiplantae; phylum Streptophyta; class Pinopsida; order Pinales; family Pinaceae; genus Pinus; species Pinus tabuliformis. Next base: position 541,431,601 of record CM062820.1, on the reverse strand, counting down.
AAAAAAGAAAGGTAGACATTAGGATTTTGATATATGCTAAGATAAAAATATATTAAAAAAAAAAACAATATTAAACTTTTTAAAAAATTATATATTTGAAATATGCATAGTTAGCTCTATACATGTTTATGGTCTCATTGATGACTAATTTGTTTAATCTGTACACAAATAACATCAAAGTAGAGTAATTGAGAGGTATGAAGTGTGTCTCTCCAAATGTAAATTCAAGAAAGCTAAATAAGTGAATGTTCGCTAGAGTTGTCTCTCTCGCCCAAAAAAAACTGAAATGAAAAGAACACATATACTTTTAGGAATGTGTGTGCATATTCTAGGAATGTCATATATATATATATATATATATATATATATATATATATATATATATATAGACCAAGGTCATGGGACATGTATTCCAAGCTGAATGGTGGGAAAAACATCCTAGCATGTGTTTATTTGGTTTATTATGGCTAAAGAAAATTGACAAAGGAAATTGTAAAGACTTTGGAAAGGAAAAATGACATTAATTAGCATTTTATTTATGAAAATAAAGGAAATTAGGAGAAAGGGAAGGTGAAGGGTCACAGGTTGCACGTGAGGAGGAAAATAAATGAAAATAATGGAAAATGAAGAAAATAGAGGCCTAATTAATAAAAAATATTATGATGATCAGTTCATAGTCTTTCTGAGTTTAGTTTTGGAGCTCTCTCTCATACTCTTACACACTTAGAACATTCTTAAAGCATTCTTGGAACACTCTAGCATTGGAGGAAAGAAGGCAACAGAAGGATAAGAAAGCAAGGCGAAGTGAGGATTAAGCAGGGAAGAGCGGGAATCAAGCGGCTATAGTAGAATTACTTGCAGGTATCGAGTTGCATGTATGCTTTCCTTACTATTTTTGGCATGCATGTGTGTATTTGGTTCTCTTGCTATCGCAGGAATGGATTTTTCTAGGTGTGACAGTGGTTTTCAACCTTGCCTTGCCATTTCTGGATAGCGATGGTGTGATGGGGTTCTCTTGTTTTGGTTGAGCTAGATTTTCAGATGGTTTTGGAAACTAAGTGGGGTGGTATCAGGGGATAAACACAAGGCCTAGGAATCCCTAGACTGGTGAAGGTAGGATTGCGGTAAAGCATGATTGTGTATGCCCTCGTTAGGCTTAGGAATCCTCGACCGATGAATGGAAAGATATATAGTAAAGGCTAGAGGGTGGAGCCTCATTGGGCCTAGGAATTTTGGACTTGCGAATGATGGGATATACGGTAAAGCCTAGAGGTGGAGACTGACAAGATCCTCATGGTTTAGGTGGAGAGATCTAGAGGCATTCATGATTGTTTAGGGCCTAACAATCCAATGGGATTATATTAAAGCCTTCTTGTATTGATGAGAGTTTCGGGCCTAGGAATCCCTTAGTGGATATATGGTAAAACCTGAAAAAGCCACATTGGTTCTATTATGAGTCCCACATTCATGCTTGGAATATGGCATGTGGGTGATTGGCTTAAAGAAAGACTTGGTTCAACTCAATGTATGGTCGGGTGGTTCGTGGAAGTCCCTGACTTGGTTCGCTTATGCATATATTAATAAGAACTCCTTTTCCTTTGGTATTTCATGTCTAAAGGTACTTGTTCATATGTGGCTTTAATGGCTATTCTATTATTGCTATTATGTTGGATATATGTTGGTTATAAGCATGGTTCATGACAAACTTTGGTTATAGCTCTCATCATGAATTAATTAGTACGTGAAATGTGAATGATTATATGACCTAATAGATGATAATGCAACTATTGTGTTAAGGCATCAATTCTTCTTGATGATTCTCAGATAAGTATGAGACACCTATGCTCAAATATTTCGTTATGACCTACAGATTACATGTTTGTGATATGTTTAATGAAATACCTGTCATGGATAGTAGGGTTAGGTTAAGTCCTTGTACTAATGTTTTCATTAGTAGATTTAATTCATTGTTATTTATCATTTATGGAAGTTTCATGAAGTTTTGGGCAGAGGCTTGAGACCTAGCCTTGAAAAAATGGCATATAATCTGGGGTTGCTAGCTCAAAATTGCCCGAAGAGGGCCATAATCACATTCATGCCTTATTGTGGGAGCGACTGGAGGGTCTCATTTTCATGCATGGCTTGTCATGGGAGCAAGTGGGGTTCTAACTCAGCAAAATGACAAGTTGTATTGAGGGTTGGGCACCTGAAAGGGTTGATTGTCTCCCGAAAGTTTTGTAGCCCCCAAGAAAGGTCAGATTGGTTTTGTTTTGTCGGTAACTCTTCATCACATGTTTACCCTAGTGGACTGATTAGCTTGGGTAAATGTGGGAGGAGGGTGTTACAAAGTGGTATCAGAGCATGGTTCACCCCTTGGACTGGATGGGTAAAATGTGTTTGTCATGCATGCATGTAGGATGTATATGTGATTTTTATGTATGCATGGTGGTACTCATTATCACATTTGTGTAGGATTTAATGATGTTGTTGTTGGGATGTGCTTGTCATGAATGCATGTTAGTTGTACATGCATTTGTTATGCATGTCAGTGTCTATAGGTTATTGTGCATGCATTATTATGTTATGGTTAGGCATGCAGAGTAGGTTAGATATGCATCATGAGGTCAGTGTATGTAGTTATGTCATCACGATGTTGTTGATAATCTATGATGTTGATATGTTGGCTAAAATAGAGCAAGAGATGCAGATTACTATATTGAAGTTGCAACACTAGATCTCCAGGTAAGAGCAAATCATCCTACACGTTTGTATGGTGGGTATGCAAATATGTTGGTTAATGGTTGTTATAAGCATTAGGGTTATGTACATGCTTTTTAGTCTATCATTGTTGCGGCTACATGTATGATAGATGTTAGTTAATAAGTGTGATCATATGTACATGTGTTGGTTAGTCATGAAGGATAATAACTTCTTGTTATATGCATTGTGGTCATATGCATGTCGATTATGGTCATTGTACGTAGGATTTTGATGTTATATCTATCATGCTAATCTGGATTGGTTTATGCAGATGGTTATGGTTATGGTATTCAAGTACGAGTCAATATATTTATGATATTGTGTCATACTGATTGAGACTGACTTGTGCAGATGTGATAGCCTCACCTGAGATACATTGAGGTATGATTTTGATGATGTTGTTGATTCAATTTATTTAACATGGTATGTTTATAGGTTGTTAAATGAATGATTAATTGCAGGATATGAGTATGTTTCTATAACATTGCATGAAGGAATGATCTTGTTTTAAGATGGTTGTACTAATACAATATGTGTTGAGATAGTTGATATGTACTTGAGTGTAAGTGGGTGCTAGTTGTAGTATTATGATTGATGACTGCGAGTTGATTATGACATGGATGTTAGTATTGATAAATGTTTATTTCAAATCAATAGGTATGATGTCTTGATCTTTGGAACATGTGACTGACATGTGTGAACACTTGTATATCAACATGTTTGGTAATAGCATGACAAGGTAAGAGGTTATTTGTTTATATAACTAACAGTTGGGTGACGTGATAATATATACAAAGAGTCATTGCAACAAGGAAAAGGGAAAAGAAAAGGAATGAGGTGAGAACTCCTTTGGATATGTTTGGAAAGAACAATTCCAAATGAATGGATGCTTTGCATGAATACATGAAATCTTCTAACCTTGATTTTTTTTGACATTATGTGGATATGTGTTGTATTCATGAACATGTACTTGATAGGTATAAAAACTGGTTTCTAGTTATAGCTAGATCCATCAAGGAATTGGAGTCCCTTGAGAGATGGCATGGATGTTTCAGTTACAAGGCAACGTGCTTGGAACAAAAAAGTAAGGTAACCCGTATATTGTTATGTTTATTTATACACTGACAATTATGTGTTTATGGCTGTATAATGTAGGGATTGCATAGTAAAAGAATTTCCATGAAATCTTGAAGAAGACTCGGGTTGAGATTTCCCTTGGAAGCATTGGGAACCCATCGGGATTGAGTCATGGTTTCTATTACTAGTTTTGTGCTTTTGACCTTTTGTGATTCGTTTGTGTCTGATCTGCAGTTTCATTTATGTCTGGTGCAAGGCCTTGCCAATTTGTTTATGATGTCGTATTGCTATTGGTTTTTCATGGTTTTCTTCTTGTTTATTTCTTGTTCCTTCATTTAATGTTTTGAGGGTCTTGGGAATTGGTTGGGAAAAATGAAAGTTAATGGAGCTCAGGGAGAGCTGTGTGAAGCCCAACAGGTAATGTAAGACCTAGATGAAGCTTAGTGCATGTATAAGGGCAACTAAAGCAAGGGTATGACAACTATTTGGATTGGTTGGGTTCATGGAAGTAAATGGATGGTGGCAGGACAATTATGAGAAAGGTACTAGGAAAAGTAAGGTAAATAGATTTGAGTCGTCAGGTGCCATGGCTAAGTTGTGAACTATTGTTCTCAATGTTGTGCGTTTTTTGCATGGATAAAAGGGGTTCTCTTAACCATGACCTTATGATACCAAGTAATCATGTTGTGATCATGATTATGTTGATGTCTCTATATGTATATATGAATGCATGTATTTCATTGTCTGACAGGGTCATCAGGGGTCATGATTTTTTTATGATAATGTTTATATGTATGTATGTATGTATATCATTGTCTGACAGGTTCGCCAGGGATCATGATTTTTTTATGCTAATGTTTATATGTATATATGTATGTATATATGTTGTTGTCTAACAAGGTTGTTAGGGATCATCCTTGTGGAGGAATGATTTCTTATGCACGTGAATGTCATGAAGAGGTTCCTGGTTTATGAGGAATCAAGTGGGAAGAGTATCCTTGACAGATCTTTGAGGCCAGTATCATGTGGATATGAATTGATATTATGTGATTATACTATGTCTATGTTTATGCTATGGAAGGTAATGTTGAGGGATACATTAGCAGAATGGAAACAGTGTGATCTGTGACATGCTAAGATAAACATGGATAGTGGATAAGACACTAGAAGCAAGGTTGTTCGGTAAGGATAGTGTGGTCTTAGGACATGCAGTACTAGTGTTGCATACATATATTATACACGATATTGTGTACATATGATGTTGTGTGCATGTTGCATATATGATGTTGTGTGCATGTTGCATATATAGTGTTGTGTACTTCTTGTATATGTGGTGTTGTGTACATATGGTGTGGTATACAGTTTGTACATGCAGTGCTATGTATATATGGTGTGGTGTGCATGATTGTACATGTGGTGTTGCATGCATATGGTGTTATGTACATGTGGTACATTTGGTGTTGCGTGCATATGGTGTTGTGTACATGTTGTGCAAATGGTGTTGTGTACATGTGGTGCTATGTACACGTCATGTGGGTGGTAATGTGTACACATGGTGTTGTGTACATGTTGTGTAGGTGGTGTGGTGTACATGTGGTGCTATGTACACATTGTGCACGTGGTGCTGTGTACGTGTGTGCTATGTACACATTGTGCTGGTGGTGTTGTGTATAGGTGATACTATGTACATGGTGTATATGTGGTACTGATATGGAAATGGAGGAGGAGGTAAATTTCCTCTACCTAAAAAGAGGGATCATTCTCCAATGGTTTGCAAGGAAAAATGGGTCTTAACACAAAACAGGTTTTCCAAAAGGTCTCTTCAAGTTATGAGTTAGTTTTCACATGTAAACTTAAGAATAAGAAACACAACATCACATAACTCATACAAACATTCATGAAGAGTAGAAAAAAATATTTGGTGATAGAGTTCACCCCTCTTAGGCTACGTCTCTGGGCTTGCCAACATAGTTAGACCACTCCATATATTCAGTGGAAAAGGAGTATATAAAAGTTTGTTGATAAAATATGTGGCTATTTCCCCTTCAAGGAAATATTTTCTTGCAAAGAAATCTCATATAAAAATCATGAAAACCTACAGTCAGTCATGAAAACATCAGCAACACAAGGTGTCTTCTACAAAGACCTTGCACTCCATCTGAAAATGAGCATACATAAGCATATAAGAACTTCAATTCCACATTGAAGGACAAATAGAAAACTTTAGTCAATAAGACATAGTGAGAAAAGTATAGAAGATATGAACCCTACAAGTAACAGTTGCTACAGTAAACTTCTGAAGACAAGAAAACCCCTACAATGCCTTCTCCATGCTCAAACACCTTCAAACACTACTCCATAACACTGATTGATCCATACACCCATGGAATTGAACCTACTAAAAGTTCCTTTAGATGTGCTCAAATCAACAAATAGAGGTCACCATTGGACTCAAAATGTCCCAAAACCCCTATGTAGACTCTTCTTGAGCTCCAAAAGGTCAAAAACTCGCCAAGATATAGCTCTACAAGTTCTCCATGTAGATTTGTTATTATTCGTCCTACAAATCGAACCAAAAGTCTAACTGTCCTACAAATCCGCCTTGTTTTCTACTACAAAGGCAAAAAAATTTCCCATCGAAGGTGCACTTTGTTGGATACTTAAATTTTCCAATACACTTAAAGGTGAAATTTTTTTCCACATGGGCCATGCGGCTGGGCGCTAGGGCCAATGACTTGCCCCCACTAGCCTAGCTCCTTAAAATTCAAGCGTGTGGTCACATTAATCCCACGGGGTCGAGGTTGGGTCAATGGCCTGACCTAACGATTGGGCTCCTTTACTCCACGCATTGAGATCACGTGAAAGGCCATATGGCCTGGGGCTAACCCCCTTCATTAGCGCCCATCTTTCGAGCCCTTGGCACGATCCTGTGGTGCCCAGGTGACCTGGAACTGGAGCTTCCACTGAGACCCCTCTCCACTAGCGCCTTCCTAGATATGTTTGTGGTCTCATGGGAGGTTGTGATCCTAAGCCCCGGGTCCCATCCCTTCTGCGTCATGGTCATATGTCGAGGTTGTGACAAGGGACTAGGGACTTAGCCCCGACCCATTCCCCCATATGCGGATTCATTAAAACTGAAATATAAGTTTAATACTATAGCTAATAAGAACCAAATATAGAATTTGGTAGAGCTTGGCGTTAGTAGGCTTGAGGTCAGGTGTTCAATACCACTCGAGTCTCTAGACTAAACCATAAAATTTTAGTGTATTTTGGAGGTGCCACATGGCACCATTCCATTGGTCCACAAAAAACAAATCAAATTATACCACCTACACGAACTAGAGCTTGACACTTGGCAGTACCCGATTGATCCATACATGCATAGTCACCCTAGATGATGTCAATTATACAAAAGGCCAGTCAGCTTCCTCGTTAACAAACCTGCTCATTTTTTAGTTGTTGGGCCAAACGATTAGAATGCAATAAATTTAGCATGCGCTGTCGGATTGAGGTGAAACGAATGTCATTGGATTTAGAATGACGAGTACTTCAGGTTGATGTTAGTTTCAAGACTTTCTGGGCACTTTCATTTTTGAGCTAAAATTTGATCACCTGATTGCACCTCTACACTAGGAACTTTTGGACTCCAAAAGTTTACTTCTCTTGGTAAATAAAATGAGGCTGAAACTCAAAATTACCCAAAAATTCAATCCATATGTTATCTTTTCAATTGTTTCCCTTCAAGCTCCAATCAAGGCACTTCACCTATCTTCTTCGTGAAGACCTACTGTCTTGTTAAGAATTGAGCCAAAAATTCTTATCGTTGATGCTAGAAAAAAAACACTGGTGAGTGGAATATGAAAATTCTCTTTAATCTCATATTTGCATGGCTCAAAACAAATTCATCTTGAAGTTCAACTGTTGAAGACAAACTTGAATCCATCTTGGAAATTAGAAGCAATATAAACTTGCTTTACTGTCCTCAAATTGAGCTTGTACAAAAAAGTACACTGTTGTAAAAATTCAATGAAATAATTGGATTTGCCTACAAAAAAATAGTCATCTTGTACAATCTTAAACAAAGATTCTATTCACAACAAGTTTCATCTTGAATACTTGCATTGGTGAGTACATGAAAAACTTGTAGACAAACTTGGATGACAACTTATACATTCCAAAATTCCTTACACATATGAACTTATCAACAAGACAACAAAATAACTTCAATGAAACATACTTGTTGCACATAGTGACTATTATTGTTAACTTTACAAAAGTACCAAAACAGGTAAACAAAAACAAATAATTACAAATTTACAAAGCAAATTTATAAACATTCTACCCAATCTTTGCCTCTCCTAGGCTTATGGGTTCTATTTTTGCATCAACTTTGCCTTGAAGGTTGTTTTAGGATTGTTGCGAGTCCTCTTTGCCACATCTTTCTTCCCTTGCATTAGGTTGCACAATCTCTTTTCCCTTCTTGGAACAAAGCTCTGGATGTAATTTCCAACATCATTCATTTCCATGCCCATGCATCTTGCAATGGGTACAAAATAACTTTATCTTACTTGTCGACAAGGAAGTCCTCTCATGCGAAGGAGATTCATTATGCTTCATGCCTAAAATCTGATCCATCCTTTTAACCATTACCATAAGTTACTCACAAACATCCACACAATGGTCAAATTCATCACAAAAGGTACAAGAATATATATTCCACAAATAATCAAAATTACCATCATTTGGAAAACACCCATGAGATTTATGTCTGTCCCTTGGGCCACAAATTTGACGATGTAGGGTGGACAATGACATGCAAGTTCCCTTCAATCATTCATCTCACTTGAGAGACAAATGAACATTATCACCACCATCTTGGTGTGATATATCTTTCTCAGATGATTGTTGTGCCTCAAACTATTTAGAGAATTCTCCAAACTCCCTTTGACCATATCCCAATCCTTGATACTTTGGTATCTCTTGTACCATGATTGGATTGGTGATCCCTTGGCCATTGATGTCAGGGCCTCCTCCTTCATAACCCATTTTGGAAATAAAATTCATACCAATGCCTTTTGTATATATATATATATATATATATATATATATATATTTCTGAGTAAAGACTAAATCTATTAAGAAAAAGAAGAGTATAGTACAATCAAGCTTGCAAGCAAGCGAAGCAGAAAAGCAAGGGAGCCCAGGGAGATAGGCTCCACCTTGCTTCTTGGCGAAGAAATAGGAGAGAGCTAAAGAGAGCATGGAATAACAAAGAGCTGTAACTGAGCAGAGAGAACTACCCTGCGGGGGTTGTTACCATCACACGACTTTTTTTTCCTTTTTTCTTGCTTACTTTGACCCAGTCAGTGGAGTTTGGCTGGGCCAAAACAAGTTGAAGAATGTTCTTCTCTGGCAGCGAAATATCCTTCTCAGAATCTGAGGATGAAGAGATATGAGAACGTTTCTGGGATATCTGAGAGACCGAGGGGTTTGCCGGATCATCCAAGGGAGCATCCAGCGGAATCTCAATATTCTGCCCATCTGCATCAATTTCCTCCTCATCCGAACTGGAGGAATCTGATTCGTCCATAGGGGGAGGGGGCGCATAGGGATTCCAGCTTTTGGACTTGGGCTTGCGCTTTGGAATCTTCTTTTTGTCGAGGTGCAGGGGACAGGTACTCTGGAGGTGTCCTTTTTGATGACAATGGCGGCAACGGAAGGCTGTATTCTCGTAATCCAATGTTTGAGTCCAATGGAAATCTCCATGCTTGAGATTAATCTGATCTGGTAGTCCTTTGCTTATATCTATTTCCGCACAGATTCTCCCATATGTGTATAGCCCATTTTCCCTCCGAGAAGAATCTACAGCGAGGTAGCTTCCTAAAGATTCTGCAATTGCTATGAAGACCGAGATATGCCATAGATGCGCTGGAAGGTTCGGGAGCCTGACCCAAATGGGAATCTTGGTGATAACAGCTGTAGAAGGGTCGAAGTCTGGAAACCAAGGAGTAAGAAAGAGCCCAGCCGAGCCCCAAAACCAAGGGCCTCCTGTTAAGGCTTTCTGGTAATCTTCATTTCGGTCAAAAACCACAATGAAGAATCCTTTTGAGCATAAATATATCTGGCTTTTTTTCGTCCAATAGGTATGAATCCATTGGTATAAATCTGCAGTGCGAGGCGATAGCCCATTGAATCTGCAAACAAGTGCGGATTCTGCAAAAAGTTGTTGGCTCTCATCAATCCCTGCATGGGTGAGATTGATGGAAGGAATGTCCTCTGATTTATCTACCAAAAAAGGCTTTGGAGCCTCAAATGGATGGCCTGCTGTTGAAGAGGGCTGAGTGTGGGCAGAATCTTTGCGGACAACATCTTTAAAAGAGAAAGAAGGGGCAAAGGAGGTCTGCCTGAAGGAACCCCCTCTCAAACGAAAAGTAGCTACAATAGAGGCATCCTTCTGAATGCTGTAATAAGAGAGAGGAAGGGTATTCATGAGTTGTTTACCCTTGTATATCAGTCTGAGGCAAGCTGAGGGGATTCCTAGCCAACCTTCAAGATTTTGCAAAAGGTCCTGCACCTGATCCGTTGCGCGTACCCATTGCATGGTTGTCTTGCCCAGGAGATTGACTTGGATCTGGAAAACCTGTGAATCTTTATGCAGATCTGGTTCTGATCTGGCTCCTCCTGCCCTTCTCCTGCACTTACAAGTCTCCGATGATAGAGAGCTGGATCTTTGAAGGGCCTTCTCCTCCTGAACTTGCCGTAGGGGAATGAGAGGAGAGGAGGGGAGGGTCCAAAGATTAAAGAGTTTGTCAATGCGCTCCACCCAGGAGGGCTTCCGGTTGATCCATCCAGGCAGATCCAAAGAGATTGAAGAATTTTGCAGATCTAGAGCGGGGTTATGGCTGTTCTGGTAAAACAGATAAAGCACTTCCAAGAATGGGCTTCCTTTTAGAGCAGAGAAATTCTTCCTGGGGGCCGCTGCTTGAGGATGGACAAGAGAATATTTTGCGTGATCCTTCTTAGCCGCTTCATTTCCGCTCTGATGGGGTTGGATGGCGCGATGAGCATCTGCATAGGTCCCCGATCTGTCGGCTGCATGGTCGAGGGCTGAACAGCTGAAGGGGGTTTTCAGTATATGAGGGAAAACAGGCATATTGGAGTTAGAAAATACCAGAAAATCGTGGATGGACTGCGCCTCTCCGAAGGCAGGAGTGGCATAAGTGAGGTTAACCAGGAGCGCGTCATTCCAAACGTCGACAGATCCGCCTCGAGGCCAGATGGCGGGAAAAAACATGGAGGCGGCAACCTGGTTAGGGTTCATCTTTTCCGCTCTGCTCTGCAAGTGTAATGTGTCTCTGATATTTTACAATCAATGCCTTTTGTATATTGCTCAAATTCTACAAAAGAGTTGTTGTGAACATAAACAAAAGGAATTGTACTTGAAATTCTTATTACCTCCTTGAACTTTCCATTCATCTTTTAAACTTTTGATGATGATGACAACATTGCAGATGACTCTAGCCACCCACTTTTACCAATTTGAATATGGTGAGAATCTTGGAGATGCTTGCAAAATGCACATGCATAATTTTCCTTATATGGTCCATAACTACTGTGAACTATGCCCACATATTGTTTTCATTTTGGAGGTGTCTTTTTCTGTCACAAGAGTAGAATTTTCAGCAACTTGTTCCTCAAGCACATGCTGCAAATGAAGGCGCATATGCATATTCTCCTCTTCAACCATTTCTAGCATTCTTCTTAACTCAATATTCTCCATACGAATACCCAAATTCATATCCTCTAGCTCTTGGAGACTCTTCCTTCCCATTCTTGCAACTTGTTTAGATGAGGTTTTGATACCAGTTGATTTGAAATTGGAGGAGGAGGTCAATTTCATATTCCTAAAAACAGGGATGATTCTCTGACGCTTTGCAAGGAAAAATGGGTCTTGACACAAAACAGGTCTTCCAAAAGGCTCTTCAAGTTATGAGTTAGTTTTCACATGTAAACTTAAGCATAAGAAACAAAACATCTCATAACCCATATAGGAATTCATGAAGAGTATAAAAAAGGATTTGGTGACAGACTTCACCCCTCCTAGGCTACATCGTCGGGCCTACCAACATAACTAGACCGCTCCATATATTAAGTGTAAAAGGAGTACATAAAAGTTTGCTGATAAAACATGTGGCTATTTCCCCTTCAAGGAAATATTCTCCTGTAAAGAACTCTCACATAAACACCATGAAAACCTACAATCAATCATGAGAACATCAACAACACAAGGTTTCTCCTACAAATATGTTGTACTCTATCTGAAAATGAGCATACATGAGCATATAAGCACTTTAATTCCACATTGAAGGACACATAGAAAAATTTCCTCAACAAGACATAATGAGAAACGTATAGAAAAGTTGAACCCTACAAGTAACATTTGTTACAGTAAACTTTTGAAGGTAAGAAAACCCCTACAAGACCTTCTCTATGCTCAAACACCTTCAAGAACTGTTCCAAAACATTGATTGATCCATACGCCGATGGACTTGAACCTTCAAAAAGTTCAGTTAGATGTGCTCAAATCAGAAAATAAAGGTCACCATTAGATCCATAATATCCAAAAACCCCTAGGTAGAATCTTCTTGAGCTCCAAAAGTTCAAAAAATCACCAAGATATAGCTCTAGAATCTCTTCATGTAGTTTTGTTGTTATCTGTCCTACAAATCAGACTAACAATTTAACTTTCCTACAAATCCACCTAGTTTTCTGTTGTGGAGGCAAAAAATTCACCCGTCGAAGATGCAATTTGTTGGATACTTAAATTTCCCAACAACCCTTAAAGGTCGAAATTTTGGCCACATGGGCCATGCGGTCGAGGGCCAAGGCCAATGGCCCACCCTCACTGACTTAGCCCCTTAAAATTCAAGCGCGTGGTTGCATTAATCCCACGAGGTTGAGGGCCAAGCCAACGACCCTCCTAACCATTAGGCTCCTTTTCTCCATGTGCTAGGGTCATGTGAAAGGCCATATGGCCCGAGGCTGGCCTCCTTTACTAACTCCCATCTACCGAGCCCTTTCCACGGTTCTGTGGCGCTTAGATGACCTAGACCTAGAACTTCTACTGAGCCCCCTCTTCATTGGTGCCTTCCCAGATATGCCTGTGGTCTCGTGGGAGGTTGTGACTAGGGTCCATGGGCTTAGCCCTAGGCCCCATCCCTTCTATGCCATGGTCACATGCCGAGGTTGTGACAGGGGTCAGGGGCATAGCCCCGACCCCTTCCCCCATATGTGGATTCAATCAAAATTAAATATAAGTTTAATACTATGGTTAATAAGAACCATTTGTAGAGCAGTCGATAGATATTGGAATTGGTAGGCTTGAGGTTGGGGGTTTGATCTTGCTGGGCCTCTGATCTAAACCATACAATTTTAGTGTGCTTTGGAGCTTCCACATGGTAGCCCATGATTAGGCCATGTGGCACCATTCCATTGGTCCACATAAAACCAATCAAATTCGACCACCTGCATGAACCAGAGCTTGACAATGGGCAACACCCGATTGGTTCGTACCTTCACATTTACCCTGGATGATGTCAGCTATACGGAAACCCAGTCAATTGCCCAGTTAGCAGACCTGCTCATTCTTTAACTATTGGGCCAAACGTTCAGAACACAATAACTTGAGCATGTCATGTCGGATTGAGGTGAAAAAAGCGTTGTTGGATTCAGAACAACGATCACTTCAAGTTGTCACTAGTTTCAATAATTTCTAGGCACTTTCATTTTTGAGCTAAAATTTGATCACCTGATCAGGTATTGTTGTACATGTGGTATTGTGTGCATGTTATACATGCTTTGTTGCATACATATGGTACTTTTTACGTGCATTGTGTAGTCGTGGTATCATGGCTCATGTATTCATTGTGTTGTACTCTATGTACGTATATGTATTGTGTTGTACATCGGGTAGTGTATATATTTTGATGTGTTGTACACTAGGTCTAGGTGTATGTATTGTGGTGTATACCGGGTGCAAGTGTATGTGTTGTGTTGTACACTGGGCGTAGGTGTATGTTTTGTGTTGTACACTAGGTGTAGGCATATGTATTGTGTTTTGAGGTACACTGGGACTAGGTGTATGTGCTGTGTAGTACACCTTTTGTGGGTGTATGCATGCGATGTACATTGTGTGTATGTGTACATGTTTGAAGAGAAGCGAAGGCACTGGGTGCTTTCCAAGTGTGGAAATTGATCTAGTGTGTATATGAAAAGGAAGAAGGACAAAGGTAGAAGCAACATACTGATTCAAGGATAATTACCATTATTTTATTTTAGTTTTAATTATGCACGTGATCTATAATTATAGTTTATGATAGTTACATGTCATATATGGTTTTGATTATGATGTTTTTGTTTTGAGCTAACTAGATGTGACATGTTTGTTCATGATGATTTGATCAAAAAACTAGTTTAACTTGTTGTGACAGGAAGTGAACAGAATTGAAAGTGTAACTTATTGACATGCCATCAATGAGGTATGATTTGAATTTATTTCAATTTGTTTTGAATCTAATGGAATTGTGTGCTTGGAACAGGAAAGCATGAAAATGCCCAGTTCGGTGGTTCAAACTTACTACCAACATTAACAACATCAACGCAAGCAATCAGAACATGCAACAATATGTTGGTAGAGCATTTAGGAGCAGGACTATTGTGGGATACTAGTACCCAATAGTGTCCATTGATTTCCATGATCATGCTATGAATAGTATGATGGTTTTGAGGCAGGGATATGCTTGTTTTTTATATCTTCTGATGCGAGGAAACCTTGCCAAGGGATGGATTGTGCAGGAAAGGGGATGCCGGGGAACTTTGAAGTTGAGTGACTACACGGAAGGGGGTGACCGGACTGGCTGAGGGACTATGTAATAGAGAAGGGAAGGTTGGGGTTTGGTCATTAGCATTTCCAGATGGAATCAAATGTACATTGCGAGTGTACGCTATAATAATGAGTCGATAACTATTCACTGAGAGGACAAGTGGTGCAAGATTGTGGCCTTGGACATTGGATGCAACTTTGATTTTTGCAATGGGTTCATGAATTTCTAGGAAGGAGGTAAATCCTGGTATTACTTTGAGTGTGGAGGTGTGAGCCTCTAGATTCCCTTGTTGTTGATAAGGGCATTATATCCTTTTATTTGCTAGTTAAAGAAAATGTATATGTGTGTGTGTATCATGTAAATATTGTATTGAGATAAATTTATAAAGCTCCATAGACAATATGATTATTTGCTGGTTGAAGCAAATGTGTATAAGTTTATATGTTTCTTTTATTGTAAATATCATAATGAGTTGTTTTATAAAGCTTGAGTAAACGATATGTTTGTCATGTTTCAACAAAATTCATTGTAAGTATTGTATCGAGCTGTGTTATAAAGCTCCATGGGTAGTATGTTCGGTTTTTAAACGATCTTGTTGGTTATAGGTGTCATGGAACACTGAGGATGGTGTTCCCCCAAGGGGGAGGGTTCTATAACATCCCTTGTTAAAAAATCATGTAAAAAAAATATAAGACCAAGGTTATGGGACATGTATTCCAAGCTGAATGGTGGGAAAAACATCCTAGCAGGTGTTCATTTGGTTTATTATGGCTAAAGGAAATTGGCAAAGGCAATGGCAAAGGATTTTGGAAGAAAAAGTAGAATTAATTAGCATTTTATTTATGAAAATAAAGGAAATTAGGAGAAAAGGAAGGTGAAGTATCAAAGGTTGCATGTAAGGAGGAAAAAGAAGGAAACTAGTGAAAAATGAAGAAAATAGAGGCCTCATTAATAAAAAGGTTGTTGAGGATCAATTCATAGCTTTTGTCAGTTTATTTTTGGAGCTCTCTCTCATACTCTTGCACATAAAAAAGGCAAAGGAAGGAAAAGAGAGCAAGACGAAGAAATGATCAAGCAAGAAAGAGCAGGAATTAAGTGGCTACAGTGGAATTAATTGCAGGTGTCGAGTGCCATGTATGATTTCCTTACTATTTTTGGCATGGATGTTACATGCATGTGTGTATTTGGTTCTCTTGTTGTCGTTGACATGGGTTTTTCCAGCTGTGACAGTGGTTTTCAACCTCACCTTTCCATTTCCAGATAACCGTGGTGTGATGGGGTTCTCTTGTTTTGGTTGAATTGGATTGCTGAATGGTTTTCAAAACTGAGTGGGGTGGTCTCAGGGGAGAAACACAAGGCCTAGGAATCCCTCGACTGGTGAAGGTGGGATTGCAGTAAATCCTAATTGTGTATGCCATCGTTAGGCTTAAGAATCCTCAACTGGTGAATGGCGAGATATACTATAAAGCCTCGAGGATGGAGCCTTGTTGGGCCTAGGAATCCTCGACTAGTGAATGGAAGTGTTGTAGCGGCTACAAACGCCCTCCAAAATTTTTCCTTAGCTTCGTTTTGGAGCCTCCCTACCAACCATCCTCAACAGCATGTCTTGCATTGTCAAACATATAAGATTCAGTTGTTTCTCAGTGTATTGTTAGCCTATGCATGTTGGTTTTCTTCACTCCCCTCAAAGGCTGTCTTTTCAGACTTAGACCATGTTCTAGCCAAGCAGCTCCCCTAGAACACTGCCCAATTTTGGAGGGGAACTATCCTTCCCTCTATAAATTGCACAAATTAGCTAGCTAACCTACTCAACTCAAGAATTGCTCAAATTGGTCTGTCAGGCTTACCTTAGAAAATTGCACAATTATGGAGGGGAACCAACATTGCCTTCAGAAATTGTGCAAATCATCCTGGAAGCCTGCTGGGCTCCAGAATTGTGTAGAGCAATCAGCCAACCTTCCTTCATAAAACCGCGCAATCTGATCCAACACTACTGCTCATCCCATAAATTGCACACTTCTGGGAGGCATTCACATGATGACCTCGGAAATTGTGCCATCCTTATGGGACAACTAGTGCTGCTTAGCCCAGAAATTGTGTAGATCCCTCTCCTAGGCTTGCAGACTACTGCATGTGCCTTTAGGTTGACCAGCCCCCTTCGGGACTGAGCTATCCTAATTTGCATGCATGGGCTGCTCTTCCCAAAATAGAAAAAGGAAACATGGAAAAGGCATCCCCAGATCTAGGGATCTATTCTTAGCAGCTGGAAGTTACATGCAAAGCTC
Source organism: Pinus tabuliformis (assembly GCA_031772625.1). Taxonomy (NCBI): domain Eukaryota; kingdom Viridiplantae; phylum Streptophyta; class Pinopsida; order Pinales; family Pinaceae; genus Pinus; species Pinus tabuliformis. The sequence goes on along the minus strand of CM062820.1, from coordinate 541,414,596 downwards.
ATTTTAGAAACCTCTCACCAAGTGTCTCTTTTCCCCAAATTTGTGGCATGCGCGTCATAACCTCAATCTTGTAAAAAATTACGAACCGAATGCTACAAAGCCCATTCCTCAAATTGATATTGCATCTCTGACATCTCACATCGCATCTAGGATTCATCGGCACATTCAGCTCAACTGTTTTGGGGTAAGCCCGCTTTGCATGTCTTGCACTGCATTTCTATCGTTTTTTGTGTTTCGTCTTGTGTGAGCGTTGTCTTCTTGAGTTCAATGAGCACTTCTTGTTGTTTCGATGGATGTTAGATTTTAGGAGCACCGTTTCAGTTTTTGTTCGCATATCACTGTTGTCGCATTCATGATAGTGTTTTTTCATCGACGGTCGTCGTTGCAGCGACTCGCTTCACAAACATGCATGTTTTCCCGTTTTCTGAATCTTGCACGTGCTCTTTTCATGTCTGATCATTCACTCTTTTTTACACTAAGTATCACCATGCACTCAGACTTCTCATGTTTTCAGTCGCACGTCGACGAGTCTGGGCTGCCTTAGCCCAGACCTTGCCTTTCCCAACTAACATTGCACATTTATGGAAGTGAAGGCTTTTCCTTCCCTTCAGCAATTGCGCAAGTCTATCCTAACACTGACCTATAGGCTTGCATTACACAATTCTGGGAGGTAGTGCCTTGCTGGCCTCAAAAACTGTCCTCAGCAGGCCGGGCTCGACTATACATTGCGCAGTTCCAACAGTCATTCAACCTCCCGATAGTCTGGACTGTGCCTTGCACAGTTTTGGCAATTAATCTCCCAGCCTCCCAGTGTAAATTGCGCAATCTTCATAGATAGTCACACAGGTATGTTGCATGTCAGTCCTCTAGTTTGTTTTGGTTTTCGACTGACAGATTTCTTATCATGAGTGTTGCTATGTCTCCAGGTATCACAGGTGTTCGTCTGCCTCTCAACAACACAAGTACAATGGCTTCTAGGAGAGCAGAGTCAAAGACACTGTTCAGAGCAAAACTAGGGATGCAGTTGATCAAGTGTCTATGAACTTGCCTATCTATGAAGACATCAAGTTGTTCATGGACAAGGATATCAAGATGAAATAGCAGCAGCATCACAAGGAGCAGCACCAACAGTAGCAGTAGAAGGTATCACACCTGCATGTGACAAATGTAAGAGAAGGTTGTTGACAACACAAAGGAAGAACAAAGTTTCAAGCTCAAGCATATCCACTTGTGATGAAAGCAGCTTTCGAGACTGAAGCTATGAAGCAACAATGTGACAAGAGGATCACGCGAAGGAAGAACAAGAGCTGCATAGATGAGAGAAAGAGTTGCAACGAAAACATGTACAATAGGAGGTGCAACATGCATAGACTGATGAAACTGTGCCCATACAAGTTATAGATCCATTCAGTAGCCGACATGGAGCAAACAAGGTGAGCAGTGTTGTCAATTGCATGGAAGGGTATTCAGGAGCATGGATGTCATTTTCCGTACACATGTGATCCCACCCATTTGGCACACTCACCGAGGCAAAGAGAAGAAGAAAGTCCGACTGGAGCTGAACATGTATTTTGACAAGCTGATGCACATGGTCACCAACACACACTTGGAGATCAACACAGACACTATGCACTAGTGTGTTGTTGTTCCAGCTGCACTCAAGACATTGATGCACATATTATCAGACGAGTTAGACAGAGCATCCATATCAGTGTACCCAGATGCAACGGAGGCAAGAGTTCGCTTTCAACAAGATGTCACCATTGAGTGCATGGACACCATCATGGATGACCAAGCTTGGCATCAGTTCGCCACCATCGATCATCGCAAGGATGTCAAAGAGTTGGTCTCACCACAACTGTCTGAGTGTTAGTGATAGCTTGCATGGCTTGCTCAAGCCTATTTTGTCTCACATGGGTACATGTGCAAATTGTATGTAACATCTTGTCAAGTGGAAGTTCAAGTGTCGATAGTTGAATGTAACAGTCATAGAGTAGTTGAAGAGTCATGAGGGTAGGAAAATAGTCACAAAGGGGAATGTCAAGGGTCACCCCACCCTTTGATATATATAGTACCTCATAACTCATTGTAGAGGCTTTTGGTCAGCCAAGCTTCCGATAGGAGTATCTTAGAGAAATCTTGGAGAGTATTGTAATGAGCCTTGGCTTCTCCACTGTGTAGAGCTAGTATATCTCTTTGGAGGAGCAGGCGGTAGTGACTGTAACGTTTCGCCGTTGGAACTAGTGGTTGGCCATGGTTGTATTATATGAATGGAAGTATCACTTCTTAATATAATAGAGACAACAAGTTTCATACATATGTCGTATTGTATTTCAACTATCTTGTTTACTCTAAATGATATATGTGTCTGTTTTCTTATGCATGCATGTATGGCTTCCTATATAAGTATGTATGAATCTTACTAAAATGTGTTGTTCGCTTAACCATCACTTTGGATTGCTAGCTTACTTGCCTTCCAGTTTGTGATTCATCTTTTCTTGTGTGTTCCCTTATTAACTCCATGCTTTCACAAGTTTCCAAGGGGTGCACTCACCTCACCCTCCGCGTGTTAGAACTGCTCATGCACCTTCCTTGACTTGCTGCATATGTCACAACATTTCTACCAATAGGGACATCTTACTTTTCTCTACGTGCAACCGCGGTCAAGGCGATATCGTATGACCCACTTTTGGGACTCCTACACCAAACGATCTGAGGTTTAGTTGGGAATTCTTACCAAGTAGATCCCCTCACATGTTGGCGGGTCCAGCACCGTCAACAAGCAAGATATATAGTAAATCCTAGAGGTGGAGATGGACAAATTCCTCACAATTTAGGTGGAGATATCCAAAGGCATTCATGCTTGTTTACGGCCTAGTGATCTAGTGGGATTGCGGTAAAGCATGGTTGTATTGATGAGGGTTTCGAGCCTAGGAATTGCTTGGTGGATATACAACAAAGCCCAAGAAAGCCTTGATTGGTTCTGTTGTGAGTCCCACATTCATGCTTGGAATGTGACATAGGGGTGATTGACTAAAATAAATATTTGGTTCAACCCAATCTATGGCCGGGTGGTTCGTGGAAGTCCCTGACTTGGTTGGATTATGCATACATTAATAAGAACTAATTTTCCTTTGGCATTTCATGTATAAATTTACTTGTTAATATGTGGCTTTACTGGTCGTTCTATTATTGTTATTTTGTTGGATATATGTTGGTTATAAGCATGGTTCATGACAAACTTTGGTTATGGCTCTCATCATGATTTTATTAGTACATGAAATTTGAATTATTATATGACCTAGTAGATGATAATGCATCTATTGTGATAAGGCATAAATTCTTCTTAATGATTCACAGATAAGTATGAGACCCCTATGCTTAGATTCGTGGTTATGACTTGTAGATTACATGTTTGTGATATGTTTGACAAAATGCCTATCATGGCTAGTAGAGTTCAGGTCAATTCCTTGTACTAATGTTTGCATTAGTAGCTTTAATTCATTGTTATTTATCATTTCTGGAAGTTTCATGAAGTTTTGGGTAGAGGCTTGAGACCTAGCCTTGACAAAATGACACATAATCCTTGGTCAATGGTTCAAAAATTCATGAATAGGGCCACATTTACATGCATGCCTTGATGTGGGAGTGATTGGAAGGTCTTATTCACATTCATGGCTTGTCATGGGAGTGACTGGGGGTTTGGCTTAGCAAAATGATAAGTTGTCTTAGGAGTTGGGCACCTGGAAGGGTTGGTTGTCTCCTGAAGGTTCTGTAGCCCTTGAGAAAGGTTAGATTGGTTTAGTTTTGTCAGTTCCACTTACTTAACTATACATGGGGAGTTGAATAACATCATAGTAACTCTTTGTCACATGTTTACCCCAGTGGACTAGTTAGCTTGGGTAAATGTGGGAGGATGGTGTTTAAAAAAATATATGTGTTTGTGTGTGCACATTCGAGAAATGTGCATGTGTCCCTATTAACCTTCAATCATTATTAGGGATGCATATAATAAGATTTAATCCTTATAAGAAACATCCCAAAAACTTTAGTTGGAGGTGTATATAATGCCCCTACCCGATCTTGTTATCTTACAATCTGTTAATAACCTACGAGTTGAATGATTGTTCTATGTGCTTTATTTTGATAAATATTATTTGTATATGTTTGAGGTATGCATATGCTAGCTACATACCCACACCATGCATGAATACACTAGTATCTTTTAGCTTATCATACTTGACAATTAATTAGTAGTGCTTGATTAGAAAATAAGATATGATTAACCTTAAGCCTGATTAATGATCAAGATTATGGTTAGCCTTATGTTTTCTTAATATTTTATCTTGATTGATACTTAACTAACCATTAATATTGAATTATAATTAATAAATTATATTTAAACATGATTAATTAATATTTAATTGATTAGATTCTTGTGAATCCATAAGATTGAATAACATGATTAAATATTAATATTTTATTCTTTTATTTATTAATTTACTATTTATTGCTCCTCATCTCGAAACGTTGTTCCCTCGAATTAATTCTAGGATAACAAAGAGTGGGAGGGGATCGAGGAAAGACATGGGATGGGTGGGGGGGTTATGGCATATATGAAGTGGGTGGCATTTATGATGGATGGTTGGCATTCATCTTGAAGGGAGGCATAAGTGCAGGGAGTGGAGAGGTCAAGGGGGGAAATTAATTCAATTTTTTTTTTTAGGTTTGGTGTGGAACTTGTGGAAGGAAGGGTGGGAGGGAGAACTGAGAGGAGGGAAGAAACCAAGAGAGGTTAAACTTGGACTTGAACAATTAATTTTGTAGTCAGAAGGGTGTTGGATCAATTTTGGAAACACTCCAACTATGGTTGGACTTGGTATTAGAGGGCTAGGGAACTTGTGGAGGTTCCCTAGGATAGGAAGTTAGATAAGCTTTCCTATTTGGCATGGTGGCATATTCAGTTGGGTGGTCCTAGCAGGACCACTGCAACCAAGCCATCATAATTAGGTATTGTTGTTGTTGTTGTTTAATTTATGTAAATTGCAATAAATCAAATCCTTTACATGTTTTTAATGTTTTTAATATGTTGTGTGTGTGTGTGTGTGTGTGTGTGTGTGTATATATATATATATATATACACACGTTTTGAATATGTTTTCTTTTTGTATGTTGTGAAATTATGTGAGGAAAAAAAAGAATCGTTAGAGGACTCTGAGATGGGTCCATTACATAGTTGTTGGGAGAACTTTGGTTCCCTATTATGGCCTTGCCTACTATCAATTGTGATATCAAAGTGTAACTCAACTTGTTAACAACCTTTTTGTACATAATAAGACGAATCATGTCAAACTTCATGCTCACTACTTAAGAGAATTGGTTCAATAGAAGGTTGTTTCTCTTGTCTATTACTAAATTAATGATCAGAATGTTGATATCTTCATCAAAGTGTTGTCAAAATATAAAATTATTAATATCTGAGATCTAATTAGGCTTTAAGAAGATGCAATTATGGGGGTTTTTGTGTAGACATAATTTCAACTCTTAAATATCCATAATATTCTGTTGATGGGGGGTTTTGGAGCCTACATCAAAACTTCAAATTATATTATTTCATCACATCTCCATTGGAGAAAATTAGTAAAGTTGACTACTAGAGAAATTGACAAGATGACCGACTAGACAGTTAATGGGTCAACTCAAAAATAAATTTACTTATAAATTGAATGAAAAGTCGATGGGTCAAATTTTGGAACAATAAATTAAGTGTTTCAATGCTATGTTCGACTAGATGGTCAGGTCAACAAGGAAAATCAACTGAGGAGATTTTTTTTTTTTTTCTATAATATGTTACAATCATGGACCATTGCTTATGGATTGAATCTTCCCTAATTCAAGGAAGTTGGTTATATATGAAGAATACAAATAAAATACCTTGTGGTTCTATTGAATAACTCATGATCAATTACATTATCATGCTTTATGATGTTTTAATCATAATACTCTATGCATAAGTGTAACATCAACAGATATGAACACCAGGGACAACCAAGAAGAACATGTGATCCTTAGACTGATAGTCATCGATATGAACCATGATCAGTCGGGGATGCCCATAGATAATCGGTATTGATAGCCCGAAGTGCTGACCTATGGGTAGGAGCATGAGTAACGGGCTATAGTATTTATTTCCTTGCATATAATATAACAATAAGCGGTTCGATACGTCCCCATCAAATGAAATAACCCATTGTTGATCTAGGATAATAAAGCGGGAGGAGGAATCAGGGTTTGTGTACATTTTTGGGGACTAAATGCAGCTTGTGTTCATGACACATTCCCCACTCTATTGAGTGACATTAGGGGATTTTTGAGGTCTAAAATGGGCCTCCTAAGGAAATTATTAAATAATAGTGGAAATTATAAAATAAGATTAGATTATATCATCAAATTTTAGAGAGAAAAAAGAAAAACAACTCATATTTTCACCTTATCTCCATATGGGTTTACTCAAATTTCAAGCGGAAACACTCGTTAGATGCAGAATTTGATTCCCCATCCAAGGACTTTCCATGTTGCATATTTTTGATGGACCCTACTACACGAAAAATGACAATACATGAAAAACGTGATTGCAATCACGTTCTTTTGTGTATTTCTCATTTTTCGTGTAGTAGGGTCCATCGAAAGTATGCAACATGGGTACTCCTTGGATGAGGAATGTAATTTTTCATCCAAAGAGTACTCCCTTTCAAAATTTGAGTAAAAACTTAGGGAGATAAGTTGAAAATACGAGTCGAAAAAAAGTTATATTATTTTATTATTTTTTAATCTTTATACTTTTTTACTCCAAAAATGGTGAATCATCTCCCATGGTTAACATCATCATCTTGAATCCTATTGGTTTTTATAAAGTTTATGTTGGTTGTACATTTTTCTTAGGAGGCCCATTTTAGACCTCAAAAATCCCCTAATATGAGGTGTGGTATGAGGTAGTAGGAAATGAGGCTTATTCGTTCACTTATGGCTTCTCGAGATACCATCAAGTTTGAATAGTAGAGGATGACAAGAAAAATACAACCCTTGCTACAGAGTGGGGGTCATATGATTACAATGTTATGCCCTTTGGCTTGAATAATGCCCCAGTTGCTTATTTGTTCACTTATGGCTTCTCGAGATACCATCAAGTTTGAATAGTAGAGGAGGACAAGAAAAATACAACCCTTGCTACACAGTGGGGGTCATATGATTACAATGTTATTCCCTTTGGCTTGAAGAATGCCCCAGTTGTATTCTCAAGGATCGTGATAGCAGCCTTTTTGGAATACATTCACAAATTCATGGAGGTGTAATTGGTTGACTGGATGGTCTATAGTCTCCTCAAATATGATGTGGCGATTTTGCAATTAATGTGAAAGACATGATGCTTGCACATGTCATCTCTCTTGGGATAGAGAAAGGAAAATCACTAGATTTAGGGAAAGGTAAAGCACCTAAATTTGTTCATTATATTGTGGCACTTTGCAATATTGGAGTAATTGAAGACTTGTTTAATGTTTCACTTGCTTTATGGAAAGATGCACGGTTGCTTGATTCAAGAGAGACCTACCACATGGCCTTTCAAAGATATTTATTTGAATAATTTAGTGACAATGTTGATTGAGCAGTCTACTTTACAAACAAGTCAAAACTCAATATATCCAGACTTGGCACCATCAGGCTCAAATTGCCTGATCTCCCTGACTTTCTTCCACATGGTGTACTCTACCTCCCAGAGTTGTGGAGAAACTTGTTTTCCTTGGTTCACATCTGCCAGGAAGGACACTCCATTCACATGTTTGGTGGAATGGTTGAGGTGAGAAAATCATCAGACAACTCACTTGTCATGGCTGGGATAGAAGATGAAAGACTCTTGAAGCTGTAAGGAACATATTCTCATGCAAAAAAAATTGCATACAGTTCTCAGTATGATGAAGGTACACTACCATCCAACCTCTTATGGCATGCTATTTTTGGAAATCTAAACTATGATAGTCTTCGTTTATTGAAGATAAATAATGTTATTGGTTTTCCCACCATTCCTAGGAAACTTAAGAAATGTGATGCTTGCATCTTAGGAAAACACAACAAACAATCATTTCATGATTCTCATTCCAGGGCACATAGAAAGATGGAACTAATTTATTCTAACTTCTGTGGCCCTATGTTTTTTCCTTTTGCAAATGGAAATAAATACCTGATGACTTTTATTAATGACTATGCCAAAATGTGTTGGGTATATCTGTTGAAGAACAAATCTAAAGCTTTTGAAACTTTCAAGAAATTTGATGCATGGATTGAAAACAATACACAATCTCATATTGGATCTATTCTTATTGATAATGGAAAAGAATATACTTCAAATGAATTTGAAAACTATCTTCGCAAGCATAGGATTCAACTTCAAACTAAAATTCCTTATAATCCTCAACAAAATGGTGTAGTTGAAAGAATGAATAGGACAATTTTAAATATGGCATGTTCAATGATGTTTTTCAAAAATGTAAAGTTGATGTTCTAGGCTGACGCATTTCTATGTGCAGTGTATATTAAGAACAAGTTTCGATCTCATGCTCTTAAAACCAATACTCCCTACAAAATGTGGTATGGCCACATTCCTTTGGTGAGACATGTCAAGGCTTTTGGTTCCACATATTATGCCTTGTACCTAAGGAATATAGAAACAAACTTGGTGCAAGAGTAAAAAATGTATCTCCTCGGGTTACTTGGATACCTCCAAAGCGTATAGTCTCTATGTTGAAGTAAATAAGAAGTTTATACTATCTAGATATGTGATTTTTCTTGAATCTTCTAAGACTAACAATGTTGTTGAGCGACAACTTGATCACTTGGACATATTCGAGATGCAAAATATTTTTAGGAATTTGATAATGAGATTCCACATATTGAAGGGGAGATCCATATCCTAGATCGATCTGTGGAATCTCCTTCTCAAGCACTCTCTCCCCCTCATGAAGCTCCAACCATTGATTAAGAAGACACTTTGAGTGATGCGATTGAGAGATTTGGAAGGATAAATATTGATTCAGCCCCATCTTAGTCAACTGAACAACTTGAGCCATCTCAGAAACATCCTTCAAAATGGCTCTCCAAGACACTTGAAGGTGTTCATCCTGATGAGGTTGGAAAGAAAGGAACAAGAATCTCTACTAGAAAAATGGAGGTGATGTAGATGATTCTGGTTCAACGATTGATATGGATTTCTCTTATGATTGTGAATTAAATTTCTCTACAGATTTTAGACCAACTTCCTTCAAAGAAGTTACTTATCATGATGAATGGAAAGAAACAATGTAGAAAGAGTATGATGCTCTGATAAAGAATGGAAAATAGAATTTGGTGGACCCTCTATTAGGAACGAAACCGATTGGCTGTAAACGAGTCTTCAAGAACACGTATAAAACAAATGGCTCACTTAACAAGCATAAAGCTAGGCTCGTGGAAAAAAGTTTTGCATAAAAGGAAGGGGTTGATTATGAGGAGAATTTTACTCCTGCAACAAAATGGGCTACCATTCAAACTCTCTTCACCTTGGCAGCTCAGAACAGTTGGAAAGTCCATCAAATGGATGTAAAAACTAATTTCTTGAATGGAGATCTGAAAGAGAATGTTTTCATGTCTCAACCAAAAGGATTTTTTGTGAAGGGATGAGAGCACAAAGTATGCAAGTTTGTCAAATCCTTGTATGGCCTCAAACAAGCACCATGAGCCTGGTATGATAAATTGACTAAGTATCTTCTGAAAATAAATTTCAAAAACTATGATCTTGATGATGCAACTTTGTTTGCCAAGAAAGTTGGAAAAACGATTGCATATATTATGGTGTATGTAGATGATCTACTGATGACAGGGAACAATGAAAATTACATTTCATCCATAAATAAAGAATTATTTGAGATGACAGATTTGGGATATGTTCACTACTATCTGGGTATTGCAGTAACCCAATATCCAAAGTTTATATTCCTCTCTCAAAAAAAGTACATTGGATATTTTTTGAACAAATTTGGCATGATTGAGTGCAATCCTTTGACCACTCCAATGGAAAAAAAATTAAATCTTACATCCAAATAAGGAAATGGATTTAAGGATGCAACAAAGTACATACAACTCATAGGAAGTCTTAACTTCTTGACTACTACTAGACCAAACATTTCATTTGTTGTTGGAATCCTCTCCAAGTTTGTGCAAAAGCATTGTGAGGGTCATTGGTCTGCTGTAAAAATAATTCTAAGGTACTTGAAGGGAACTCAAGACTTTGGACTCAAGTATACACAGGTGGATGACTTCAACTTGATTGGATACTCTGATTCAGATTTTGATGGAGATAAAGAAAATCAAGTATCTACTTCAGGTTATGTTGTGAGTCTTGGATCAAGAGTTGTCTCCTGGATGTCACACAAATAGTCAGTTCCAATAGATTCCACAACTTTTGAAGCATATGTGTTAGTTGAAGAAGCAATGAAGGAAATTGTGTGGCTCAAGAAAATTCTTGAAGATTTGCAAGTGAAACAAGTGCATTGTACTCCTTTTTTGATTGGAAATAAAACTGTAATAAAATTGGCCAAGAACCCAAAGTTTCATAATCGAACCAAATATATCAATACAAAGTATCATTTGATTTGGCATCATGTTGAGGCCAAGACTATTCACCTATGCTATTGTTCCACAAATAAGCAGATTGTAGACATCTTCACCAAAGTGCTTGGAAGAGAAAAGTTTGAAAGATTCAAAATGATGCTTCGACTCACTAGCATCCTTTCAAATTAAGGGGGGGAATGTTGACACCTAATATTTAGGGATTGAGAAGTATTGTAAATATCATAAATAAAAGAATGAGAATATGAAGAGACATTGGAACACAAATTCCAATAGTCTCCCTCTCCTTGTATATATTAATGATTTTCCTAATCGAATTCATTAGTTCTTAGAGTTACCAATGCCTGGACTGATATATATATATATATATATTTCTTTGATCTTTTATGAAAAATATTTATTTCTCACTTCCTTAAAAACTTGGCTAACATTCATATCAACATTCTCTAGGAAAATTTCTCTTTTAATGTTCATATCAATTTTCACTTGGTTAATTCTTCCTTTCTAATCAACCTAACACTCTTTTCTGATCTATTATGCTATTCTCATGTCCTTGATGATGAGTGGTTAGACCACTCGAAACATATATGTGTTTTTAAGTGTAGAATTTGAAGAAAGATTTGCACTTTGATTCCTTTAAATATTTGGTAAATCTAAAGTTAAGATAGGTTTATAGAGATTCTCAATAATATTATTTATATTTATATAATTTCACCCATCTCTATATACCTATTCATATTTTTAATTTAATTAAAACAAACATATATGCATACAGATTTAGCATTTTTTGACATATTATATTATTATTATTTTAATTTAATTTTTCAATCTGATATACATAACATTGATTATATATCTACATATGTAGGTTTCCACATTTTACAACCATGGCGATTAATAATTTTGGAAATACTTCTATTCATAATTTTTGAGTTGTCCAATGTTTTGGGTAGACACTCCACTCATCATCAGGGACTACATCTAATCAAATTGAATATAAAAGGTTGTCAAGACTAATATAAAGAGGTGAGAGTAGCGACTAAAAGTTAATTGACCATTTTACAGGGAAAACTAATAATTATTCAATGTTTAGGGTTCAAAGGAGATTGACCAAAACAAATTATTGACAATAATGCTAACGTTATTTTAATAATCCAATCATGTGTTGTAGGAATCCAAAAAGACTAATGAATTAATAAGGATAATGAGGGAATCATTACTGAAAAAAGATTATAAATTGAGAAGAAAAATAACAATAATAAATATAAGAATTTTTATTTTTTTGGATTTGAACATTAAAATAAGAATTTGTGTGAAAATTTTATTTTTTTTCTATGTGGTTCATGGGCCTCGGAGATCGGTGACCATTATGCCCACGAAATATTTATACCAAACAGATCCACCCAAAGGGATCACTTCCTACCGACTCAACCACAAAGCCTCATTATCAGAGTGTTGAGAGAATTGAACCCGTGACCTGTCAATAGCAAAGGTGCTTTAACGACAAGGAATCCACCAATTGCGCTGACCCTTGAGGCTATATGGAATTTTAATTATTGTTAAATACATTTTAAGATTTGAAATTATTGAAATAGGGTTGAGGAAGAATTTTGAAAGGGGCATTTGAAAATACAAAAAGGATTTTGAGCAAAAGAAAAAACCTAAGAATAAGAAATATATTGTAATAAGACAGAATCCTCCTGTAAAGAGGGGATACATTACAATAGTTTTTTTTGCAATATTGGATCATAAGAATTGAAATGAAACCAAAGACATAACAATGAAAGGGATGGGGACATGGTGGTGGTGGAATACAAATAGGAAAATCATAAAAAAATCAAAATTATAAAATCAAATTTTTGGTGCACCCCACACCCTCCGATTTACAATTTTAATTTCCTTATGGTTTTCCTATTTGTATTCACCCCCTCCCTTTCATTGCTATGTCTTTGTTTCATTTCAATTCTTATGATCCTATATTGCAAAAAAAACTATTGTCATATATATATATATATATATATTTTATTTGATCTTTTATGATAAATATTTATTTCGCTTTTCCTTAAAAACTTGTCTAAAGTTCATATCAATACTCACTTGGTTAATTCTTCCTTTATAATCAACACAACACTCTTTTTTGATCTATTATTATATTCTAGTGTCCTTGATGATGGATGGTGAGACCACTCCAAATGTAGATATGTTTTTAAGTGTAAAATTTGAAGAAAGATTTGCCCTTTGATTACTTTAAACATTACTAAATCTAAAGATAAGATAAATTTATACTATTCTCACTAATATTATTTATATTTATATAATTTCAGTCATCTTTATATAAATATTCTTATTTTTAATTTAATTAAAACACACATATATGCATATGTGTTTAGCATTTTTTTGATATATTTAATAATAATTATTATTTTTTAATTTAATTTTTTAATCTGATATACATAATATTGATTATATATCTACCAATTTAGGTTTCCACATTTTACAATCATGGTGATTAATGCTTTTGGAAATATTATATTCATAATTTTTGAGTTTTCCAATGTTTTGGGTAGACACTTCACTCATCATCAAATACCACATCTAAGCAATTTGATTATAAAAGGTTGTCACTAAAATTTAATTGACCATTTTACATAGAAAATTAATAATTATTAAATTTTAGGGTTAAGAGGAGATTGACCAAAATAAATTATTGAGAATAATGCTAATGTTATTATAATAATCCAATCATTTGTCGTGGGAATCCAAAAAGACTAATAGATCAATAAATATAATGAGGGAGTCATTAGTGAAAAGGGATTATAAATTGAGAAGAAAATTAATAATAATAAATATAGGATTTTTTTGTTTTTGGATTTGAATGTGAAAATAAGAATTTGTATGAAATTTTCATTTCTTTTCTATGTGGTTTATGGCCTTAGAGATCCGCGACCACTATGCCCACATAATATTTTTACTAGGCAGAGCCACCCTAAGGGATCACTTCTTGCCAGATAAATCCACCCACTATCGACTCAACCATAGAGCCTCACTCTCAAAGTTTTGAAAGAATTGAACCCGTGACCTCTCAATAACAAAAGTGCTATATAGAATCGACCAATTGAACTAACCCTTGAGGCTATATGAAATTTTAATTATTAAGAAAGTATTTTAATTATTATTAAAAAAATTAAGATTTAAAATTATTGAAATAGAATTAGGAAGAAATTTGAAAAATACATTTGAAAATATGGAAAAAATTTTGAGAAAAAAAACCTAAAAATATGAAATATATTGGAATAAAAAGAAGATATATTAGATATATTACAATATTTTTTTTTAATATAAAATCATAAAAATTGAAATGAAACCGAAAACATAAGATGAAAGCGACGGGAGTGAGGTGGTGGTGGAATACAAATAGGAAAATCATAAAGAAATCAAAATTATAAAATCAAAATTTTGGCACCCTACGATTTATAATTTTGATTTCCTTATGATTTTCCTATTTATATTCACCCACTTCACCTCGCTCCACTTTTTCCTTTCATTACTATGTCTTTGGTTCATGTCAATTGTTATAATATTTTATTGTAAAAAAAATATCATTATCACCTCTTTATAGGAAGGTTTTTTCTTATTGCAAGATATTTCTTATCCTTTAAATTTTTCTCCATATTTTCACATGTACCTTTCAAATTCTTCCTCAAACCCTATTCCAATAATTTTAATTCAGGAATTGTTCTTAACAATAATCAAAATACTTTTTTAATAATAATTAAAATTTCATACAAATTTTTCTTTTTACATTCAAATTAAAAAAAAAAAACAATCTTATATTTATTATTCTTGTTTTTCTTTTTAATTTCTAATCTTTTTCGCTAATAATTACCTCATTATCTTTATTAATTTATTAATCTTTTTTGGATGGCCACACATCACTGAAACTAACCTATATCCATTTTAACCTCGGATTTATAAAACACCATGAGGGATCAAATCTCTCAAGGTGCAAACTTATCCTCGAGTTTTGCACACAAAAAGAGGCTCAAAATCTCTCAAGGTGCAAACATATCCTCAAGTTTTGCACACAAAGAGAGGTTTGCACCTCGAGAGATTTGATCCCTCTCAATGCTTGATAGATCTGAGGTTAAAATGGATCTACCAAGGGCCGAGAGGGATCAAATCTCTTTTCACTTTAAAAGAGGTTTGAATGAGGGATCAAATCTATTTTCACTTTAAAAGAGGTTTGAATCTTCAGAGATTTGATCTCTCTTGACGCTTGGTAGATCTAGAGTTAAGATTGAACGAGACTCGTTTTAAAAATAAAATAATTTATAATTTTTATTTCATGCCTCAAATATATTTAAAAATTAGTGTTTTTTGCTGAATAATATTTTATAAATTAGTATAGATTAAAATATATTAATAGTAATTTATGTTAAAAATTTGAAAAATATAATAAATATTTATTTATTTTTTAAAAACTATTAATTTTTAATTGTTGAAATTTAAACTTGTAAATTAATAAAAATTAACTATTATCTTAAATTTAATTCAGCTTAGTCTAACTAATAGACTAAATGTTTTTTTTTGTCATAACCAAACAATACAATTCCGTGCAAGACTGCGATTTCTTCTTGTTTAAAATACACTTTTGAATGCATAAATGAATTATGCACCATGAGGTACTTAATCTTTGCAAATTAAACGATTTAAAAATATGATTTTTAAAATTTGTATTAGGTTTTTCATAAAAATGATTAAAAAAATATTTCAAATAGAACCATTTCATCTATTAATTATACTTCTCAAACTTAATACATAATTTGTTAACATATGAAGATTTTCAAAAAAAATCACACTGAAAATATTTGGTCGACGGGTTTCAAACTAGCCATTGTGGTTCATCTTTAGGACAAGATGAAGAGACAAATCTCACAAGTAGGCTAAATAAGAAGAAAGGTCAACTTAACGGTTAGATGAAAACGAATATTTTTTACTAGGGAGGGAGAATTATATTGTTTATTAATATATTTATTTATTTGTTTATAAAATATTATTATTATAATATAATTAAGCGGCTATATTTGACTTAAATTGTCTAAATAATTAATAATTACTAATAATCTATTTATTTAATTATTTATCTATTTATAATTTATAATGTTTAATAATCTACCTTGGGAAAAATAATCCCAAATTATTTTGGAAGGGGCTCCAATTGAAAAAGGTACAAACTGGAAATAGTATTACAACTTCTAAATGGTTTGACAATGTAAGACAACTCTATGAGAAGGATCCCAAGGTTGAACCTCCCCCCTTGGTTAACACTGATACTGGCCTTTTCACGGTGCAAGAGGTAGAGATGGGTATCAAGAAATTGGGTGTTGGAAAACTAAAAGACATAGCTGAACTCCAAGCATAATATCTGAAGTGGGGCTCAAAGATCCTTGCACCTCACATTACAAAATTTTTCTACAACATCATACAACAGGGGCTCCCCACAGATTGCACAACTAATCTGGCAATACGTCTTTTCAAGAGTGGTGACGTTAATAATCCCTCCAATTATAGGACCATCATGATAAACCCTTTGTTTGCAAAGCTATTTGGAAGCATGCTAGAAAATAAAACTAGCAAGTGGGCAGAAGAAAGAGATAAGTGTGCTAAAGGGCAAGCATGTTTTAAACCTAAACATTCCACAGTTGACCATTGTATAACCTTAAGGCACATCATTGAAAAAGTTTGGGAGAAAATGGAAGAAGTATTTTGTTTTTTTGTTGATTTCAAAAAGGCGTTTGACTTGGTTCCTAGGGATAAGATTTGGCACATAATGGAGGAACTTAGGGTTCCTAAAAATTTGAGAGCAGTTGTGCATAGGCTGTATGAAGAGGTGAAAGTCAAAATTAGAACTTCAATAGGCATTTCTAAAAGTCTTATAAGTGATATCGGGATCAAGCAAGGTTGCCCACTATCTCCTACCCTTTTTGGTTTATATATCGACAAGCTTGAGAGGTGGTTAAATTTGCAAGGGAGTGATGGTACCTATTTGGGAAAGTTTATTATAAGGCTTCTTTCGTATGCAAATGATCTTATTTTGATTGCTAAATTGACTCTTGGTTTGCAAGAGCACTTACTATCCCTTGAGCATTTTTGTAGAAGTGTGGGGATGCAAGTCAATATTAGCAAAACGAAAGTAGTGGTTTTCTCAAAGAAAAGAAAGCATAACCAACATAAGTTCTACTTTGAAGGAAACATTCTGGAAGAAGTTGCGGATTACAAATACCTTGGAATTGACTTCAACAAATCTAAGATGGGATGGTTGTATAAAGGAAAGAACTTTGGGGGGTTGGAAATCATTTTATGCTTTTCAAAATAGGTGTAGAGAGGCAGAGTTATGGGTCTGGAAAACCACTCAAACTCTTTTTGCGCTTCTAGTGATTCCAATGATTCTCTATGTTTGTGAACTATGGGCCAACAATACATCTGACATGTAGTGGAGACAAATTGAGAAAATTTAGAAGCGTTTGATTAGAAACAAATTCAAGATTAAAAGTGCAGTTCCTTATGCTATATTGTTAAGTGAAACATGAGCTTCTCCTATTGAAGCAATTGCTATGGTGTGAGTCATAAGGTATTTAAAAAAACTGAGCAAATGGAAGAGGGTAGATGGCCTAAGGTTGTATTTAATGACAAATTGTGCAACAACAAAAAAAACTTGGATGAAACAAAATAACGAATGGTTTAGTAAATGGGGTATTTTCTTAAACGCGTGTCCCATAAACAACAAAGAGATAAAAGCTTTTGTTATGGAAAAGTTCCACAAGCGTTCTTGGGATAAGGAGCTAGGAAGAAAGAAAAAAGTACTATGTTGAAGTGTTTAATCTCACTCATAGTCATCAACCAAAAGCATACATAGAGGCCAATATCACTTGGAGAGCCAAAATTCTTATTGCTTAGTTAAGGACTAATTCTCATCAACTCTGTTGTGAAACAAGGGGCTAGAAAAGGCCAAAAGAAGAGTGGGAGGAAAGAGTATGCATTTTTTGTTATTCCGGAAAAGTGGAAACAAAAAACATTTCATTTTAGAATGTGAGGTCTCAAAAGACAACAGGGAAAGTTATGTAGATATGCTAGCAGCGATCTCTTGGGATAATCTATTTAGCAAGGGGTTTGTTGAGAAGCTAGGAGCATTTATTGTAAAGCTTCATAGAAAAAGGGCCGAATACATCAAGCAGATAAAGAAGAAAAATGTCCCAATAGGCTATCTTTAGCCTTTTCTTTCTTCTATATGTTTTAATCTGAATATTAATTAAAATTATGAAGCAGATATATATATATATATATATATATATATATATATATATATATTTTTCTAGACATTTAAAAATATTACAAACTTTCTTACATGACCCGTATGCATCTTTCTTACATTGGGTTATAGAGCACCTCTTAGC
The DNA here is from genome assembly GCA_031772625.1 of Pinus tabuliformis. Taxonomy (NCBI): domain Eukaryota; kingdom Viridiplantae; phylum Streptophyta; class Pinopsida; order Pinales; family Pinaceae; genus Pinus; species Pinus tabuliformis. Next base: position 541,396,483 of record CM062820.1, on the reverse strand, counting down.
CCAATAATATTAGCATTATTATCAATAATTTATTTTGGGCAATCTCCTTTGAACCTCAAACACTTAATAACTATTAAATTTCCCCATGAATGGTCAATTAACCACTAGTCACTACTCTCACCTCTTTATATAGGAATTGGAAACATTTTCTAATCAAATTGCTTCGATGATGAGAGGAGTGTCCATGTGAAATGTTGGACACTTAAACTTTGAATACACAATTTTTCCAAAAGCATTAATTGACATTAATTATATATGTGTATATATAAATGACACTTATATAAATTATGTAATTGTTATTAATTATATGTGTATATATAAAGAACTTTTACAATAGGAGTTTATTGTAAGTATTAAGTTTTTATATGTTTGTTAATTATATGTTTTGAAATATCATGGTTACAAATATGAATCACGATTATTTAAATTTATTTTAATCTAATATGCATATTATAATTTTTTTATAGAAAAAAATTGTTGTAATTTTATTAATAAATGCACAATCAAAATATAACAAATTGAATTGAATCGATTTATTATTTTTATTATTTTTTAATTGACACTATATTTTAGCATTATTGTTATTATTTTATCTAGCACTTCATTTATGGGAACTATAACATATTTCCCATATTGCATAATAATTCTTATCAAAATGTAGTAATTTTGATCAAAATACTATTATTTTCACTAATTCAGGCCAAATACATTAAATTAAATTATTTATTTTTGTTGAAGAAATCATTTAATAATAATAATAATAATCAAATCTTAATATTATGACTAAACTCACACCAAATTGGTGTATAAGACCCCTTGTTTGTGGGACAAGGGACCTATATCCTTGCAACAATTTGATTGTTAAGATCCACAAGTCTCTTGATACAATGATGTGTGGTTTAACAGTAAGTCTACTTGGGCGAAGCTCAAGAGACTACGGTTTAAATCTCATTGAGTATAGTGTCCTGCTATGGTGTGCGGCTCAAGGAGTAGATTCCCCTTACCCGTGAATCTCGGCTCTTGCCAAAATCATAAGAAATTAGTATACTTCCAGGTTGTGAATCTCGGCTCGGAGTAGATTCCCCTTATCCATGAATCTCGGCTCTTGCCAAAATCATAATAAATTAGTATATCGACTTCCAGGTTGTGAATCTTGGCCCTTGCCAAAATCATAAGAAATTAGTATATCGACTTCCAGGTTGTGAATCTTGGCCCTTGCCAAAATCATAAGAAATTAGTATATCGACTTCCAGGTTGTTGGATGTAGTCTTGGTGTTATAGTGGCAGCGATATTCCTTAGATTAAGAAGGCTCTTGCCATATTGACTCCCAGGTTGTGAATCTCGGCTCGACGTAGATTCCCCTTATCCATGAATCTCGACTCTTGCCAAAATCATAAGAAATTAGTATATCGACTTCCAGGTTGTGAATATCGGCTCTCTCCAAAATCATAAGAAATTAGTATATCGACTTCCAGGTTGTTGGATGTAGTCTTGGTGTTATAGTGGCAGCGGTCTTCCTTAGATTAAGAATTGATCCTGGGTCTTCCTTAGATTAAGTCTGAATCTCGGCTCTTGCCAAAATCATAAGAAATTAGTATATCGACTTCCAGGTTGTTGGATGTACTCTTGGTGTTATAGTGGCAGTGGTCTTCCTTAGATTAAGAATTGATCCTGGGTCTTCCTTAGATTAAGTCTGGCAGTTATTGATTCACCACGTGGTTAAAAAAAAAAAAAGATCCATAAGTCTCTTGGTGAGATGAATGAGTAGTTGGCACAATGAAATGTTATCCCCTCCACTTGGTTTCAAATCTCACCAGGGGAATCTACCTAGCTTACAAGTTGTTGCATATACTCTTAGCATTATAATGATAGCCATATATACTCTCCGTATTATAGTGACATTCACTAGGTTTGATGGGCCTCACCCAAATTACCAATGAGTTACTAATTCAACATGGTAAAAAAAAAATTCATATAAATTAAAAGTTATCATGTTATATAATTTTATTTTATTTAAATTTATTATTAAAATTCTATTTAATCTAGGCTAGACCCAAGATCAAACCTAGTGGTTACCACTATAACACTAAGTGTACATCCAACAAATGTAAGCTAGATATAACAGTAATTTAAGACTTATCAAGTGTGGAGACTCCACAAGGGTGGGGTAGCCTACTTCTCAACCTTATCACAAAGGGACAAAGACATCCTTCTATGAGATTTGAAACCGAGTGGAAGGATAACATCCCATTGTGCCAACCACTCAGTCCCACTAGGTTGTTCCACAAAGAGACATTATTAAAATTATATCTTAGACATAGCTATATGAAATTTAATTGGCAACCTGAATTTCGGGTAACTTAGAAACACAATTTGAACATTTTCAAGTGCTCTACAATGGTTTTAGGAATATGATTTTTTTTTTTTTTTTTTTTTTTAACAATATCAAAATAAGGAAATGAGAAATTAATATCAATTTACAATATAGAAAATTTAAAATTAAATTTTTATTTCTAATATCAATAAATACCAAATTTCAATATTATTAAACCATCTTATATCTATCTTAATTCCGATCTACCAATGGTCAAGATGGATCAAATCTCTTTGCATATTAAGATATTTGCATGTCAAAGGATTTTATCCTTTTTGGCAATAGGCTATATTCCACATGAATACCATGCATTCTCATTAACATGGAGCTTAAAAACCACTGATAACTTGACTGAATCAAATTTACTTTAACTACCCAATAAAAATTAGTAACAAAAAAATAACATAGAATTTTTAATTTAAAGTAAAGTCTTTTTACCAAATTAATATGTTTATAAGAGCATACAACATTTATATAATAGACAGAAAAAAGTCTCTCGACACAATTAAATTACAAATTTTTTATTTAATTTTTATACATCTAATTTATTGCAATATTTTTATTACCCTTATTCAAAATAATATCATAAAACAAATATTAAATATATATATAATATAAATGACATATATTATGATTTTTATTATATTTTCATATTACCAAAATAATATAGTATTTACCGAATCACAACAAAAACAATAATTTATATTTAGAAAAATGTATGAAGTTTTTATCTGTAAAGTTTATTTTTACAAAAATATTAAAAGTCTTTATATGTAGTTTGTTTTTTAATCTATTAAAATTTGTATATATAAAATTAATTTTAATATTACACTGTTTTGAAAATATAAAATTTTAATTTAATACATTTTTATATAATTATAAATTGATATTTATTAAATGATAAAATAAAATTAAAAATATTAATATGATAAAATCTAATATATTTTAGTAGAAATATTATATAACAATAAGGAAAATTTCTTTTGAATTAGTGTATATATATATATAATCTCTCTATTGTAATATTATTTTTAATAGTTTTATTTTACATATTATAATTTTTTTTGGTTGATAAGTGGGTGAATCCTGAAAATTACTCTTAACTCAGGGGTGTTTAAGCCATTAAAGTCACCCAAGGATCGCACCCGCCCCGCACCAAGAGAGACCATGCTGCATTTTACCTTAACTACATAATAAAAATTGGTAACAAAAAAATAACATAAATTTTTAATTTAAAGTAAGATTTTTTTTAACCAAATCAAAATGTTTACTAAAGCATAAAACATTTCTTACATATTAGACTGAAAATAGTCTCTCTACACAATTAAATTACAAATATTTTTATTTAATTTTTATACAGCTAATTTATTGCAATATTTTTATTATACTTATTCAAAATAACATCATAAAACAAATATTATATATATATATATATATATGAATAACCTATATTATTATTTTTATTATATTTTCATATTACCAAAATAATATAGTATTTACCGAATCACAAAAAAACAATAATTTATATTTAGAAAAATGTTTCAAGTTTTTATCTGTAAAGTTTATTTTTACAAAAATATTAAAAGTTTTTATATGTATTTTGTTTTTTAATCCATCAAAATTTCAAAATATATATATATATATATAATTTTAATATTACACTGTTTTGAAAATACAAAATTTTAATTTAACACATTTGTATATAATTATAAATTGATATTTATTAAACGATAAAATAAAATTAAAAATATCAATATGATAAAATCTAATATATTCTAATAGAAATATTATATAACAATGAGGGAAAATTCTTTTGAATTAGTATATCTATATACATATAATCTCCATTGTAATATTATTTTAAATGATTAATAGTTTTATTTTACATATTATAATTTTTTTTGGATTTTAAATGATTAATAGTTTTATTTTACATATTATAATTTTTTTGTTGGTTGATAAGTGGGTGAATTCTGAAAATTATTTTACATATTATAATTATTTTTTGGTTGATAAGTGGGTGAATCCTCAAAATCATTCTTACCCTGTGGCTGAGAGGCCGGCGTCTAAGCCGTCAAAGTCACCCGGGGATCGCACCCGGCCTAACCTGCACCAGCGGAAACCATGCTACATTTTTAGTATCGAGGAGACTAGAACCGGTGACCTTTGCTTAAGGAGTGCTCCTTCAACGACTCTTCTAAATCTCTTTGATTACATATTATAAATTTTAACAAAAATATAATAAATTTCTATTTTTTTTTAATATATTTTTTATTTTTAGATTTGAAGTATGTTTTAAGAGATTTTTTTTTTTGGGATGTAAGGAAAAGCATCTAGTAAGAGTGACATCCAGTCACCTTACAAACCACTAGTGGGCCTATTTTTTTTGAATCATAATAATGAGTTAGTCTGCATTTGGGGATAACAACTAGTAAGTGAGTTATAATAGGCTTTCCTACTGTGTAAAAAAATGTTCCATTTGTCATATGTTTTACTTTAAATTGCTTTCTTTTTACTTATTTATTTATAGTACATAAATGTTATTTTATAAAAAAGAGACATTTATTTTCAGTGACTTTTTAATGGATAAGGATTATTTTTTTTCAAACAAAAATTAGAAGATTTGTATTGATATAGCAAAGTCTCCCAGGTGTTACAAAAGAATAAAATATATGCCCTATATAATAGAGTCCATATTCAGGTGCATGCTTTAGGATTTTGTTAACTTATTGAGAACATATACTCTTAAGGGAAATTTAAAGGTCTTGATGATGCAGAACTAGTAGGAAACGTATTGGGAACATATATTCTTAAGCGAAATTTAAAGGTGTTGATGGTGCAGAACTAGTAGAAAACCTTGGGTATAAAAAAAAATGCATACTTTAAAAACATGAGTGGGAGGAGTTGTTAGAGACTTCATGTTGTTCACAAGTTACATTGTGACCGAGAACATTGAGGTTTAGGGAGCCATTATGATTCACTGCCAATGGAGGAGAACTAGGATTGGCCAGAGACTAATTGAGGGAGGAACTCAAATATCATTTCAATCAAGAATCCACGAGTTAGCCTCGAATTGTGTCCACCTCACCTTGAAGTTGTTGCAACATATCTTAATGCTAGGCCAATAACTCCATTGCGGTGGCTAGTTGGACCTCTAGACTTGCCAAATATTTGCAGAGAGTTTGGAAGGAAGTTCTTTGTTCTTGAATTTCTTCTTCTAGATAAGTGAGAATAATATCGGCCATTAGAAAGTTGTGTAGAGCCATCCATTCAAAGATTCTTAGGGAGAGACAATGAAATAAGAGTTTTTGGAGAAGGAAAAAGGAAATAGCATGAGACAAATGAGGCATCAATGTTAGGAGCCTAGGATGAGAAGAGGGAGGGTGGTGAAAGAGGGTGGCGAGAAATGCAGAGAAATATGCAGGCATGGAGGGTGGACAAAAAGGAGGACGACTGAACCATAAATGCAAAACAGGGAGGCAAACCATCTTAACAACAAATACCTCACAAACAAAATCCCACCTAAATAAATAATGAGAAAACCAGACTATCGTGACCACTAGAGCATGTAGTATCCCACCTTTAGTAGGAGAACGACATGTAAGGGGTGCATAATAGCATGCAAAGTAATTGAGACCAATATAGGCGATAGGGAAAATAAATTATTGGTGATATTGATGTTGGATGTCATGGACATGCATTTGATAAGTTTGAGTGGGACTTGAATAAGCAATGAATGGATGGGGTTAAATGAGTTTTTCCCATTAATATCTCTCACCCCCACAGTTTCCAATAGGGTTTTGTTGGCTTGGTGATTTTCTATGGTGTTGTTAGGCCTTGTAATGAAGCAAAATAAATCAAATATAATTTGGGGACAAAGGCCTATCTGCAATGCCAAATGGTATTCTTGAAGTCCCCCACAACTTTCAAATTAGGTCAAGCAAGATAAGAGGGTATAAACATTAAATTGATTGTAATAAGTGACGTCTAGGTTTCATGAGTAAGAGAATTTGAGATTTCCTTTGAAGTCATGCATGCCCCTCTACTCTTGTTATCCCTGATAATAATACATTAACTACCTTCGTAATTTAATTAAGTAAATATTAATAAAAAATAATTTTTTAAGTTGTTTTTTTAATAACATAATTATTAATAAACAAAATGAATCAATATTACAATTTATTTATAAGAAATACATCTAATTAATTATTTAACATGGCTAAATCTTTTCAATGGGTAGAAATGTTATTTGATGAATATTAAAACAAACCATAATGAACAAAGAACATGAAGTTATTTGTAATTAGATTTTAGTCCTTCATTAACATTTTTTAAAATAAAAATAATAATAATAATTTTTTATTACAATTTATACTTCCAATTTACTTAGTTGAACATAAAAATATATATATATTTTTAATAAAATATATAAATCTTCAAATATAAAATAAATTTATATTTTTTAATTTAATCAAATTTAATTTTATAAAATTATACAAATTTTTAAATATTGAATTAATATTAATATTGAATAATTTTGGTTGCTTTTAACATTTTTCTCGGTTTTTTTAGTTATTATAGGTTGGCTTTTCCTTAGTTTGTTCTTTCGCTCTCTCACCTTCATTTTCAGGTTGGGTTAGTGTAATGGCTTGGTCACCATCCTTTCTCTTTTCTATTCAATGCTTTCTCTAGAGAGGTTTGTTGGGCTTCCATACAACGTTTCATGTTTAGTCCTCAACCATGACATGTCAGAGAGCTAGAAGTTGATGGGGGTTTATATACTATGTGTCACGAAGAGGGTTGAGGACCCATTTTAGAGCATCTCTGCTAGACACACCTTCAGGAGTAGACCCTAGTGCCAATTCAATGATTGTTTAGTGAAGTTTAGCGAGATATGGTAGGGGAGGAGTTTCTCTCAAATTTTGAAATTTCTGTCATGGTTTCCACCTAGATCCTAGACACAAGAAACACATGGATGACAACATAAATATATCCATACCATTGAATTATATTGGCACGTAAAATCCTTGCTTGGAAGGGTGTTATTAGACAAAATTGATGACAAGGATAAAATATTATCGTTGATGGACAAGTTACATATCCAAATGAGATATCCCAATAAGAGATTGGGTAGGCTAGAGGCCCATATAGGCATTCCACTAGATTTGAGTATTCCACTTCAACAAGGCAAGGAGCCCATAGAGGTGGATTCTTTTGATTCTGCACAGTCTCCAGGAATTTTTGGTTTTATTTAGGTAGTTAAAGTTTTTACTTGTTTTGTCTGCAAACTCAGCTTCAAGCCATCTATTTTTGGTCTAGAAACTTTGCTTATTTTTGTCTTTATTCTATCTTCAAGGTTATATTGACTAAAAGATTAAAACATTGTCAGTGGTCTAGTCAGTGGTCTAGTTTCTTGAGTGACAAACTGGGGTATGTTTATATTATAAATATTTACACTTATTTTGAATGGTCAATGAAGTTTTAACTTCACAAAAAAAGCTATATATATATATATATATATATATATATATATATATATATATATATATATATATAATTGAATTTTTTCAAAGGAATAGATAGATTTGCATTAATAAATATCTGGTTTCAAGGCTAGTACCCATACATAAGTCTTCATGTTCAAGGATTAAACTACATTCAAAAACCAATACTATAGCTAGCTTATTCTTATGTCTACTTTTACCCACATTTCCAAAAATATTCCTACTGTAATCCTTACAAAAACTGCTTAATAAAAACTTATATCTACATAACATCAAAAAAATTTAATGGATGAATATTATCTGTCACTAGAGGCCCAGTCTTTTGGTGACACATTTTAGAACTAAGTGTGTCAGTATCCATCTATTAATTTTGCTCCTTGATCCACGTTGTCTCTTTTATACTAAGGCACCACGCTAGTCCCAACTTCCTCTTTGATAAATTGAACACCAATACTGGATCCTCCTTTACTTTCTATCACCTTGCTTTCCAATATTTTCCACTGAGAGTGAACCTATGCCTAAAGTATCTCCAATTTACTCTACAATGACACAAATTTGGTATCCATGAGTAGATGGAAAACTTCCCTTTACTTTTCTTCAACCATCCCTTTCTTCTTTATCGTTGACAACCAGGCTTCGATTGTCTCGAAAGTTGATGTATTTGGACCATCTCCTGCTAGCGAGTTGTATTCCCTGACTCTACCCATGCAACAATGCCTTGATTCACTCTACAACCTAAGAGATAATAACCTTCTTTGTATACGATTTTGCAATGGAACGGGTGATCGAAGGTGACCTACAATGAGCCATATATAAAACCGTGAATGTCTTTTCCGCTTTATCCTAAAGCATTAAATTGAAGAGCTTCCAAATCCATTAATTCCTGGAAATGTTGAATTAATGTTGTTTCATGGTCGAGGCATTGATGACCTGTGAGAGCCAGTTCACAACTCGTTCATTTACATTATGAAGCCACCTTTGCTTGCATGCAAGGTCCAGTCGATGTCAGTTGTAACACTGATAAGTCAAGAGATTAATTTTATTAATTTGCATGGAAATCAAATAAGATAGGGTTATCTCAGACCTCTAATCTTGGTCTGCTTTCCCATGATGGATTTATTTCCTTGTTTCTCATTGTTACTAACTTGGCCCACGTTCCCCTTGTGGCATGTGTATCCATGTTTTGTAAGATTTATATTTCCAAATAATTTAGGGTAGAGGGATATTCGTTATTCGATGATCTTCGTTATTGTGCCATAATGGAGCCTCTGATTGTGAAGGAGTTAACTTGTTCATTTAAGTTTCTATATATATATGAAAAAATTGAATTTGTTTGAATCTCATTATTTGCAAGGTTATTCTCTGAAAAATAGAGGGGTGGTCTTGATTTTGCGAGCCTTTAACTTTATGAACTTGGAGTATCACAATCATTGAGTCTCCAAAGGTAGAAAATTTGAAGATTTTCCTTTCAATTGCTCTCTCCAAGCCCTTCAAAGGGATGTAAATTTTATTTGGTTATTAGATGTTATTCCCAAGCCCTAAGCATATTGAATCTTTGTTTGCTCAACGAGGAAAAGGTTAATCCCCCTTGCCCCCGCCACCCCTTGAAAATAATATTTTTATTAAAATTTATTGTTTTTACTAATTCATCAATTATATACATATAGATAATGTGGTGGTGGTAAATTATGATCATGATGATTAATGTTTGTTGAGACTATAGTTAGTTTGCAAAATCTTTAAAAATGAAAGAATTGCTTCAGTTCCGTTATAATCTTCTATACCAAACATTAAGAAAAGCTTTCCAAGATTACTATAATTTTGATGATGTATAACACTCATAAATTCCATATTTCTTTATATAATCATTTTTTTGCTTTAAATTAAATTTGAGTGTGTAACATTGATTTAATAATAAGTAAAATATACTTCTCATAAAAGGATTATGACAAATATTTACCATGATTCATGATATTCACTAATTCACCATCTAAATTAAATGGTTTATTTTAAGAAATATAAATATTGATAATTTATATTTATATAAATTAATTAAAAATTTTGGCTATATTCATTATATAATTAAAATTATATTTTTATTAATTAATATTCTTTAGTTTACAACATTATAAATTATGAATAATTTACAAAAAAAATATTATTGAGTTTATTTTTTTTAATTATTGTATGTTTGATTTAGGTGGATGTTGGTAGTTAACCATTTCTTTCACCTATTCATAATTGATGGTCCTCCCTTTTGGCATTTTTTTACAATTTTTTAGGTCCTAAACTTTAGATGTATTTTTGAGGTCCTAAACAACGATTTTTTTGTCCCTAGAACAAATCAAGGTTGTCATCGCATGGCCAATCATTAACAAAATCATTCTTCTTATCAAGATATTTCCAATGGGCTATTGTGCACCCCAAATGGATCTTGTATATGGAAGTCGCAACCTAGGGAAGTTTCAATATCAACCAAAGTCATTGGGGCTTGCATTCATTTTTACCACTTCATCTCATAGGGTTAGGGTTTTGGATCTTTAGTGGTTTTACCTCTTAGGGTTTAGTAATTTAAGTTAAAATTATTTAGGCTTATTGTAATGATTAGCTTATCAATGATCATAGCCAACAACTCTCTCTTAAGAGATATGCTACCACCATTCTAGCTAGTTTGTATTACCTTGCATTTCATAATCTTTTACTCCTTGATTTATCAATAGAACTTAGTTCTCACTCTATATTACTATGATCTTTGTGAATATATATATATATATATATATTCTTTTTGTGTTTGTTTCATTCATATTCATTCCTTTCATTTTGTTCTCTATAATCTAGATTAGTGGTATTAGATCAACCTTTATTTATTATTTCTTAGTGCATGTCCCTGTTGGAAATACTGAGAGAGGGGGAGGGAATGAATCAGTATTCCTTTTCAATTGTTACTTTTACCAGTTAAATCAATTATATTTAGAACACAAAATGAACAATAGGAATAAATGTTTTTTTTTTTTTTTTTTTTCCTGAATGCGACTAATTCTATTATTATACAAAACAGAGATACATAAAGATTACAGTGGGCAAGGCTATGAAGTTTTGCCTATCAGCCCTTTCCTTGCCCTGCTTCCAGTTCCAAAATTGAGCAGATTCAAAATTGGAATTTGTTGCTTGACTACTGAAGACACATTAACCGAACATATAGTAACAAAACAGACACCAGGGCCATGGACTGACCCGTACAAAGACCGACAGAAACCTAGACTATTACAGCCGATACAAGAACAATTACATTTGACACTTGAACAATTAAAGCCGACACATTGACAGAGGTGTAGATATCGCTTGGCAGAGTCATGCATTGAGAACCCAAGAAAAACAGCAGAGGTTACTGGGGCGAGTTTATTCGTCATTGGTGGTCTGGGGCGCCTCTTCAATTCGGCATCCGAAACGGAGAGTATCTTCTGAGTCTGAGAGCTGGATGACCGCGTCATGGCTCCCTTCTGGTGCTGGCTTGCTTGGACCAGCAAGCGTTGAAGGGCCGGCAGCATGTTCGCAGTTTGAAGCTGGGCGCACGAGGTCAGAGCCGAGCACACATCCGGGGGCCAACCAATTGTTTCCTACCCCAACTGGAAGGCAAGCGACAAGAGATTCCTCTCTGCTAGAGCGAGGCCCCTCCGGTATAGGCTCTGCCTCTATGTTCTGAGAAACGCCCGACTCTATCGAAATAGAAACAACCAGAGTGGAATTAGCTTGAGGGCAGGGGAGCCGATACCTGAGTATTGGGAGCTCCTGCTGACCCTCCCCTGAACGTGGGCTTCTGCCATCATAACCACCATCCTCCTCATTGCTGCCTTGGTATCTCTGCGGCATTGAAGTTACTTCGATGGAGGAGGAGGGCGAATTGTAGTTTTGCTGCTGCGTGAGGGCCCTGCCCCTGGTTCCCCCTCGTCTGCTGCCCATTCGCGGCCTCTCCCTCGGCATTTTTGAATGCAGCCTTGCACAAGCACCCCGAGCTCCTCCTGCTATGAAAACCAACACAATCTCAGCACAGTTGCAGGGTGTGCTCTTTCCTGGAGCAGAAACCAGCGTGACGCACCTCAAATCCTTACGCTCATTGCTTTCTGAGCGGAGCAGGGCCTCTGCACATTGCTTACCCATTGTCTTCTCGGCTCGAGGGAGGGGGATGGAGATCGATGCAGTGGAGTGTTTAAAGGAGGAATAAATGTTTTTATTAATATAATATTTACAATAAATTAGGTACAATATATATAGGGATCCAACCTTTGATGAAGATACCTATCTTCAATTCCCAGGCTCCAACTTGTTGCCAAGCACCAAATTCGTCTTTTGTGAGGCTCCAACCTCTAGGGCTCTGACCCCATTTTATCAAGGCACCAACCTTGGATTTAGGAGCACCAATCCTTCCAATTTTGAGGCACCAAACCCAAGGGCTCCGACCCTATCTTGTCAAGCAATGTTTTGATTGTATTACACTTCTCTCAAAATCTTCTTCACTATGTTCTGTCAATCTACAACTTCATTGTTACATCAATGACAATTCGTCTTCATATGAAGGAGTCTTCACAACTCTTCATATTGCCTAAACATAGTCTGAAAAGTTACCTAACCATGCGTCATTGTTAAAAATGGCAACTAGGGCCAAAATTCATGTGGGATATCTTATTCATGGCTGAAAATATTTTTATTAGATTCCTCTCGTCAAGAGGTGTATGATTGATATAAAGATCATCTGATTCTGATAAGTATTCATGGAGATATGAATTTATTTTGATTATGAAATTATTATCAAGCTGACCTACAACTCATGTAGGCTCAGAAGCCCAACAGTCGCATCTATTCAAACACCAACGTTGTGTATAAATATAGGAGGAATTTTCCTCATTTGGACTCACTCATCTCATCACATCTCTCTCTCTCTACTGCGTAGAAAAGAGTCTCTTCTCTACTGTGCAGAAAAGGGTCTCTTTCTCACACATGTGAAGCTGGAAGCTATTGAACTTGAAGCTGCAACTACAGATCCAAAGTTTGACCAGCGTTGACCATCAGATCTCCTCCTTAGAACTGCGTTGTAGGTCCATCTGGATCTCCTCTGAAAGCCTCAACTTTTGGTGGTGGAATCAAGTCAATTCGATGGACGGTTTGCAAGATATCGACTACCATAGTTTGAAGCCGGAAGCTGCCGAAACTAATGCTGCAACTGCAGAAGTAAAGTTTGACCTGTGTGGACTAGAAGATCTCCTCATCTGAACTGCGCTATAGGTTCATTTGAACCTCCTCTTGAAGCCGCAACTTTTGGTGGTGGAATCAAGCCGATCCGACGGTCGGTTTGTGAGATATCGTTTGCCCTAGTTTGATAATGAAGCCGCTAATGCTGATGCTGCTGATCTAGAGTTTGCTACTGCTGATAGGAATTAGATTTATTGTACTATTTCTCTCTGCTGAATTATTGAAAATAGAAGAAGATTTGATCAAAGGGTTTCCCCACATATTGTGGAGTTTGTCCCTGGCTAGCCGCCACATCTTGTGTCTCTTGCCTTGGCTTGTTTTCTGTCGATCGTTTAATGTTCTATCTGCACTTTACTTTATGTACATGCGATTGCTAATCTGTGGAATATAATAAGAAAAAAAAAGTAAACTGTTATAAGCATAGAACATACCATAAGTTAACATGGTATCAAAGCTGAGGTGAAGACAAAGCCCGAGCAAGAGCAAGAGCAATCACCGAAGAGAAGATAGGCAAGGCTATCCTAGAAGAACAAGGAGTGTTGGACCATGTAAGAGGCAATATTGTTGAGCCTCCATCAAATGCATTCACTGCTGCCTGGAACAAATGGAAAAACGGAGAATTCAAAACAAAGAAGATCATCCAGGACTCTATCGACAAGCACTTGGTGGCCTACATCTCCGACCTAAACAACTCCAAGGAAATCTACAACAGAATGGTGAGTTTATTTAAATTTAATGATGCAAATCAAGTTTTGTTCTTAGAAATATGCTGAAGAAATCAAGAAGGGTAAAGATGAGAGTATGCAAGCATACTTCTTAAGAATCACCGAGATCAAGAACGATCTCATATCTATTGGGGAGACTATTACTGACAGAGAATTGGCATTCACGACTCCTGGAGGATTACTACTCTTCTGAACAATAATGTAATTCCTGGTTTCGAGAAATTAATGGCTAGATGCATTCAAGAAGAAACAAGGGTAAAAGAGCAAGAAATGCCCATGCCTAAAGGTCCTCCTCTTGCCTTTTCTTCTCATGCTAAGAAAAGAAATAATTCCAGACTAAATCGAAAAGAAAGATTTGACCTAAGGGTGGAAGAAAAGGACGATGTTACATTTGCAATAAAGCAGGTCACTATGCAAGGGAATTCCCTGATAGAAAGGACTCTCACCGTGACGATGATCAAAATCCCTCTCATGGTAATCGAAGGGATAGAAAATATAATAGCAAAGGTAAGAGGAGAGCTGGGAATCAAGGAAGATGACAACCATTCAAGAAGGCTAGAAATTCCAGGATGTATTAAATGCACCTGACCTAAAAAAGAACCCGGTGTCCATCTTTGCAATGGAAGACAAAGGCTACAAGGTAACCTTCAACGATGGCATGGTACGTATATGGAAAAATAATGTTAAAGATGCCTTTACTCTTTGGTTTCATGTTGATTCATTATATCAGGTCAATGGAAGTCCGCTAGGTGTCATGTCTTATGACACATCTCTTCAGTCCGAAATTTGTCATCGGAGGTTTTCCCACCTTCATTATAAAGCTCTACTCAATGTAAGACAAATGGTGACAGGGATGGCCGAATTCCGAGTAGAGAAAGAAGGTGTATGTCTAGGATGTGCCGAAGGAAAGCTCAAAAGGGGCCCATTCCCCTCAAGCCAAAGCAAGACCTCTGATATATTACAGTTGGTTCACTAAGGCATATTTGTGGTTGGCATTAAGAGGGAGAATACTACTCCACATACTCCTGAGCAGAATGGTGTGGCAGAAAGGAAGAACCATACGATTGTGGAAGCTTTCCAGAGACTTCCGAAGTTTCTATGGGTAGATAATGTAACAATGCCTGATGTGGAGGAACCCATGGATCCTATTTATCCACCTGAGCCTTCCTCTTCTAAGAAAAGGCCTTCATGGCTTCGGGGGATACTTGATGATGCTGAAGGACATGTTGCACCTGAGGAACCTTCCGTGAAAGTAAGAAACTTAACAGGTGTCAGGGATACCTGAATATCATGAGCACGATCATACAAAATGAGCCTTCATCATTCTCAGATGCTGTCAAGCATCAAGTATGGAAGGATGCTATGACCGAAGAATATGAGTCTATTATGAAGAATGATGTCTGGGAAGTAGTTCCTAGACCCCAGGACAAGACAATTGTTACTTCAAAATGGCTTTACAAGATAAAGCTGTAGCAGATGGAAGTTCGGAATAGTATAAGGCTCATTTTGTTGCTCGTGGTTTCTCCCAGAAGGAATGTATAGACTATGATGTGATATTTTCACCTGTTGCCAGATATACGACCATCCGCTTGATCATAGCCCTTGTGGCTTCATAAGGATGGAACCTACATCATATGGATGTCAAGACCACGTTCTTGCACGGTTCGATCAAAGAAGAGGTCTATGTGGAGCAACCCAAAGGATTTGAGATTTATGATTGAAATCTCATGTATGCAGGTTGAAGAAGGCTCTCTATGGGCTGAAGCAAGCACCCCGAGCATGGTATGAGAGGATCGATAGCTACTTGATGAAGCTAGGATTCACTAGGAGTGAAGCCGATCCTAACCTTTACTTTAAGGTTTAAGATGACAAGCCTCTCATACTGGTGTTGTATGTGGATGACCTCTTTCTAACAGGTGCAGACCCTCTCATTCACAAATGTAAGAGGGAGTTGGCTTCTGAATTTGAAATGAAGGACCAAGGACTTGAAGTGTGGCAGAAGCTAAGGGAAATTTTCCTATCCCAAGGAAAATATGTGGTAAAGATATTGGAAAGATTCGGTATGATGGACTGCAATCCTGTGACTACCTCGAGGATCTTAACTTTTAGAAGTTATATGGTAGTGATGTCGGACCAGATTTGGGAAATTCCTTTTGAGTTTCATAAACTCATTCGCATTGATGTTCTTAGTGAACCTCCATTCGAACATATGTTCTGTAGTTAGCATTGTGAGCTCATAATTGGTTGAGCCTCACTGGATTGATGCCAAGAATATTCTAAGATATCTTCATGGCACAATTACTAATGGGTTAAGATACACTGCCGGAGATGTGAGACTACTTGGATATACTGATGCTGATTGGGCAGCTAGTGTGGTGGATCGTAAGAGCACTTCCGGGTGCTTTTTCACCTTGGGATCTGCTTCAATATCTTGGATCAGCAGGAAGCAGAATTCGATGGCTTTAACCACCGCCGAAGCAGAATATATTGCTGCTAGCATAGCCTCTTGTGAGGTAGTCTGGTTGCGAAAGCTCTTTAGTGAGCTGTTTGGATTTACATTGGATACCACTGTGATTCTCTGTAACAACCAAAGGTGGGATTTGATTATTGAGGAATCCCGTATTCGTCGATTGCTCCAACAGATATACATCATCTGGGATATGGTAAGTTGATGAGCAAGGAGGCTCCATCACATTAAGATGATGTACAAGTTGATACACCTTGTCAAAACCCCGAGGAAAGATCTAATCAATGATTTTCTCAAACGACTTGGAGTCATCAAGAAACCCTTGTACAAGGGTCCTGCATGTTGCATACATTGAGCTCTGGGAGCTTTGAGGGCTTGCGGTTCTTATTGGAGCAACATACGACCACAGGGTGACTCACCCTCCCCTGGTGGTGTGCACTGGAACAAGATGATTCGCTCTCCTATGTAGCAGGATGATTAGTTCTCTTGTGAGGCCTGGATTGATGTGTTCTCCATGGCGATTGTAGCAGGATTGATGTATTCTCTTGTGAGGCCTGGATTGATGTGTTCTCCATGGCGATTGTAGCAGGATTGATGTGTTCTCCTGTGAGTCCTGGATTGATGTGTTCTCCATGGCCATTGTATCAGGATTGATGTGTTCTCCTGTGAGGCCTAGATTGATGTGTTCTCCATGGCGATTGTAGCAGGATTGATGTGTTCTCCTGTGAGGCCTGGATTGATGTGTTCTCCATGGCTGCCTGGATTGACGTGTTCTCCATGGCGATTGTAGCATGATTGATGTATTCTCCTGTGAGGACAGGATTGATTATTTCTCCTGTCCAGGCATCCTACCCATGCAGTCTGGGACTCATGGGAAGTACCTCTCATCTGATCAATGAGCAGGGAAATGAAGTTAGGGACCATAGTAGTACCGATGGATGCATTGTTGTATCTACCGTACTACCTACGCTAGGATGACCTCCATTGATATGGGATCAATGATACTGGTCTGGGACCAGTAGTAGGAGTTGTACCATACTATGACACTAACTTCATGTCGGTTGAGGCTAGTCTGGGACTAGTGGTACATACTCTGAGACTGACTTCGTGTTAGTGCAGTACTGGTCTGGGACCAGTGAGGGTGGTAGATACTATGACGCTGACTTCGGGTTGGTTGAGACTAGTCTGGGACCAGTGGTACACTCTCTGAGACTACGATAATGGTCTGGGACTAGTGGTAGGAGTGGTACTTACTATGAAGCTGACTTCGGGTCGGTTGAGACAGGTCTGGGACCAGTGGTACGCACTCTGAGACTGACTTTGAGTCAGTGGAGGATGATACTGGTTTGGGACTAGTGGAGTTGTACTCACTATGACGCTGACTTTGGGTTGGTTGAGACTAGTCTGGGACCACTGGTACATACTCTGAGACTGATTTTGAGTCAGTATGATACATCCTTGATCATTTCTCCTTCTTCATAATTCGAACAAAAGCAGAGCAGAACAGAACAATGCAAGAGCAGAGTAGAATGGAGCAAAAAAATACAGATCAGTATAGGGCAGAACAAGACAAAGCAGAATAGGCAGAATAGAGCAGAGCAGGGCAAGGGTCAGGCTGTACAGGGCAGTGCATTTGATGGATGAATAGTAGCGACGGTCAGACAGATTGCAGATGGAGTTCTCCCTAGTTGAGAGGGAGTGTTAAAATTGGAAACTAGGGCCAAACTTCATGTGGGTCATATTATTCATGGCTGAAAATATTTTTATTAGATTCCTCTTGTCGAGAGGTGTAGGATTGATATAAAGATCATCCGATTCCGATAAGTATTCATGGAGATATGAATTTATTTTGATTATGAAATTATTATCAAGCTGACCTACAACTCATGTAGGCTTAGAAACCCAACAGTCGCATCTATTCAAACACCAATGTTGTGTATAAATATAGGAGGAATTTTCCTCATTTGGACTCACTCATCTCATCACATCTTTCTCTCTCTACTGCGCAGAAAAGAGTCTCTTCTCTACTGCGCAGAAAAGGGTCTCTCTCTCACACATGTGAAGCCGGAAGCTGTTGAACCTGAAGTTGCAACTGCAGATCCAAAGTTTGGCCAGCGTTGACCATCAGATCTCCTCCTTAGAACTGCACTATAGGTCCATCTGGATCTCCTCTAAAAGCTGCAAATTTTGGTGGTGGAATCAAGTCAATCCGATGGACGGTTTACAAGATATCGACTGCCCTAGTTTGAAGCCGGAAGCTGCCGAAACTGACGCTACAACTGCAGAAGTAAAGTTTGACCTAAATGGACTAGAATATCTCCTCATCTGAACTGCGTTGTAGGTTCATCTGAACCTCTTCTGGAAGCCGCAACTTTTGGTGGTGGAATCAAGTAGATCTGACTGTCGGTTTGTGAGATATCGTCTGCCCTAGTTTGATAATGAAACCGCTAATGCTGATGTTGCTAATCTAGAGTTTGCTACTGATGATAGGAATCAGATTTATTGTACTATTTCTCTTTGCTAAATTATTGAAGATAAAAGAATATTTGATCAAAGGGTTTCCCCACACATTGTGGGGTTTGTCCCTGGCTAGCCGCCACATCTTGTGTCTCTTGTCTTGGCTTGTTTTCTGTCGATCGTTTAATGTTCTATCTGCACTTTACTTTATGTGATTGCTAATCTGTGGAATATAATAAGAAAAAAAAGTAAACTGTTATAAGCATAGAACATACCATAACTTAACAATCATGATCCTCAATACTATCTCCAAGATTTGCTAAAGATTTTCAACAAGATATCTTTAATAGACTGTGCTAAGCCTCAATGTCTGTGCATAAACAATTCTCTATTTTTCAACCCTCTATTCTTATTGTCGAGGTCACTGCTTCAAGAGTAATTGCTTCAGGAGTGACTGTCGTGGTATCTTACTTCCAAGGAACAAACTCACAAATACTTCAATGTTGGTGTTGTCTATTGCTCCCTTCAAATGATGATTGATGAAATCTTACTTTGTTCGTTCGAGGTCATATAGATCTTCACAAACTGTTCTTTAGGTTGCGGTCTATAATTCTTCCATAGATTAATTCATCACAAGTCCGAGTTATATGAATGACCATATGCGCAGTCGGTCTCGGTTTTCTTCAACTCTTAATGCTCTTGCATATTTCTCTTCTGATCGACCTTTGACTTCCTTTCCTTTGTTTATTCTTTTTCTCTTGTCCTTCCGCTTCTTTGAGTTCACGAGTTGTGAATTGTTATTTCTTTTCTATTTTTAATACTGAGATCAATGCTTGAGTTGAGGCCTTATAACTTGTATTTATATGGGTTTCCCCAATACCCAAAAGCCACATCCATTTGGAAGGAGAGGTCGACTTATGGATATTCATCCAATTACTCATAAACTTGTTTTATTTACGGAACATTTCATAAAAGAGACCCTACCCAGTGAGGTCCCACATCCACGTCAACAATCGCAATCGCAACATTCGGAGGTCCCGTAATCGCAACCTTTAATATTATCGATGTAACATTGTAGATACTCATACTACCGATGAAGCAGACACAATATAATATTAAACAATTGTCAATAGATCTGCCGGGTCCACAGATCCATTGAAATCGAAGGTCTGATGCGTTTATCGCAATCGGCGGTCCGAGGTCCATGCCCTTATCGCAATCGGCGGTGTGACATCCTTTAAGACTTTGTGATATGACAATTTTGATAGGCGGATGCAATGTTTCTTTAAGGTGAATTGTAATGGTCCTGCGGGTCCGTATGCGATTATGCAACGGATGTGACATTGTATGGGGCTGTTACCATAACCTGTTTCGGGTTCGCAGTACATATCACATCGAGGGTTTTGGGTAGTGGCACATAATAGACCGCTGGTAAAGTCACTGATATAAAGCCGCCGATGTGTTTTATTACATGTGTTGGGGATTTTAATGGGTGTCCATGGTTTAACACTCCGTCCGATTATTTCTTCGATATTACTGTTAACTCCTTCGTTGACACTGTTTATGCTCCTTCGTTGCATGTTACTCTTTGTTTCTTAGTTCTTTCCTTTTCTGCTATGTGTTCCTATTTTCTCCTTCTAATGAACTTCTTCCTCTTACTCTTTGTCTTTCTCTTTTCATGACTTTCGATATCTTTCCTCCTCGGCTTTCCCTCTTGGATCTACTACTCCTATTGCTTCACGGATCTGCTCTGCTTAGTTTCACATCATTATTTAGTATCGAGAATATTTCCATATTGACATCAATGACAATCTAGATCAACAATCTCCTCCTTTGTCATTGATGACAATATTCTTCTTCTCTCTCCTTTTGACGTCAATGGCAAAGGAATGGACAAGGACTCCCCCTATCAAACTGCTCTTCTTTTCAAGATAGAAGGATTTCTACTTTATCATGGCTTCAACAATGCTACTACAAGAATGTCCCAAACGGATCTTTAAAGTTTTCTTTTAATAGTGCTCAAGTTTGTACAATGATTCCTGCTTCAACATGGTTTTGAATGCTACTCCAAAAGTAAGAACTCTCTCAAGATGTTTCAAGTATCAACCTTAACGATGCTCCACTTCAATGCTTACAAATAGATTCCAAATAACCATACATCAAATATCCAAGTCCAAGTTTTTATGCTTATGCAATCCGTATATGTTGTCTCCATAGTCAGAATTAAGCGGTCTTCATAGTCCAAATCAAGAGAAAATGTCACTAAAATTGCCTTTCTCGCTATCTTTCTTCATATCCGAGTTCCTTTATATCTCTGTGCTTCTCCTTAAGTCATTGAGCTATATCCGACTGCACAACATTTTCCTTTCTATAGTCATTTTGATGAGCCATATTTTCCTTGTGTTCTTGTAAAAGTATCTACAAGTTATCTCCACTAGCAGATTTTGATATCCAATCAATGACTGTCTTTTAAATTATTTTTATTGATTGGAAACTTTTTTCAATGCTTCAGTTTTGTTAGATGATTCCAGCTGCTCTTGCTTCAAGATCCATTCCCAGATGTATCTATTTGTTTGAAGGTTGCCTCTATTTGTGTCCATAACTTACATGTTCTCACATCAAATCCCTGAGTCGAGATATTTAACTTCTCTAATAACAACAACATAGTTATTTGCCTTATTAGAATTAGATGGCCTTCTATATTGCTCCAATTCTGCTTAGTTATCAAGTGGGAAACATCTTCAACAACAGTCCATTAGATAGTTAGGAGATCATGTTTTTAAATGGAGTGAGAAATGATCTTATCAAAGAATGATTATCAATATAGCTCATCAAGGATTTCATAAGGATCCATTCATGAATAAATTATAAAAGAATGCCTAATCATCATAAGCCCCCCGTAACTGTATGCATGATCTCCTTTTGGCAGAATCCCATCATCAAACACTCAGGGTATCAAGGATATCTTCATTAAATCAACAACATGTGTTGTTGGTTGGAGAGTTCAGGAGATTTTCAAATTGTATTTGATTTCTTCTCCATACTTGTGTAACTTTCTTCTCTAGCATGGTTCTAGCTTGTGTAAGAACTTAAGTCAAGTTACAATCACGTGCCATATGACCAATATTATGACACTTGAAGCATTCTATGTTTTTCATGAATAAGAATTCATGATTTCTAGCAAAATTGCTTATCGGAGATTGTTGGGGACCATAATATTTATCTTTGTGATATGCCCTACAATATTTTTCCATGTGTCCAAAGTTTGTACAAGCATAACAATAACCAAGGAATAAACTTTGGTACCAGGGAGATGGAGATTTCCTTGATGTACTTCTGAAGTCTTTCTGTCTTGAGGTCCTTTGATGATATTCATTGCTTCTTGCATCCTTCAGACTATTTGCATTTCTTCTTGGAATGGGATTTCCTTCCTTGTTGCCTTGACTCTTATCCTTGCCTTTGCTATAACTGGGAGCATCAACATTTCTTTCTGGCTTCCTCACATCCTTGTTCTTTGAAACATTATCGTTACTGCTTGAGGATTCACCTTCATAGCTAAGACCTGATTTATCAAATGGGGTTCTTTGATGGCTGAGCATGTCATCCAAGGCTTGAGAGCTCTTCAAAAATTTGTCCATCCCTTCAACCATTTTCCTGAGGGAGACAATCTCTTCTTCCAATCTTTCGCAATCATTATTCTTCTTAGCAAGTCGTTTCTTAATCTCTTCCTTGATACAAGTTGCTTCATTTTCTTCTATTTTAAGGGAGATGATATCTGACTTCATTTTGAAGATTTGTCCATTTTCTTTTGCTAGACTGCTCTCCATTTCTTCCTTGATCCTTGTATCTTTACATGTTTCGACATTGAGAAGGTTGAGGTTGGATTTAAATTTGAATATCTCTTTGTCCTTTGCTTTTAGTTGGCATATCATGGTGTTTCTTTCCTTTTCTGCTTCATCAACCTGTCCTTCTATGTTTATCAATGCTTCCATTGTCTTCTTTGCTCCTTGTCCTAGCTTTCTTGCTTCTTCTAGTTGATATTTAAGAGAGGAGACCTCTTCCTTGTATTGACCAATCTCTGCTTCAAGTTTGTTCAAGATTTTATGCCTGTGTTCAAGGTGGCTTGACAATGTATCTTCCTGTTTCTTTGCCTTATCCAATTGATTTGTCATGGATATGACTTCTTCATGGTTCTTTCTTTTGTTTTGATGAAATTCCTCCTTAAGCTTGGCAAGATCTTCATCTCTTTCTTGCACTTGAAGCTTGACAAGGTCAATTTCCTTCCTTGTTTGGTCTTGGTTATCAGCTAGTGCTTTCTTCTTAAGTTCTTCATTTTCCCTTTTCAAACTGATAATTTCTTCCATGTCAGCGATAAGTTTAGTGAGGAGATCTTCTTCGAAATCTTTTTCATTCGCTTCATCTTCTAGATCTTCTTTGTCCTTGATTTCATCATTCTTATTTTCAACGTCCATGATGGGTTCTAGAATTCCTTCTTTCTTTCCATCATCTTCTTGATAAGTGATCACGGTCAATGCTCCTTTAGAGTGAAGATCATGAAGTCTATACCATATGCATTTTGCTGACGAACAATTCTCAAAATTGGCCTTCATAGAATTAGGTAACCCATTCAATATTGCCTTCATTGCTTTTGCATTGTACTCCTTGTATTCTCCATTCATCATGCTATCAGTAATCACTGATTTCCAGACTTCAACGCCTTGAGTCTTTAAGAAATTCCTCATTCTTGCTTCCCATATATAAAAGTTTCCATTGAACAATGGAGCCTTCAAAAATTAATTGATTTCAACTTCGGTGGTTGAGGGAGACACGTATTTAGGAGGATTGGAGGCTTTCTTCCTTGGCTTTGCCATTTGTGTTCTAATTGATCAACCTTCAAGTTGTTAGGATTTGAGTGAAGGTGTTGGCTCTGATACCAATTGTTGGAAATACCGTGGGGGTGAATCAATATCCCTTTTCAATTGTTACTTTCACTAGTTAAATCAATTATATTTAGAACACAAAATGAATAATAGGAATAAATGCTTTTATTAATATAGTCTTTACAATAAATCAGGTATAATATATATAGGGCTCCAACCCTTGATGAAGACACCGATCTTCAATTCCCAGGCTCCAACCTGTTGCCAAGCACCAACTTGGTCTTTTGTGAGGCTCCAACCTGTTGCCAAGCACCAACTTGGTCTTTTGTGAGGCTCCAACCTCTAGGGCTTCGACCCTATCTTGTCAAGGCACCAACCTTGAATTTAGGAACACCAACTCTAAGGACATCAATCCTTCCAATTCTGAGGCACCAACCCCAAGGGCTCTGACCCTATCTTGTTAAGGCACCAACCTTGGATTTAGGAGCAACAACTCCAAGGACACCAATCCTTCCAATTCTAAGGCACAAACCCTAAGGGCTCCAACCTTATCTTGTCAAGGAATGTTTTGATTGTATTACACTACTCTCAAAATCTTCTTCACTATGTTTTGTCAATCTACAACTTCACTATTACATCAATGACAATCTTTCTTCATATGAAGGAGTCTTCACAACTCTTCATATTGCCCAAACAGAGTCTGCAAAGTTACCTAACAATGCATCATGATCTTCAATACTGTCTCCAAGATCTGTTGAAGCTTTTCAATAAAATATCTTTAATGGATTGCACTAGCCTCAATGTTTGCAAAAAAATATTTCTCTATTTTTCAACCCTCTGTTCTTATTGTCGAGGTCACTGTTTCAGGAGTGACTATCATGGTATCTTACTTCTAAGGAACAAACTCACAAATACTTCAACGTTGGTGTTGTCTACTTCTCCCTTCAAATGATCATTGATGAAATCTTACTTCGCTGGTTCAAGATCATAAATATCTTCACAAAACTGTTCTTCAGGTTGCGGTCTGTACTTCTTCCATAGATTAATTCATCACAGGTCCAAGCTATATGAATGACCCTATGTGTAGTCAGTCTCGGCTTTCTTCGTTCTTCAACTCTTAACTATCTTGTGTATTTCTCTTTGATTGACCTTCAACTTCCTTTCCTTTGTTTATTCTTTTTTCGCTCGTCCTTCCGCTTCTTTGAGTTCACGAGCTATGAACTGTTACTTCTTTTCTATTTTTAATACCTGAGATCGATGCTTGAGTTGAGGCCTTATAACTTATATTTATACGGGTTTCCTCAATACCCAAAAGACACATCCATTTGGAAGGAGAGGCTGACTTATGGATATTCATCCAATTACTCATAAACTTGTTTTATTTACAAAAAATTTCATAGGAGAGACCGTACCTAATGAGGTCCCACATCCACGTCATCAATCGCAATCGCAATAGTTGGAGGTCCTGCAATCACAACCTTTAATATTACCGATGTAACATTTTGATACTCATATTTCCAATGAAGCGGACACAATATAATATTAAAGAGTCATCAATAGATCCATCAGGTCCACAACTCCATCACAATCATCGGTTCTTTGGGTCTATCGCAATCGGCGGTTTCGGGTCCACGCCCTTATTGCAATCGACGGTGTGACATCCTTTAAGACTTTGCGATATGACAATTCCGATAGGTAGCTGAGATGTTTCTTTAAGGTGAATTGTAATGGTCCCGAGGGTCCATATATATTGAAATTGGTGGATTTGAACCGAACATCCCTTTATGGCTTGTGATTATGCGATGGATGCGATATTGTATGGGACTGTTACTATAACCTATTTCAGGTCCGCAGTACATATCAAATCGAGGGTTTTGGGTAGTGGCACATAATAGACCGTTGGTAAAGTCGCCGATATAAAGCCACCGTTGTATTTTATTACATGTGTTGGGGATTTTAATGGGTTTCCATGGTTTAATACTCCCTCCGCTTATTTCTTTGATATTACTGTTAACTCCCTCGTTAACATTGTTTATGCTCCTCTGCTACGTGTTACTCTTTGTTTCCTAGTTCTTTCCTTTTCCGTTTCGTGTTCCTCTTTGCTCCTTCCGATGAAATTATTCCTCTTACTCTTTGACTTTCTCTTTTGATGACTTCCGATATCTGTCCTCCTCGACTTTCCCTCTTGGGTCTATTGCTCCTGTTGCTTCGCAGATCTGCTATGATTAGCTTCACATCATTATTTAGTATCCAAAATATTGCCATATTGACATCAATGACAATCTAGATCAACAGTTCCTAATGAGGTCAAAGTATAGAGAGTTTAATTTCAAACTATTTTTTTCCTGGGGAAGACCACTCTTACTAGACCAGGTAGCCTCCAAGGTAGATGAATGAGAGATGATGGAGTAGGAGGTTCTCTTAATTTTTTTCTTGACAAATTTGTTGTGTACCAAGTGAAGGAGATAATATATAATTTCACCTTGATCTTCAACAACTACTAATAATGGTTGAGACACCTTTAACAAGCAACCAGTTTAGAGGTGTGACACCCTTCAAGGTAAAAGTTAATTTTGAAATTCCTATATTTGAAGGAAATATAGAGTAGATGCATTATATAAATGGTTAATCCATTAGACAATCATTACTCTGTTCAAAAAATTTATACATCAAAAATATCACCTTTGGAATCATTAAGGGCTTTCCCAATGTCAAATATTGGTGGGAAAGTTAGTTGAAGAGATATGATGGAGATAATTATACAAAATTTAGGGTAGAACCCACTTAGGTGGATTTTTTTGATGCCCTCAAGTATGAATTCTACACTGTTGGAAACTATGATGCCCATACAAGAGATGGATAACTCTATGTCAAGAGAGAGACCAAACAATGCCAAAGTACACCAATATCTTCCATATTCTGTGCTCAAATCTAGGTATTAAAAAATTCAAGCAAAAGTTGGTTATGAATTACCAAAATGGCATACAAAAGCAGATCCAAATGGAGATGTATTTCTTGGACATCTCCTCATTGAGATTCACTTACCAATATTATCATAAATGAGAAAAAAATTAAGTAGAGGATAAAGTTGGAGTTTCATTATGCAAATTCACTACAATAGAAGCATGGTAAAGGCGGGCCTAATTCACATAATAAAGGATATATCAAGGACATCCAACCTCAACGTAACTATTAAAAACCATAGGAAAAGAAGGGTAATGGGAAGTTGAAGAAGGGAAATAAAGTAGTGTGACTTCCACAAAATTCCTAGTCGAATTAATATATATCACTCAAAACAATCATTTTTTGTTGAGTGCAAAGAAAAAGAATCATAATCTAGCTTAGAATTAACTTAGACTAGGATAATGGAAAGTAGATCAATGACATGGAGCCTAGTGTCACCATAGTAGTGATGAGAATCCAACTATAAGAGTAATAAGAGATTGAGGAGAGAGAGGACATAATCCATAAACTGCCATGGATATTCCACTGAACAGTTCGTCACAATAGATCTGATAAAATTATACTGAAAAAATCCAAAATCTACGCTATCATAGTTTTCTTTCTCTTTGGATTGATAGATATATAGATCATTGTAAGCATATGCATGCGAATTAAAAATATGAAAAAAATAGAGAACAACGAAATAAAACCTCACACACACATTTGACACAATATGTGGCCTCGGAAGCCCTTTTGGGAGAAACATCCAGCGAAAAGGTGAGGTCACTCTACTCTCTTTCTTTGAATAGAAAATGTCTACGAGTACAAAGAAGTATGGCATGTGGCTTGTGGGATACTACAGTGCACAAATCCTCTTTGTTTGCTCTATCTCCTATCCTTCTCAGCTATGGAACAAATGCACTCGAAAGAATGGAACCCATTTTCCTCATAGTGATCTGGCTATAACATAGCTCGATCGCCTACTAGTGGTTAGGTTTGACTACCTAAAATCTTAAATAGAGTTACAATATAGACTCTTTAGAGTATACTTCCTCATAATCATGTGGCTAGACCCTTTTTCATAAATAATGGGGGATGACGTGGCATCCTATGAATTATGGTGGTGAAAACAAGAAGGTCAACTTTTGAGTGGCATAACTTTCACAAATAGACTCTGATTGATGTGATTCTTGTGTTGTTGGAAAGGTCTCTATATGTATAATATAATAAAGAAGGTTTTGTGCAAATAAACAAATGTTTAACCCCAAAAAAAAAAAATTATGCTTCAAAACACTCCCAAAATGTTTCAGACCCTAATTTGCCAAACTGAGCCCCACTGGTAAAAAAGTAATTGTGAGATGATTCCTCCACTTTTTCCACTATGAAAGCATCAAGATGGATGAAAAATAATATAATGATCCAATATGGATCATACCTCCCCATTTTTGGAGGCCTTTGGTCCCTAAAATCTTCTACTGAATGAGGTGAGGAAATGTTTCCTCCACCTTCTCTTCAGTTTACCATTTAGATTTGCCTGGAAGTTGTCCTTTCAACCCAATCTTCTGAAGGTCCTGTTGCTCTTTATTGTAGTTCTGGACCTCGTCTTCAAAACAATATCTTCTATCAACTATGCATGAGCATCTAGTGCCAAATCCTCCACAATAGGGACTTGTTCCTCTTCCTGAAATAACATGGAAGGCTCATAGAGTTTCAGATTCTCTACATTCAAAATTGAGTAAATGCTAATATATGGTGGTAAACTAAGTCGATAGGCATTATCACCCGCATTTTCTAGTATCTCGAAGGGACCATACTGTAGAGCCTTGATTTTCTTACCAGACCCTTGTAGCCTTTCCTTGTTCAACTATAGCCATACTTTGTCTCCCACCTTAAATGTTTTCTCTATTATATGCAGATCATGCCTGGCCTTATATTTCTCCTTTGACTTCTACAATGTCTCTTGTACCTGTATATGGATCTACCTAATATTCTCTATAATTTTTTTAGCCCTCAAGGTGTCTCCTATAAGATATTCCCTCGCTCCTCCTTGTTGCACATATGCAATGTCCAAAGGTGAAGGCAAAAAATATCCAAAAAAAGTTTCAAATGAGGACTTTCTAGTAGAAGTGTGAACTGCTCTATTGTAAAAATGTTCTATATATAACATACTTTTATCCTAGGTATTCAGATGCTTCTGGTTGTATTCCCTCAGAAGTTGCACCAAATTCCTATTAACTAATGCATGCCCATTTGTATGTGGATGGAATGCTATAAATCTCTTCAACTTTGTGTCCATCTTCCACCACAATATAGTCCAAAATGCATTGATAAATCTTATGTCCATGTCTAAAACGATGCTCTTGGTATCACAAAGTGCACCCAGGCTAAATGGTTTCTTCTTCCCCACTAATGGTCATTTTAAAAGGAATCAAAACACACATCTTGTTGAACCTGTAAACTACCACGAACAAGAGGTCATGTTCTTCCTCATTGTTAGTAAACCTCTCACAAAGTCCATGGATATGGTCTCCCAATGACGAGTTGGTACATTTAAGGGATCATATAGACCCTGTTTCCTATTGCTAGGCTTGATGGTACAAAAAAGCATGCATCTTCTTATAAACCTAGCTACATGTTCTTGCATCTTGGGCCAATACACATACCTCTACAAGTTGGCCACGGTCTTCCTCACACCAAAGTGCCCTACAACCTTAGAGGTGTGAGCCGCTCTAATCAAGTGCAATCGTTCACCTATAGGAAAACATAGCTTATACATCTTGTAAAGTAACCCATCCTAGAGATGATAGTCAACGGTGTTGTCGCCACCGTGCACATGACTCTGACTCTGCAATTGCTAAAACACCTCCTTGAATTCCTCATCCTCTGAATATGCATATCTATATGCATCATGGGTGAATGGATCCATGCGCATAAGAGTCCCCAAAGTTGTTATCTTTGATGTGGGTGGTCTTGAGAGCATGTCGAACAACTTATTTGTGATGCCCAACCCCATCCACTTGTAATGCTTGGTCTGTTGTAGCTTACTTTGAACATGCAGGTACTATAGTGGTTGGTGATCTGTGTGGATTACTGTCTCCTTTCCAATCTGATAGTTCTTCCATTTCTTCACAACTTGTAATAGGGTATCGAGCTCCTTGTTGTATGTAGGGTAGTGAAAAACTTCCCCATGAAATGCTTCAAAATGGTAGGATATACCCCTTCCTCCTTGCATCAAGACCACTCCCATAACATACCCACTCGCATCTATCTCCACTCCAAATGGTTTCTGCAAGTTTGATAATGCCAGAACTAGTGCTTGTGATCCAGATTTAAACAGGAACGCAACAAAACATAGAGATAACCATATACACAAAGATGCAGCGGAAATAATACTTCATTTCATTAATGTAAAATACTGAAATATGCTTACAAATAGAAATGGAAATGAACCAGCTAGGGCGATGGTAGCTTATCTCTCAGAAGAGATGTGGCGGCTACATTCCTCTGAACTGTGTTACAATGAGGCTCGAAAGCCTATTTATTGTTGAGAAACAATGGAAAACCATAAACATCCAAAAACCTAACCCTATAAGATGAAATGCCAAAATATGGGCCTCGTTTGGGTAAATTGGTATATCAACTTCCCGGGGTCGTAACTTTGGCATACAATCTCCGTTTGATGCGCACAGTACCTCGTTAGACAAATCTATACGAGAACTACAACTTTGGGAAGAGCAACATCGGTCCATGAACCCATGTTGCTCCCAGTTTTCCCAAAAAACATCGTTTAGGGCCTCAAAACGGCTCCGGAAGTTCAGGACCCGAAAAACTGCTAAAAATAGTAAACTGTGCTACAATTAAGGAAACTGAAAAGTTGAAGGAAACAATTGTGGGGGTCCAAGTGGACTTGGAAGGTGGCCACCAATATCCACCTGGATCATTCCTCCCCCCTTAGGAAGCATGGTCCCCATTGCATTGAGTTCCTCCATGAGATGAGGAAACCTCTATTGAACTTGGTCCCTAGCGAGCCACTTGCCCTGGTGAAGGAGTTGGCATGCTTTGACAACTCGATAAAATTGGATATTCTATTGGCAAGTGTGCTTGATCTGTGTGTCCATGATCCGATCAGTTGCAGCTTGTTCCATGCAATCTAGATTTAACTCTGTGGGTGTGAGCTGTTCTACAATATTGGATGTGTCTAGTAATGGTGGAAAGTATGGCTGAAGGCGATCCACATTGAACACTGGGTGCAAGCCAAGGAATGGGGGAATGCTGAGCTCAAATGCATTGTCTCCCACAACCTTGGTAATGGTGTAAGGACCATATCGGAGTGGTCTGATTTCCGATAGGCTCCGGTAAGGCGTTCATTTTGCAAATGCAACCAGACTTTATCGCCCACCTGAAACTTGTGTGGCACCCAATGTTGATCATGTCGCTGCTTGTACTTGGCATTTGATTTCTCCATAATGTCATGGACCTACTGGCGAATATGTTGGATGCGCTCAATGAAGTTGTTTGCCTTATCTGTTTCGGACTAAACATGAGCCGAATCTGCGTGAGTAGATGCAACTGGCATGGCCACATCAATGGGACATAGTGGCTGGAATCCCAAGCCCACCTTAAAAGGGCTATGGCCAGCCAAGCTGTGGAGAGCCCGGTTGTAGCTGTGTTGAACATAGGGGAGGCTCTCGTCCCATGTGCGTGGATG
Organism: Pinus tabuliformis; assembly: GCA_031772625.1. Taxonomy (NCBI): domain Eukaryota; kingdom Viridiplantae; phylum Streptophyta; class Pinopsida; order Pinales; family Pinaceae; genus Pinus; species Pinus tabuliformis. The sequence continues at coordinate 541,365,177 of CM062820.1, read as the reverse complement.
CTTTGAGTTGTACATGCGCAGAATGTGTACGATCATCCTGTTGACAACCTCTGTATAGCCATCCGTTTGAGGATGGAAGGTTGTCGACTTAGTGAGTTTGGTGTCAAGCATCGACCAGACACTGGACCAAAATGTACTGAGGAACCTGCTGTCCCGATCTGAGATGATAGATTGTGGGATCCCAAAGTGTACCCACACTCGTTCAAAGAAGAGTTTAGCAGTGGCTTCTGTTGTGATATTCTTCTTGCAGGTGACCATAATGGCCATCTTCGAGAACCTGTTGATGACCACAAAAACACAGTCATTTCCATGCTTAGTGGAAGGAAGACCTGACATGTAATCCATGGAGATGGATTCCCAAGGTCGACTAGGGGTAGGCAGCAGGGTATAGAGGCCTTGCTTCTTGATGGTCGGTTTGAAAATGGCGCAGGCAGTGCATGATCTAATGTACTTCCCGACATCATGTCAAAGATTCGGCCAATAGAAATAATTTTGCAGTACTGCCATCGTTTTCTCGACCTCGAAATGTCCAGCAGCTCGATTATAGTGTACTTCCCAAATCATCTTGGCATGCTCGCTTGAAGGAACACAAAGGTGACCCACGTGGCATAACAGGGCATCCTGGAGGTGAAAATCTCGAACATGCTAACCCTCCAAGAGTGTCTGGTATGTGTGGCCGAATTCTAGGTCGCTTTTGTAGAGAAGTGGCCAATCAAAAGTCTCGTGCCCACAAGAGTTGAGCACAGTGGTTAACGCCATGATCGGTGGTCGACTGAGGCAATCTGCAACATTATTGGTGCTACCCTTCTTATACTTGATATTCAAATGGAATTGTTGCAGGTATGTGGACCACTTCTGATGGCGATCATTTTGCAATTTCCCTTAGGTCTGTATGAACTGCAGGGGTCGGTGGTTTGTGTGGATGACTGTTTCCTTCCCCAAAATGTAATGCTTCCATTGTCGGTAGGCCTGCACAATGGAATACATATCTTTGTCATAAGTGGGATACTTTCGGACTGTGTCTGAAAGTGTCTCACTGTGATATGCCACTGGATGCCCGTGTTGAGTAAGGACTGCCCCAATAGCATAGTTAGAGGCATCTGTCTCGACCTCAAATGGTTGTTGCAAGTTTGGTAATGCGAACACGGGTGCTGTGCAGAGACGATCTTTCAAATTTGTGAATGCCTTTTGTTGAGATTCAAACCAAAAGAATTTTGCTTTCACTCCTCCCTTGGTGACTTGACTCAAGGGCCAAGTGATATGAGAAAATCCCAACACGAACCTGTGGTAGAAGTTGGCAAGACCTAGAAAGCTGCAGAGCTTTGTTAGAGCAGTTGGAGATGGCCAATATCAAATGACTTGGATCTTGGATGGATCCACATGCACCCCCTGTTCATCAATAATGTATCACAGATACTGAACCTGGGTCATGCCAAAAGTGCATTTCTCCAAATTGGCACATAACTTGTGTTGCCGCAGTGTTTGGAGAACTTTTCGGATGTGGTGGAGGTGCTCTTCCCAACTCTGGCTGAAGATCAGGATGTCATCCAAGTATACCACTAAAAATGAGTTGGTGAATGGCCGCAAGATGTCATCCATTAGCCTCATGAAGGTTGCAAGAGAATTCGTCAATTCGAAGGGCATCACCAACCATTCGAAAAAGCCCTCCTTGGCTTTGAAGGCAGTCTTCCACACATCGGAGGGTTCAATTGGTACCTGGTGATATCCTGACTTCAAATTGATCTTGTTGAAATATTTTCCCCCCTTCAGTTGGTCCAAGAGGTCATCAATTCGTGGGATCAGGTACCTATTACGGATAGTGATCTTGTTCAACGCCTGATAGTCAATACAGAGTCTCCAAGTCCCATCCTTCTTCTGTACCAACACGATCGAGCTCCCACAGGGCGATGAACTTGGATGGATGTGACCTTTCTGCAATAGCTCCTGAATTTGTCTCTTGATTTCATCATTCTCCGGAATGGAGTGCCGATAGGTTGGTCCATTGGACAGCGACGCACCTGGGGTTAGATCGATGGAGTGCTTGACCTGACAGTGCAAAGGAACCCCTGCGGGGGAGGTGAAGATGTCCTCGTACTCCTCCACGACCTTGTCCATCTGTAGTTGTCGTGTGGAGGGGCCCTGTCTGGAGGTCGTGGCCACCGTCTTCTTCTTTCCTTGAGGGGGTATCATCAGGAAAACAAATTTCCAGTTTTGGAAACGAGCTTACTGCATTGATTTGCAATAATCAAAGAGATGGCGGTAGGCGGTGCTACCTCCGGTATCATGTACAACTTAGTTCCCAAAGTAACAATAACAGCACGGGGCCTTGACTCATACACATCATGTCGCTTCCACAAGTATGGTTGTCCTAGTAATACATCACAAACTTCAAGGGGAGCAATGTCACACAATACCTCATCCGTGAAGGGCTTGATGTTGTATGGAAGGCGACACTGTTGGCTCATGCAAAGATCCCGTCCTTGGTGAAGCCACCCAATGGTGTATGGTTGTGGATGTGCTGTGGTTGGTAAGCCCAACCGCTTCACGACCTCTGCCGAAATGAGGTTCTTTTGGCTCTCACTATCAACAATGAACTGTAGTGGGGAGCCCTTTACCCACATCTAGGAGTGGAAGAGACACTCCTCCTCCTCTGGATCTTCAGGTTCCTCCTTCTGGATATTCGTGGTGGCAACGGTGGTGTTGGGCTCCGCATTGATAATCTGCTTCCCTTTGTCATTCCCCTTGTCGGGTTCTGACTCAGAGTTGAAACATGCATCCAATTTTGAAACCTTTAGCTCAACCACCAGTGACTACTTGGCCCGACACTCACTTGTGTTGTGAGTGGAGCTCTTATGGAACTCACACCACTTTCCCATGTCCTTTTTTGGCTTCGCGGCGCTGTTCTTTTCTTGCAGCTTTGGCAGGTTGTCTTGGGTTGCCCTGCCTTGGCTTTGTCCTTTGTTCTACGGTTTGGGGGCACCTTTCCCTTGCTTCAGATTTGCAGATCCAAAGTCTCGCTTCTTCTGTTTAAACTTTTGCTCGACCCTGACGGCATATCGGTATGCAGTGCCGAGCAAGGAGATGTTCAGGAATTCTATTTCTTCTTGGATGTACTTGTGCAGGCAGCCGCAGTATTTGAGTACCAAATGCTGCTCCGAATCCTTGATACTCAACTTTGTGCGAAGGGTATGGAAAATATTGGTGAACTCTGACACATCTTGGTCCCTTCCCTGTTGCAGCATGGTCCACTTTATGTATTGATCCTCCTAGCTTCTGACAGGGTAGCACTTCTCCTTGATGGCATCCCGGAATGAATTCCAAGTGGGTGCGGTCGAAAATAGTGAGCCTGTACTTTCATCCTTATGCTCGCAGTAGGTTTCCTAATAGTCCTTGACGTGGGGGGCTGCTTTGAGAAGAGCGAAAATAATCTTTTCCCGACTAGAAAAATCATGAACAGAAAAATAACCCTCTAGCAGATTTAACCATTTATCGACGACATCTGCATCTATTTGACCCTCGAATATGGGGATTTCAAAATTAACTTATACCTTAAATGGTGTGGCGATTCCAGAGTAGCTGTTGGAAGTCGATGCGTCGCCCCTGGGTAGCCGCTGAAGGATCTGGGAAAAGTTGTCCATCATTGCGTTCCTTTGTCGCTCAAGGGCTTCTTTGAGTAAGATTTTGATAGGATCTCGTCTTTCTTTTCATTCACCATGGGAGGCCGTCGGGATTTGCGAGGCTGGTCTTGCAAAGGTTTGACCAATTCAAGCCCTAACTCCTTATATCTAGACCTCGTTGGGGACATGCAAAGAAAAATAGAGAAAAAATCAAACCGCCCTGATACCACTGACCCGGATTTAAACAGGAACACAAAAAAATACAGAGATAACCATATACACAAAGATGCAGTGGAAATAATACTTCATTTCATTAATGTAAAATACTGAAATATGCTTACAAACAGAAATGAAAATAAACCAGCTAGGGCAATGGTAGCTTATCTCTGAGAAGAGATGTGGCGGCTACATGCCTCTGAACTGTGTTACAATAAGGCTCGAAGGCCTATTTATTGTTGAGAAATAATGGAAAACCCTAAACATCTAAAAACCTAACCCTAGAAGATGAAACGGTAAATTGTGGGCCCCGTTTGGGTAAATTGGTACATCAACTTCCCGGGGTCGTAACTTTGGCATACAATCTCCGTTTGACGTGCACAGTACCTCGTTAGAAAGATTTATCCGAGAACTACAATTTTCGAAAGAGAACCCATGTTGCTCCCAGTTTTCCCAAAAAATGTCGTTTAGGGCATCAAAACGGCTCCGGAAGTTCAGGACCTGAAAACTACTAAAAGTAGTAAACTGTGCTACAATTAAGGAAACTGAAAAGCTGAAAGAAACAATGGTGGGGGTCTCCATTTCATGATGGCCTCCATCTTGGCAGGATTTATCTTCAGCTCTCCTCCATGTATCACATACCCCAGATGCACCAAAGATTGCTATGCAAACTAAAACTTCTTGAGATTTGATAGTAGGTGGTGTTTCTTTAATGTCTCCAACACTTGCATCAAATGTGAGGTTTACTCCTCCTAGGTAGCACTGCATACCAGAGTATCATCCAAATAGACAATAACAAATGAATCTATAAAAGGGCGCATTACATCATTCATTAATACCATAAGCATAGTTGGTGCATTACATAGGCCAAATGGCATGAATAACCACTCATACAAACCTTGCCTGGTTATGAAGGAGGTCTTTTATGTATCTTCTTCTTTGACTCGAACCTGGTGATATCCAGAATTTGAGGCTATCTTGGTGAAGTATTTCGACTACTGCAACTGATCGTATAGATCATCTATCCTGGGTAGGGGGTACCTGCTCTTGAGCTTGATTTTTTTCAACACCCTGTAATTAATACACATCTTCCAAGTGCCATCCTTCTTTGGTAAAATGGAGATGGGTGACCCACATAGTGATGTACTCAGTCAAAAGACAACCTATTCCAGTAGTTGTTGCAACTATTTCTTCACCTCACTTGCTTCTATAATAGACTGCTTGTACAACCCAATGTTTGCCAATGTGGAGTCTGGAAATAGATTGAGCTTGTGCTCCACTTCCCTCTTAGGTGGTAACCCTTCAAGCTCCTGGAACACATCCTTGTATGTCTGTAGCAACTCTTCCAATTGTTTATGTTTCTTAGTACACCCCTCTAGGGGTGCCTTGCCTCTCACTAACTCTTCTACAAAATGATTTTCTCTTAAAAACAATAAAACTTACTTGTTGGAATTGATCAAATTCTTTGCTTGGTTGACACTTACCAGCAAAATTTTTGACTTTCCTTTGTGCACATTGATAACAAATGATTTTCCATCCTTGACACGTCTATATTAGTTGACTCTCCACATTAATATTGCATCTCACATGTACATGTGGGGACTCCCAAACATGACTCCACATACATCAATGGGAACCACATCTAGTTCTACTTCATCAATAAAATCAACCACAATAACAAATTTAATTTTTCACTGTTTTATTGCCTTCAACAACTTCGTATTCTTAATTACCCATCCCAATGGATATGGGCTTGGATGATCACGAACTTCCAACCCCAACTTCTTGACCAGCTTTGCCACAATGATATTCACCTGCGATCCCGAGTCAAACAATGCATCAATCTTTGTCTTCTTGACTTGTATTTGGTATGGAAGAGATGGGTCATTTCTTTCTCTTCTTGTTGCTGAAGGCTATTCAGATTCACCTCCTTTTGCATTGATGTATAGACAATCTTCTCATCCACATCCAAGTTTCTTTCAACATGGTTGCTTGAATCAATGGCCATGAGTTTCTTCTTTTTATTGTTTCTTTGTGTTCTTCGATTTAAGCTATGGATGCAACTTCAAACATTTCTCCTTTGTATGGTCATCAATGTTGCAATGGTTGATGGGATCTTTACACTAGTGTGTTGTGGTTGTCGTCTTTGTAACTTTTCCCCCCTTTTGCTTCTTCTTCCCCTCCTTAGAAGTGTCATGTAGCTCCTTCTGCTTCGATCCACTTGATTGTCCTTTCTTCAGGCCCATGTTCTCCACGTACGATGCCTATACACAAGCGTCATCCACTGAAATGAGCTTGATCATCACTTGCTTCTGCAGGCGCAATTACTCAATTCTGAATGTAGAGAATTTGAAACTCTATGAGGCTTCCATGCTAGATCAGGAAGAGGAACAAATCCTACCTTTTGCGGAGGATTTGGCACTAGATGCTAAAAAAGAGTTGACAAAAGATACAGTGTTGCAGAAAAGGTTCTAAACTACAAGAAAGGGGAATACTGACCTTTGGAAAATTAGGTTGAAAGGGCAACTTCTAGGCAAACCTAAATGGTATACCAGAGAGAAGGTGGAGGAAAAATTTCCTCACCTCATTCAATAGAAGCTTTTGGGGACCAAAAGCCTCCCAAAATGGGGATGTGCGATCCAAATTGGATCATTAGATTGTTTTTCATCCATCTTGATGCTTTTAGAGTGGAAAAAGTGGAGGAATCAAATCTTAGGACCATTTTAACTTGTGTGACCCAATTTGGCAAATTGAAGTCTAAAACCTTCCAAGAGCATTTTGAAGCATCAAACGACATTTTCTTGCGGTGGGGGGGAAGGGGGGTGGGGGAGGGGCTTTTCCACTTTAGTGCCACACCATCTTTTCATATTCCACACAAAGACCTTTCCAACAGTGCAAGAATCACGTCAATCAAAGTCCGTATGTGAAAGTTATGCCACTCAGAAGTTGACCTTCCTATTTTCACCACTATGATTCGAGAGGCCACATTAGCCCCCATTATTAATGAAAAAGAGGTTAACCACATGATTATGATGTAGAAGACTCTAGAAAAGTCTATATTGTAACTCTGGTTAATAGTTGAGGTAATTAAGTTTAACCATTAGTAGGCTATCGGGTTGTGTTATAACCCGACCACTAGGAGGGAAAGGGGTTCCTTTATTTCGAGTACATTTGTTCCAACGCTGAGCCAAAATTGCTGAGAGGGACATGAGATAGAGCACACATAGAGAATTTGTGCACTATAGTATTCCACAAGCTGCAAGCCATATTTCTTTGTAGTCACAAACATTTTCTATTCAAAGAAAGAGAGTAGAGAGACCTCACCTTCAAGCTGGGTTTTTCTCCCGAAAAGGTTTTCCAAGTCATATATTGTATCAAACGTGTGTGAATTTTTTATTTCATTGTTCTCTATTTTCTACATATTTTTAACTCACGTGCATACACTATTAACAATAAATCTACAAATCCAAAAATCTAATAAAATTGTAATAATATAGAATTTCATATTTTAAATATAATTTTATCAGACATGTTGTGACGAATTGTCTAGTAGAATATCCACAAAAATTTACAAATCAATAAAAACTTAGGATATGGTTGAACAATGAATATGCACACTATTTTGTCAACAAAAAATCAATGAGAAAAAGGAGACACCATCAATAGAGTGATTGATGTGTATGCCTTTAATTTTAAAATATACAACATCAATAGAGTAATTGATGTGTATGCTTTTAATTTTAAAATATATAACTAGAAGACACTGATAATAAAATTCAAAGAAATTATTATCTATTCTTGAATAATGGATACAACAAAAACCTAGGATTGTGTTAACAATGAATATACACAATATTTGTAAACAAAAAACCAATGGAAATAAAGAGATACCATCAATAGAGTGATTGACATGCATACTTTTAATTTTAAAATAGATAACTAGAAGAAGTCATTTTAGCATTCAAAAATATCAGTGGTCTGGCAAATAAGTTGTTTTAGTTTTCATGATTGAATGCCCTACTAAAAATATCTAATGGTAATGGTGTGTTCACAATGAATCGCACTCCCAATTTTGTCAGAATTTTTCTTTTGTGGGTAATGAGTGGAAAATGACCTCTATTTTTATCATAAATCTAGTGATTCACTGGAAATGTGCACATTGTTATAAAGAAAGTTTGTTTTTTTGTTTTTTTTTTTTTTTTTTGAACTTTTTATCTGAATGTTTTGTTTTGTTATTCACATTCACTTTTCCAGCATTGGTTGGAACAAAATAATGCCAATATTGGATAAAAATTGGACTTAAATTCTCTAACACTTACCAAAATGTTTTTACATCTACTATCATATTGAAAACAATGTTTTTCCAAACCTTATGGAAGCACCATGAGTCTATTAATTTTGTGTCTAATTTGGAAGGAAATAAAACGCTTTTTAATAATGCTACTTAGATTTGGTCAAATATCAAGAATGTTATAAACACATAAATGCTAGTTGTATTAGAAACCTTAGATGATCATCCATGCAAGCCTTTGTGGCCATGACTTTTGCAAGCATTCACACTATTCCACCTTCTACTATACCAATTATTAAATTTGATGCATCTCAATAGAATCTGTAAATCAATTAGTTTGGTTCAAATAATATATTCTTTGTGAACTCAATATGACAATAACTGATTGAGGTTCGAAGAAAGAACATCACTAGATATGGAAGCCAAGATTTCAACTCTGTAATATCACATGTTCTACAAATAAGTCTATTTTGATAACCATGGAAAAATCAAATTGAAAATTATCAGTATTCCAATGACTAAAAAAATGATTCTAATTTCCTTATTATTTATACATAACTCCTACTTTCCCTTCTTTTACATCTATTGCCCAAAATAAAAGACTCTATGAGGAAAACATAACATAATATTTGCACATCAATATGGAATCATTGATATTCCATTCTAGCATACTTATATAGATCAACATCCATTTAATGAAAAGTGGCACTCCACTAGCATTTTAAAATCAAGTCATTTTCAAATATTTTCACTCAAAAGTGGTATTATGGCTCCATTTTAATTCAATTAATTCAGGAGCACATTCTTCAATGTCTCATGATTTCTAGGTTGAGAGATATTAAAAGTTTCCAAGTGAACCGGTGCAAACTTACAATCACTTCTAATAGATTTCTTGGTTTCCTTGGCAACCCATATATATCCATTTACCTATCTCCTAGAGATCTATGTTTTCTGGTTTAAAAGCACATAAAAAGGTTCAAATACGAATTTGATTTAATAATAATAATAATAAATAGTTAAAATACACAATGAAAATCTATGTTTTCTTGTTTAAAGCACATAACAAGGTTCAAATATAAATACAAATACGAATTTGATTTAATAATAATAATAATAAATAATTAAAATACACAATGAGAATATCTAGCAAAATACAGAAATAGATATGTCGTAAAGTTTCAAATTAAAAAAATATATATATATACCTGAGCCCATTCAAAAATTTTAATTGACATATTTTTTTCATTATAAACCTGAAACATATCGCAGATTTAAAGCATAATATATGATATAACAACTTCATATGTGTATATAATATACATGATGTAATTCCATTGATAGTCCCATGAAAATTACCAGTGAAAATAGAGTTCAACATGTTAGTGTTTAACACAACAGTACAAATGAACAAGTAAGTTTCAAATCATAAGTTGAAGGTCCAGTCCATTACCTCCATTTATGTATTTTTTAAAGGTTTATTAAGTAATGTGACATCCAGTGCTCATTCAAAAATATTGCATGAAACAATAGTTACAACTTTGTTTGCAGTGATTCCTGTGTTTCTGTCTATTCTTTACATTTTATTTTCTACAGAATCATTCTCTCTTATGCCATGTCAGTTTATGTATCTAAAAATTCATATACGTTGAATATGTACGAATGCGATCATTGTTTTGTTTTGTGATGGTAAAATTAAAATATAATGAATTATCATGGACTATGTTGCTATTTTAATTCTATTCCTATATTAAGAATTAATGAATAGTTGAATATTAAAATTTAAACTATAACATGAGAATACTAAGCATATTAAATTGTTGAACTTACATTCATATCTTAACAATTTAATTTTTATGAACATTGTTGAATTGGGTTCAACTCCAGCATGAAATCTAAATATATTTCAACATCTATAGTAACATTTAGTCTTAGTATCTCTTTAAAATTTTTATATAGTAACATATTTAAGCATTTAATTAACTTACCATATCTGTACTGTATCGAGTATTTACTGAATTTTCAATTCTATGTGAATTTTCATACCAAGGACAATACAAGTGAAGCTTGCTACTATGGATTAGAGGACTGTAACTGGAATGAAGTTGGAATTATTTTCGTTGCTACAGTGATGTGTTAAATATGTCAAACATTTCATAAGAGCTGAGATAATAAGGATATGCGATATTGTTTTCAATGTAGAAGGCGACAATATACATGCTATTAAATCTTCATGGAATATTGACAAAAGATTAAGATGTTGGCCTCATATTCTGGTTGGATGAAGCGGGAATAAGCAGACAGATAAAAACATTCCATTCATGTAAGGATAGCGAAATGGGAGAGAAGCATAAAAATTACGACATTAAAATTACATGTGACATTATTTATTTATACAATAGAATTGATCCAATTACCGAACCATGCCTCTATGGTTTGCTTGCTCGTTGCATGGTCTGGTTGGTGTACCATGGCCACATCAAAGAACATCAATATTGACCATCATCTTTATTCAAAGAATGATTTTCAAGGACAAAAATGTGCTAATTTCAAACAGTTATTTATTTTGCTGAACAATGATGTTCAAAATTCTCCCTGGCACATAAATCCTTTTCCTTACTGTGTGGCCACTCAAGTACTTTTCAAAATGTTTGTCTTGAACCACAGCCGCAAAAGCTTCATCCTCCCCAGATCCTTCTCGTAGTTGTAGTTTTCCTCGGGTTTTCCCGTTTATTTGAATAGGAAGCACAATCATATCATCCTTCAGGTACTGCTCTTCGGCCTGAAACTCAAGTTACACATGAAGTATCAGGTTATAGGCACCGCAGTTTGATGATTGAAATATGTACAGAATCTACAGATAACAACTCTTCGGAACTATTTCTCAGCCAGCTTCAGCCAGCTTCACTCTGCAAACGATCTGTATAGTTGTATAGTGAAATGAAGCAGTTTTAAATATTTAATTGTATTCCCTAAACCCATTACAAAACATTTTCAACAGATTCCTCACTCTGCAAACGATCTGTATGGTTGTATAGTGAAATGAAGCAGTTTTAAATATTTAATTGTATTCCCTAAACCCATTACAAAACATTTTCAACAGATTCCTCATACCAGAATACATTTTAACCACTGGGAAATTCAAATTGCCAGCATGTTTTGCCAAACATAGAAACGCTGCAAAACCAAAATTCAGTAATCCATCTGCAAGGGATAGACTAAAGCTGGTCTCAGTAGACGGTAATTATCATCAAAAGCTTTTAAGTGGGTCAAAACATTTCCTATCTTGGCATGAACCAATCACGTAATGCCTAAAGCTGGTCTCAGGAAACGGTAATTATCATCAAAAGCTTTTAAGTGGGTCAAAATATTTCCTATCTTGGCATGAACCAGTCATGTAATGCCTAAAGCTGGTCTCAGTAGACGGTAATTATCATCAAAAGCTTTTAAGTGGGTTAAAACATTTACTATCTTGGCATGAACCAGTCACGTAATTCCTGTAACACAGCAATCAATATATATAAATATATCTCAAAGGAAAACTTCATAATGCTAACCCCTCTTCCCAGAATATCCGGACGGAGGATGGTGTCAATGGCCAACCAGACCAGAGGGACTCAACAGGTTATGGAGGATGGTTTCAATGGACAACCAGACCAGAGGGACTCAACAGGTTATGGAGGATGGTGTCAATGGACAACCAAACCAGAGGGACTCAACAGAATTGGAACCTGTGACCTCCCTAATGGCAACATGCCTATGGTTTGTGTTAAAATTGGCAATTAAGGCCAACTTCCACCTTAGGGCAGCTCATATGATAGAGATTATTGCATTGGATTCCTCTTTCAGAGAGGTACAATTTTGATATAAAGATCATCTCCTTCTGACAAGCAGAAATGAAATTATGAATTTATCTCTTATGGACAAATTGTCAAGGTCAGCCACAGTGAAATGTAGGCTCATGAAGCCCAATAGATGTGTCTCTTCACCCTCAACGAAGTGTATAAATAGAGGAGACATTTTCCTCATTTGGACATCACTCATCACATCATCTTCTCTCTCTTATTTGGTTCGAACAGCTTGGAGGTCTTTCTCTTTTCTTTGCACATGTGGCAGGCAACTCTCTCTCTCTTCTTCGCACGTGGCAGGAGGCCGAGTTTTTCTGGGTAAAACAGGTCGAAGTTTTCAGGGCATTGACCAGTGTTGACTTAGGGTGATTTGACCAATGTTGACCTCGGTTTTTGGGCCAAAAGTTTGATTTTTCTAGGCCACATTTATTGGCATGAAAATCGAGAAGTTTGGGACAGGTTGACCAATGTTGACTTCAGATTTGACTGCTGAAAATTACAGCAGTGTTTCTCTCTCCTTTGACTGGGTTTGACCAATTTGTTTTGGGCTGATTTTGACTCTCCTGGAAGGCCGAATTGGACTGCTGTTGACCGAGTTGATTGGAGGACATTTTGGGCAGCTTTGACCACCATTGACTTTCTGGTTAGGGCTGCATTTTTTGTTGATTTGGCAGATCTGTTTTGGGCTCACATTTATGATATTTTTACTCTCTCTGCTGAACTATTGAAGAATATAAGAAGATTTGATCAAAAGATTTCCCCACATTGGGGTTTGTCCCTGGTATCTGCCACATTTTGTGTCCTCTTGCCTTGGCTTGTTCTCTGCATATGATTTTATGTTCTATTTACATTCACTTTCAATGTTTATAAGTTAATGTGATTGCCACTGGATATAATTGGAATTTGTCATTGTTTTGCTAAAGGAACATTGATGTAAATTGCAGTGTGGAAAAAATCGGCAAAAAGTCGGGATTAAATCCCAAAACCCAATTTTTTCAGCAAAACGATTAAATTGGCTGACTTTTTGCAGACTTTTTCACTGCCGAAAAAATTGTGATTTAATTGAATTAATCCCGATTTTATCGAGTCGACCGAAAAAGTCGGCCATCTTGAGAGTTGAGACTCAGAGAAGACTCAAGATTCAGGAGTTGATTCACTATTTTGATATGTGATGTAGCACTAGACTTCATATGCATATTATATATTAGCTTTCTTTACATGTTTATGTGGAATTTTGGAAATGCATTTATTTGATGTTGTGGATACTCTAGATGCTAAAAAAATAAAAAATAAATGAACATTTTTGTGTTTTTTTTATTTTGCAGACTTTTTCAAAAAACTCCCGAGTTTAACGAGTTTTTCAACTTTTGGACCCTTGCCGATTTAATCCCAACTTCGACTTTTTTCACATTGGTAAATTGTCTTAGGCATAGAACATACCATTGCTATCTAAAATTAACATCATATCAAAGTTGAGGTGAAGACAAAGCCCAAGCAAGAGTGAAGCAAAGCAATCACTAAGGGAAGTTGTTAAACAAGAAGTTGGAACTAGTACCAATGACGACTACATCTTTCTTCAAATCCGAGGACAAGCTTAAAGACAAATCTGACTATCATGCATGGAAGATGACTTTGGATTTGACTTTGGAAGAAAACGATGCCATGGACTATGTCAAGGGAAGAATAGCAAAGCCTACTTCAAATGCATTTGTTGTTGCTCAAACAAAGTACAAGAAAGGTGAAGTAAAAGCTAAGAAGATTATTGTTGATTCTATTCATAAGACTTTGGTTGCATATATTTCTGATTTGGAAATATCTAAAGAGGTGTATGAAACGCTGGTTGGGATGTTCAAAGTGAACAATGCAAATCAAATTCTCTATCTCAAGAACAAGCTGAAGGATATCAAGATGGATAGAGGAGAATCCATCCAATCCTACTTCATCAGGATCACCGAGATCAAGAATGATCTCTTATCTATTGGAGAAATCATTGGTGACCGAGAGCTCACTCTTATTGCACTTTGAAGCCTTATAAGAGATTGGGTTGTGTTCGACACTACCATTCTCAACAATGACAGGATTTCGAGATTTGAGGAACTATTGGCTAGATGCACTCAAGAAGAAATAAGGATGATGGAAAGAGACAAGCCTTCAAATGGAAACAATCATATTGCCTTCTTCGCTCATTCTAGAAGGAACAATACTGGTCCAAGGAATCAAGGAAGGACGAAAAGGTAGGTGCTTCAATCGTAACAAGTTTGGCCACTTCGCTAGAGAGTACCTTCACAAGAAGGACACTCTAAAAGATGATGACAACAATAATAACAACTTCAAGGGCAATGGAAATCGAAGGAACAACAGGTTCAATAACAAAGGAAAGAGGCATGCTCCTACTGCTCGAAATGGAGGTGGTAGTCCTCCCAAGAAGTTGAGAAACTCCAGGTGTGATGAAGCTAATGTTGTAAAGAAAAATGAATTTTATATTATTTCTGCCCTCTCCACCGCCTCTCCTCCAGATACATTGGACCATTGGTTAACTGATAGTGGTGTGATAGTGGTGCCTCAAGGCACTTCACTGGGAACAAAGAAGCTCTCTCAAACTTGGTTGAAAAAGAGACAAATATGGAGATTATACATGGGGATAACGCTACTGATCCTGTGAAAGGAATTGGAATCGTTACTCTTCACTTAAATCAAGGTCAAACACTTCACCTACAAGAAGTGTTATATGTACCTGATTTGAAAAGGAACTTGGTTTCTATTTCTGTAATGGAAGACAAAGGTTTTAAGGTGTCATTCATTGATGCAAAGGTTCGTCTTTGGCAAAGGAATCCAAGAGATGCATTCATTCTAGGATTCAGGGTTGAAGGTCTCTATCAGGTTGGAGGAAGTACGTTGGGAGCAATGATTTGTGACACCTCTCTTCAATCCAAATTATGGCACCGAAGATTTGCTCACCTTCATTTCAAAGCTTTACCCGATGTAAAAGAGATGGTCACAGGGATGCTCAAATTCAACTTAAATCATGAAGGTGTTTGTTAGGGATGTGAAACTAGAAAACATACAAGGGGACCATTCCCCTCAAGTGAAACTCAAACCACCGATATTTTTCAATTGGTCCATTCTGATCTATCAGGGATGTTGACTGTGACATCTTTGGGTGGATATATGTACTATGCTATTTTTGTGGATGACTTCTCTCGCAAGACATGGATCTATTTCTTAAAGAAGAACAAAGTATTCAAATGGTTCCTCTCCTTCAAAGCCTTGGTCGAGAATCAAGTAGAGAAGAAGATCAAAATATTGAGGACCGATAATGGGACCGAATATGAGTCTAATGAATTCAAAGACTATTGTAGAGAAGCTGGCATTAAGAGGGAGACTACCATCGCATATACTCCTGAACAAATGGTATTGTTTAAAGGAAGAATCATACTATCATAGAAGCCACCCAGGCCATGCTTCATGATCAAGGTCTTCCAAAGTTCTTATGGGGAGAAGCTGCCAACACCGCTGTGTATGTCCAAAACCAATGCCCACATCAATCTTTGGACTTCAAGACACCCAAATAAGTATTCACCGATAAGAAACCTGATGTTTCTCATTTTAGAATTTTTGGTTGTCCCATATATTTTCATGTGCCGAAAGAGAAAAGAAACAAACTAGATGCATCTGGGAAGAAAGGAACATTCGTGGGCTACAGTGAAACTTCGAAGGCATATAGAATCTATGTGCTTGGTCAAAGGGAAGTGGAATTAAGTCATGATGTCACTTTCAATGAAGATTCTGCACTTAGAAAGATTCAAGATCTTCCTATTCCTAGGAAGGCCAATGATGATGTTGATGCAAAAAAGCAGGATGAATCTCCGTCCGATGAACTGATGCCCGATGTTGAAGTTCCAATGGATCCCATTGATCCACCTCCTAGTGAGCCCTCTACTATAAGAAAGAGGCCTTTGTGGCTTAAAGATACTCTTGAATATGCCGAGAAACACATTGCACCAAGGGGGACATTTCATGAAAGCAAGAAGCTGAATAGGTACCAAGGGTACTTAGCTGCCATGAGTACCATTGGACAATCTGAGCCTTGTACATTTGAAGAAGTCGTGAAGAAACAAGTTTGGAAGGATGCAATGAAAAAATAATATGAATCGATCATGAAGAATGATGTCTAGGATGTGGTTCCTAGACCCAAGGATAAGTCTGTGGTCACTTCAAAATGGCTCTACAAGATCAAACAAGGAGCTGATGGGAGTGTTGATAAATTCAGGGCTAGATTTGTAGCTCAAGGCTTCTCTCGAAAGGAAGGAGTAGATTATGATGAGGTATTTACATCAGTTGCTCGATATACCAGCATCCGTTAGATCATAGTGTTGAAGAAAAGTGTAACTAGGTTGGGTATTTGTCAATGTAATTTTGATCTTTGTACTTGTCAAGAAAAAGAAATATTATTTTTATATAATTATATGAATGAGTTTCTTGCTCATTCCATAGGTCTAGGAAAGTCAAAGAGTCAAGATTATGTTAAAGAGCTCTTTATGAGCATTTATGTAATGTACATGGGTCAACCTAGTGTCAAGAAGCCCTCCAAGACAAGCACCATTCTTCAACAAAGAAGACTACAAGAAAAACGATGAAGAGAACATCATGTCGGCCTGCAAAAATGAATTAAACAACTAAAAGATGACATGTTGGCTCATATAAATGACACAACAGTTCACTTGGTCATGTCGGCTCAAATACAGGGTCAAACCACTATAAATAGGCGTGTAAAGTTCATAATTACAGTTAAATAATTTTGGATATCTTTGCAACTTCGGAGGTGCATGAACTCGCATTTTTATGAGATGATTCGAGGAAGAACAAGGACTGTAATCTGCATTACAGGAGAACAGTATCTCAAACCTCTGAAATCTCGGACAAGGTACAGGGGAGCAGACATCTTGGATAAAGTGCAATGGGACAGTATTTCAGATAAATGAAGTGGCTCAAAATCTCAGATGAGGACAACAGTCCTATGTTTCTCGGATGGACATCATGATCTCTATCTCGGCATACCTAACACAGTCATGTGTGATGTGGAGTATCCATGTGATCTCATAGTTACATAGTTACAGTCTCATGAGGAGGATCTCGATGTGGCATATATCCTAAACATAGTCATGACCTTGGCATAGTTGAAATCATGATGAAAAACTCAGTTCAGCTATCATATATATACCTCAGAATGGAGATCTCATTGTTATAACAAAGACCTCGGTGAAGATGTAGCATTGGTGCAGCAGTGATGAAGATCTCAATGAAGGTGCAACAGTGATGAAGATCTTTGTGGTGCAGTAGTGATGGCCTCAATGGTGGAGCAATGATGATGATCTCAGTAGTGACAAAGAAGAGGATTGGTGTCTTGGTCTTGGAGTGGCATAATAGGTCAAGGGTCAAGGTCTTGGTGTTCGTCAATTAGAATCTCTATAAGAAGAATTTTTTGCAGGTTTCCCTCTCCAAGAGGGAGAGGTTTTGGCCCTGGCAGAAAGCCAAACATATTGTGTTCTTGTCTCTTTGTTTTGGTAGCAGATTGATGAAGCAAACACACACACTAATAATAAGAAGAAGATCAAAGCTAAGATAAATTGTAAAAGCACTTCACAAATTGTTATCAATTCTAGAAGAATCACATTAATCCCACTTGCCCTAGATTCTTCAACATGGTATCAGAGCTAAGGTGTAGAAGTCAAAGGAAAGGCAGCAAAAGAGACATACAAGGCTCAGTCCTCAAGAAAGGCATCAAAGTAAGGTTAAGGGTTTTGTCAAGAATAAAGGATCAAGTCTACAACAAGTAGTCTACATCAACAAAGAACTTTTTCTCCACAGTCATCATCAAAAAGGTCACCAAGAACCTTATCAATATGACTACAAAGCAACTCAAAGTCAAAGATTATCATCTTGGAGAAGGTCGAAAATCCGAGAGGCACTCCTAATCTACACTACAACAAAAGGAAAACACAGTACCTTTCACAGTCTTGATGCTAGCCTCAAAATTTGGGTGTCATTACAACCCATGTCATACAACAACAATCTTAATGACTTAAACAGTTTTAATGATTGGTATTGAACAATGCTCGAAGGCCACAAAGATCTTTGCTCATGCTAGTCAACTCAAGCAAGGTTCTACTCTAGCAAGGAGCATTGCAACAAGGTTACAAAGATATACAATCACAACATACATTACAGCAATATCACTTCAGAAGGAGAACACAATGCCACATCTCGGGTGGACATCATGACAATGCTCTCAAAATTCTTGATTTCGATTCCATACCCTCACAGTCAAGGAATCAAATAATCTCAACATATCATAAAAGGCAGTAGTGCTTGGTGCTGAACAATGCAAGGAAGTCTCAAGAAAGGTTCTGGAACTCTAGTGTACCAGGTAGCTCAAGCAAGAATCTCATTGAAGGAGATCATTCAAGAAAGCATCAAGGTGAAGATTTCATCTTCACATGACAAGTAAGTATCTTTTCATTCTATATTCAAGTTTGGTTAAATGACTTCATGATTGCAAGGACATCTATGAATTGGATGGGTTATCAAGATTCCTTGCATGAAGAAGGAGAATAGACATAGTCCTCTAAGTAGCCGAAGTCATCAAAAGTCTCCTCTAAATTAATGAAAAGGGATATTTATTAAAGATTCCCTCACATAGAAAAATTGGAGACATCAAAGTGATGTAGCTGATAAACTCATTCTCTTAAGGTGCAATAAAGAAGGTCAAATGAAATTTGATCTACATGAAAGTAAAAAGTGTTAAAATTGGCAACTAGGGCCAAACTTCATGTGGGTCATCTTATTCATGGCTGATAATACGTTCATTAGACTCCTATCGTCGAGAGGTGTAGGATTGATCTAAATATCATTCGATTCCGATAAGTATTCATGAAGATATGAATTTATTTTGATTATGGAATTATTATCAAGCTAACCTACAACTCATGTAGGCTCAGAAGCCCAACAGTCGCATTTATTCAAACACCAACGTTGTGTATAAATACAGGAGGACTTTTCCTCATTTGCACTCACTCATCTCATCACATCTCTCTCTCTCTACTTCATAGAAAAGAGTCTCTTCTCTACTGCGCAAAAAAGGGTCTCTTCCTCACACATGTGAAGCCGGAAGCTGCCGAAACTGACGCTGTAATTGCAAAAGTAAAGCTTGACCTGCGTGGACTAGAAAATCTCCTCATCTAAACTGTGTTGTAGGTTCATCTGAACCTCCTTTGAAAGCCGCAAATTTTGGTGGTGGAATCAAGTCAATCCGACGGACGGTTTGCAAGATATCGATTGCCCTAGTTGAAGGAAGCTGCTGAAACTGAAGCTGCAACTGTAGAAGTGAAGTTTGACCTACGTGGACCAGAAGATCTCCTCATCTAACCTGTGTTACAGGTTCATCTGAACCTCCTCTGGAAGCCACAACTTTTGGTGGTGGAATCAAGCCAATCCGACGATCAGTTTGTGAGATATCGTCTGTCTTAGTTTGATGATGAAGCCGCTAACGCTGATGTTGTTGATCTAGGGTTTGCTACTGTTGATATAAATCAGATTTATTGTACTATTTCTCTCTGTTGAATTATTGACGATAAAAGAAGACTTGATCAAATGGTTTCCCCACACATTGTGGGGTTTGCCCTTGGCTAGCCACCACATCTTGTGTCTCTTGTCTTGGCTTGTTTTCTGTCGATCGTTTAATGTTCTATCTGCGCTTTACTTTATGTACATGTGATTGCTAATCTATGGAATATAATAAGAAAAAGAAGTAAACTGTTATAAGCATAGAATATACCATAACTCAACATGGTATCGGAGCTGAGGTGAAGACAAAGCCCGAGCAAGAGCAAGAGCAATCACTGAAGAGAAGATTGGCAAGGCTATCCTAAAAGAACTATGGGGTCCTCAACACTCTTTCCTGCTGAAGACAAGATCTGTGAGAAAGTTGACTATCACCGATGGAAGATGTCTATCGATCTAACCCTAGAAGATCAAGGAGTGCTGGACCATGTAAGAGGCAATATTGTTGAGCCTCCATCAAATACATCCGCTGCTGCTTGGAACAAATGGAAAAACGGAGAAGTCAAAACAAAGAAGATCATCCGGGACTCTATCGACAAGCACTTGGTGGCCTACATCTCTGAATTGGACACCTCCAAAGAAATCTATGATAAACGGTGAGTTTATTTAAAGTTAATGATGCAAATCAAGTTTTGTTTCTTAGAAATAAGTTGAGGGAAATCAAGAAGGGTAAAGATGAGAGCATGCAAGCATACTTCTTAAGGAGTCACGGTAAGTGGTATCTCACATATTTTTATTGGAAACCGGTGCAGCAGATAAGGGTTTTATTATTTATGTTCATCAGCAAATCTGAGTAAAATAATTTAGATGCCCAGCTAGCAATCTAATCCGAACAAAACATTGGAAAAATAGTGAGAATTTCTCTCACCCCACAGCTATTTTCTACCTTCGAAATAGCTTCCCCAACCTCTACGTGAGATGCACGCATCAGCCTCTACGCAGTCCCTACGCTGGCCCTCTGAAGATTTTGGTCTTCCTTCCTTCGACTCTTCCAAGAACTGAAAACTTTCTCC
Source organism: Pinus tabuliformis (assembly GCA_031772625.1). NCBI lineage: Eukaryota > Viridiplantae > Streptophyta > Pinopsida > Pinales > Pinaceae > Pinus > Pinus tabuliformis. The sequence continues at coordinate 541,344,575 of CM062820.1, read as the reverse complement.
CGGAATGTTGTTGCTCTCCTGCTACTCACCCTCTAGCTCTATCTTCTTTGTTGAGTTGTTGCTATAGAGAAAATCGAACTGTCTGGGCAACTGAATATCTACATTGGATGATCTCCATCACCGCATCGACTTTCTTTTATAATCCACTGTTGGAGCACCAACGACCAAGATTAAAACTTAATCAATGGCTAGGATCATTTCTGGGTCGATCCATGTGAGTTTCTAGATGATTCACACCTTATCTCAATTAATACTAATTAATTAACCATATTCCCTAAGTTTAGACTTGGGGAATATTTAAAAATTGGTTAATAATCTAATTGAGACACTTATAGGCGGAATTTTCAGAAACGATTTCTAGGTTTTGGAGATCTTATGTATTCAAGCATCTCCACAAAATTTCATGGCTAGAACACATTCAATGCTATAAAAACTAACACTCCCTCTTACTGAGGAATGTGTTCTAGCGTTGCTGGCCCCTGTAGCAACACTCTGCCTCTGCATCATCTCCTATGACGTTGTTGATGTCTTGTTATTGCCCACCAACCACTGTGCAACCCTGATATACGTTGCATCTATGCTGCTGCTAACTGTGCAAAATTGTTGCCAACACTGCAACTCCCTCTTCATTTATTGCTGCTACAACTGCAACATACAAAATAGCCTGTCCCTCCTACTGAAACGGGTTCTCCACCATAACCATCTATTCTCTGAAATAGACAAACTTAGCTCTCCCTAGAGCTTTTGTGAGTATATATGCAACCTGCTCTTTTGTGGGAACATATTGTAGTTGGACTGCTCCTCGCTGTACACAATCTATGATGAAGTGACACTGAATATGGATGTGCTTCGACCTGTCATGAAACACTGGATTCTCAGAGAATTTTATGCAACTATGATTATCACAATAGACCCTAGTTACCTCCATCCTCTGATTAAATAAGCTTACTAGTAGCTTTCGAAGCCATATAGTTTCGCACATAGTTGTGCTAGCTACCATATACTCTACTTCCACAGAGCTCAATGCTACTAACTTTTTCTTCCTGCTACACCAAGAAACCATCCCTAATCCAACACTGAAGTAGTACCCAGAGGCACTTTCCCTGTCCACTCAATTGCTTGCCCAATCTACATCTATGTACCCACAAAGTCTGACGTCATCCTCTCGAGTATATTTCAACCCATACTCGACTATGCCTCAAATGTATCTCAGAATATGCCTCGTTGCTGCCCAATGTACCCTTTTCGGTTTCACCATGAACTAACTAAGGGTATTGACTGTGAAGCAAATGTCTAGCCTAGTGTTGACCAGATACATGAGAGACCCAATGAGCTGTCTATACAAGGTGGGGTCGACATCCTTGTCATCTGATGCATCTATCTTCTTCCAGTTGGTAATCATGGGTGTAGACATGGGTCTGCAATCCTGCATTCTGAACCTCTTCAGAATATCTATAGCGTATCTTCCTTGCCCAAGGAAGATCTCCCCATCCTTCTGCCACACCTCCAATCCTAGGAAATAGTGCATCAACCCCAAATCCTTCATGTCAAATTCTGCTGCCAGGTTCCTCTTGCAATCCTCTATGAGCCCTGATGATCCTATCAAGAATAGATCATCCACATACAAAACTAGAATGAGGGGCTCATCCTCTACCATCAAATAGTAAAGGTTGGGATCTACGTCACTCTTGACGAACCCCATCTGCTGCAAGTAGGTGTCAATTCTACCATACCATGCCCTGGGAACTGGCTTGAGCATGTATAGAGCCTTCTTCAATTTGCACACACGCATGTGCCTCACTTGAGTCTCAAAGCCCTCTGGTTGTTCTATGTACACTTCCTCCTCTATCACTTTGTTCAAGAAGGTTGTCTTGACGTCCATTTGGTGAATCTTCCATCCCATCTGAGCTGCTAGAGATATAACTGATCGGATGGAAGTGTATCTGGCAACTGGGGCGAAGGTTTCCTCATAATCTATCCCTTCCTTTTGTACATACCCCTTTGCCATGAACCTAGCCTTGTACTTTTCCACATTGTCATCTACCGCATATTTGATCTTGTAGATCCATCTCGAACCTACAACTAATTTGTCTTCTGGCCTGGGCACTACCTCCCAAACATCATTCGTCATGATAAAGCTATACTCTTCTACCATGGCATCTATCCACATCTGATGTTTTGCGGCCTCCTGAAAGTTGGAAGGTTTTGTAACCTAAGCTACCAATGCTTGGTACCTTTCAGGCCGTCTGTGTTGTCTCTTGCTCGTCTTAGGAGTCCCAATAAACTCCTATGCATCCCTTAATGTCTGACAAACCTCTTTGTTGGCTCAACCACTAGTCGTGGGAGGTTCTGCCAGCTCCTCCTCATCCTGTCTCTGCTGCTCCATCTGATGAGAACTCCCCAGATATCCTACCCTTGAGGAAATACTAGTACTAGTCACTTTATTTGACCCTTGTAACTGTCCTCCTACTTGTTCCACTGCCTACTCCTATGGTTTCCCCTGCTACTGGGCTAAAGGAGCTTCTGCTAACTAATTTTGATCACTAGCAGGCATCTCTTGAGACCTCCTGAAAGCTTGGTCCTCCATGAACTTCACGTCTCGTCTTACTACTATCTTCCTACTGCTAGGAATGTAGATTTAGAATGCCTTTGAGGTTTTGTTATACCCAACAAAAAACCCCTTCTCTGCAGTCTGATCTAGTTTGGTCCTTTTATCTGACACATGACAATAAGTAATGCTACGAAAAATTCTGAGGTGGTTAACTTCAGGCTTCTTCCCCGTGAAGACTCCTTCTGACGTTTTTTCCCCAATGCTCTATGAGGAATCCTGTTTTTAATATACATTGTCGTGTTACATGCTTCTGCCCACAGAAATCTGGGTCGATCCTAGTCATATAACATAGCCTTTGCAGCGCCAACAATGGTTATGTTTTTCTACTCCGCTACACCATTCCGTTGTGAATTATATGGAGTTGTCCATTCTCTCTTGATGCCTTCCTTCGCACAGAAATCTATGAAGTCTTTATCAATTTACTCTCCACCATTATCTAAGCGAAGTACCTTGATCTTCTTCTCTATCGCATTCTCTACGAGAGATTTAAACCCTCTGAAATGGTCAAAGACCTCATCCTTGGTCTTCAAGAAATAGATCTAGGTTTTCCTGGAATGATCATCAATAAAGGTGACGAAATACTCGGCACCGTTGAGAGCTCTAGTGAACATCGGGCCACAAATATCTGAGTGTATAAGTCATAACATGCCATCAGATTTGTTGTCACTCCTTGGAAATGTCGCCTTAGCATACTTTCCAAGTACGCACCCTCTGCATACATAATTGTGTTCAGTCCCTAGTTCAGGAATCCCTGTTACGGTTTCCTTGAACATCTTGAGTGCAACATGGTGTAGATGTCCCATTCTTTTGTGCCATAATTCATTTAGCTCCTTCCCACTGCTACTGTTGTTTCCTATCAATGCCATTGGAGAATCGATTTGTAATCAGTACAACCTGTTACTTCGAACTCCAATCTATCTTACTTTCTTCTAGCTTGTGTGCTTGACATACACTTTCCTCCCTACGAAGTGAACATCGTACCCTTTATCCTGTAACTGGGATAATGAAATTAAGTTCATACCCAATCCTGACACATGCAATACATCTGAAGCACTGGTGCTTGCTCCTGAATCCCCCTAAAATCTATGGTACCTCTCCCTGCTGGAGTACATTTCGTTTTGTTTCCCATAGTAATTGAGAAATCCATTTGCTCCTCTTTGTAGATATAGAAATATTCTCTAACCCCTGTCATGTGAGCGAAAGCTCCATTGTCTATGTACCAGACTCCCTGTGAAGTTGATCCTGCTAAGCAAGCAAATTCGTCTTCCAATTTGGAAGAAAAAACTAAAGTCTCTTGAATGTTACTTATGTCCATGGCTAAAGTGGAACAAATTCAGTGTACTATTTCTTGTTTTCTCCCGACGCGAATTCTTCAGCTTATAGCAAAACTTTTCTGCGTCCAACCAGTATTCTGCTCCACAAAAAAAAAAACTAAGCTGCAACCACTCCCTCTGACTGTTGGAATCAATGTTGCACGAAGCGGGAGCGAAGCGGAAGCGCGGAGCGCGGAAGCGTCATTTTCCAAAAATCTAGGAAGCGAAGCGTCCGCGGAAGCGTCTGCTATATATATATATTTTTTTATATTTTTTTGCATTTATACTCAAACCAAACATCCCAAATACCAAATTAATTGTAGAAGACATGAAAACATGCATATTTTTTGCATAAATCAAGATAGATATGGCATCCATGATTCCATTGTAGTTACTAGTATGTACAACAATCATCTATATTCTAGCTATTACAAACATACATCAAATTTTTAAGCATATTATAAAACATAAAACATTTAAGCATATTATAAAACATAAAACATAGAGCATATTATGATTTATCTAGCAAGTGAGCAACTGTCAACATTTGTCATGTCCAAAATTCAAATAATAATGTTTACAAAATATGTCACTTGGTCACCGCTAAGCCAAAAAGGTTCAAAATTCAAATTCACAAGTCTACAAGTCTAATGAGTAATCTATGACAAAAAGAAGTAGATTGTGAATATATCTACTAATCTCTCCTCCTTCCACCACGAATAGAACGTGATGGCGGGCCTCCACGTGGTGGCAATGAAGAAGATGGTCCCTGTGTAAGTCGTGGCACTGGAACTGATGAAGAAGAACCCCCTGCCGTTGGTGTTGAACCATGGAACCTAGAAACCAAGGGACCAGATGGGGGTGGGGGTGGTGGCATATCAACACCCGTGTCATCATCCTAGAATCGCTCAAAAAATTCATGCAAAAAAAAAACACTAGTTAACAAAAAAATTGAAAACATGAATTAGAGAAATGCTTTATAAGGGAAAATTGGAAAATTCATACCACAATGGACATACCTGGATAAGAGAATCCTCTAATTGCTCTAGTCGCAACACTCCATCCTCCAAATTGGGCTCCTCTGGATTCTTGTCCCAAGTCAACAAGTCTTTATTAGACTTTGCATCTTCACAGTAATGGGACAACAATCGCAAGTTGTAATGAACATAAACCAAGCTCTCTGCCCGGTCTAAATTCAACCTGTTCCTTTTAACACTGTGGATGAAAGAATAAGAGCTCCAACACCTCTCTGCAGAAGAAGTGTTTACCACCTGTGATAGCACCCGCAATGCCAAACTCTGTAGAAGTGGAGTAGGCCCTCCATGCATGTTCCACCACTCAAGAGCAGAAAAATGCTCTCAATCTTGAATTGCATGCATGCTCCCAAATGGACCAGTGTTGCTCGTATAGTTTCTCACCTGTCTCCGTACCAATGCAGCCTCCTCATTATCAGGGATTAATCTACTCAATGCAGCCATATATTTTTCGTGAACCTCTTTATCTTGGTGTGGTTTTTTCCTGACTCCCCCCCCAGGTGCTGGTTTTGAAAGCCATGATGGATGATAGTATTTAGGTGTCAAAACATATGCTAATGCATGCAATGGAACATTTAGCATATCCCATCGTTTTTCCACCTCTTCACGAATATAATTGTACAAGGTGGTATCTCTAGGCTCAACAATGTCTTTAATCTGCCCCAACATGCTATCCATTTGCTCATACACCTCCCCAATTACTGGTCGATCTGAATCTGCAAACTTGATCATGTAATAAATTGGTTTGGTGAATTGCAAAACATATTTAACCTGTGACCAAAAGTAACTGTCAAGAACAGTGTCCTTGACTTCATTAGCACCATCTGTGTCAGTGTTAATTTCATCCCATGTTTCAGCACACACCAGATTAGTTAAAGCTTGTCTCACCCTCACTAGCCGCCTAAAGGTGAGGTAATAACTAGCAAATCTTGTCTTTGCAATTTTAAGCAATTGCAACTTGGAGTAAGTGCCATAGAAGTAGTTTACCCTTGTATGCCCTGTGATGAATTTAATGAGCTGCTTCCCTTTCCTGTAAACCTCAGCAATCCACCCACAATCTTTGTGTTTCACAATATCATGCATCAAAAGGTTCAATGTGTGAACCAGGCACCCAGACCAAAAGATGTGTGGATGAGTACGCTCAATAATTTTTCCTGCTAACTTACAATTTGCTGCATTATCTGTGATCACTTGAACCACATTATTCGGACCAACATCTTTGATTGATTTCAATAGGAGATCTGCAATGTTTGGTGCAGTTGCACTGATGGAGGAGGAGTCATGAGATGCAATAAATACTGCACCACTAGAAGAAACACCAAGAACATTTATCAAATGTTGGTTTCTAATATTTGTCCACCCATCTGATACAATGGATACCCAGAATCCACCCACTCATGTGTAAAACGTGTCAAAGCTCTTTGAACCTTAGCTTTTTCTCTTTCTAATAACACTGTTCTAGCTTTCTCATAGTTGGGGGCCTTGTATCCTTTTGGGGCTTCATTGATGGCCTTTACCATTTCATGCCAATAGGGAGAGCGAAGCACATTGAATGGTACACCGCAAGCACAAAGAAAACGGACTATCTTTCCATCCACATCATCCCTCCCAGCAACATTAAGGAAATCCCCTATTGTTTTTCTACCTCCAGAGGTTGCAAAAGTACCATGAGGAGATGGGCAACTACCAAATTTAGAGGTTGCACTTGATTCAGAATGAGTTTTTTGTTTCTTGTTTTTTCGTTGTGCAGCCATCTCTATTTTGATGTATTTTTGTCTTTGTTCACTTGAAATGTTTGGGCAAATGGTTACCCCCCAGAACCCTTTTTTTCATCACTGTCTAGCACCCCACAAAGATGCCTCCTCAGACGGGTATATGAACCCGTATATGGTTTTCCTCCATGACAACCATGAGGGCACATCCATTTGTAAGATCCACCACCCTTTCCCCCTTCAAGTTTGGTCACATAGTTCCACAGGGATTTGATGTACCTTTCCCATCTTGTGCTTCAGTGTCCTCTTCAAGTTCATCCCCTTCCTCTTCAAACCCTTCCTCCTCATCATACATTGGGTCACTACTATTAGAACCAAGTTCATCCCCTTCCTCTTCCCCTCTATTCCTCACCCTTGCCATCATTAAAACCAAGAGTGGAATGATACATAGAAGCCAAAAGAACACCATCTTGGAATATGGATATAGGTGGTGGACAACCTGTAAATAAAGGAGCAAGTAGAAACAATGGGAAAGAGTAGGAGAGGGAGGAGAAAAAATACAATTTTTTTTTCAAAAAAACAAGGGAGTTTGGGGTTTGAACTTACCTCTTTAGCTCTTGTAGATGAAGTCCTCCAAGCTCTTGCTCCAAGCTCCTCCTCCTTCTCCTAGCTCCTCCTTCTTCACTCCTCCAAGCTCTCCTCTCTTCTCCTCTCCTTTCCTCTCTTCTCTTCTCCTCTCCTCTCTTCTCTTCTCCAACTCTCATAAACTCAAAGTGAGAAAATGAGAAGAGAATGGGGGCTTTATTCTTTTCTAAAGTCACCCTAAACTCACCCTAACCCACCCCCTCATGCTAGTTAAGTTAAATTTTAAAAGAAATTAAAAAAAAAATACATTTAATTCGCTGCCTCCGCGGGTTGCGTGCGGGTTGCGCCTGGGTGGCGTGCGGGTGGCGTGCGCTTCCGGGCAGGTTGCGTGGCGCCACCCCTTGCCCGAATCGCCTCCCGAACCGCGATTCCGGGGGGGCGCAACCTCAAATGGCAGGAATCGTTTTTTTAACCCGGAATCGCGCTTCCTGTGGGGATTCCGGATCGATTCCGTACGATTCGCGATTCTGCCTTTGGATCCGGGGGGGGGGGGGGGCGATTCCTGCAACACTGGTTGGAATCACTAACTTGGCAATTCAAATTTCTCTGCCTCCTCTCAACTGATAAAATCGAACTGCTGCCCTAGCAACTCGAACTGCCTGATCTGGGCTCTACACAGTCTCTTTGGGAATTTCGATCTACTACTCCCTCTAAACAGCAAAATTCCTTTTTCTGCTTCTGAGCTTCCTGGCTAATCAATTAAGCTCCAATACCATGTGAAAATTCTTTCTATTGCAGCTACTAGAGATTATTCTTTTAACTCATAAATTAATTTTGCAGTTTATTTACTACGGCAAATAATGAATAAAATCACAGCTACAATTTTCACTATACAAATTCTGCGGAAATAAAATGTTGGAAACTGAGAAATTCTAGCACACATACAATAAAATTGACAGTTATTTTTGGACAATTGTCCCTGGCAAAACCAACTTGGGAAAACCAGTGCAGCAAATGAGGGTTTTATTATTTATGTTCAGCAACAAATCTAACTACAATGATTTAGATGCCCATCTGGGAATCTAATCTGAAGAAAACACTGGCAAAAATATTGTGACAATTTTCTCTCACCCCACAGCGATTTTTTGCCTCCAAAATAGCTTCCCCAACCTTTGTGCAGTCCCTCCACTGGCGCTTTGAAGATTTCAGTCTTCCTTCCTTCGACTCTTCCAGGAACTGAAAACTTTCTCCCAGAATGTTGTTGCTTTCCTGCTACTCACCCTCTGGCTCTATCTTCCCTTTTGAGTTGCTGCTACTGAGAAAATTGAATTGCCTGGGTAACAGAGTATCTACACTAGATGATCTCCATCACCACATCGACTTTCTTTTATAATCCACAGTTGGAAGACCAACGGCCAAGGTTAAAACTTAATCAATGGCTATGATCATTTCTGGATCAATCCGTGAGAGTTTCTAGATGATTCACACCTTATCTCAATTAATACTGATTAATTAACCATATTCCCTAAGTTTAGACTTAGAAAATATTTAAAAATTGGTTAATAATCTAATTGAGACACTTTTAGGTGGAATTTCCAGAAACAGTTTCTAGGTTTTGGAGATCTCATATATTCTAGCCTCTCCACAAAATTTCGTGGCTAGAACACATCCGATGCTAGAAAAACTAACATGCAAGACTGCCTAAAAAGAATGATAAGCTGTGTATTGGCATCCAGCGCAAATTACTCAGACCAAAGAGTGTCCCATAGCACTCTAATTGCACATATATAAGGAAACATTTTGAAAAATGCTGAACTGCAAAGTACTTTTAATATAGTTGTTGAAAGTTAACATGTTTTGCTATTTTGAGCTAGACTAAAAGGATGAAAGAACACAAAAAAGCTGGAACCTAACCAGTTTTGTTCCAGGAATGGATACACACCTCTGGCCATGGCTCATATGCAAGTGAATCAGCATGTCCCAGACGTTGCCATAACTCTTCAGCTATATGTGGTGCAAAGGGAGAAAGAAGTAGAACAAATTTTTCTAGGATTGATCTTGGATGAGTTTCCCACTGCACATAGCAAGATAAAGCATATATTGATGACTTATCCACTGCAGATAGCAAGATAAAACATATATTGACATCAATACATAAAAATTGATTAGCTTATTTTCATAGTTCATGACCCTCTGGAATCTGAGGTTACATATTATTGTGATTTACAATTTCAATACTATCCACAAAAACTCTAAAGCTTATTGCAGAAACCTTATAAGCTGCATTTACGAACTCCATCATTGCTGAGATTGCAGTGTTGTAACGTGTCCCTTCTATCTCCTCGGTCACCTAAAAAATAACATAAATTATTTAGGAAAAGACAAGTCAAGAAGCAGAATTCCGAATATTCCAAATATCACCAGAAAATGCATTATGCAAAGGAAAATAAACGTAACTACATTTTTATGCAATATCATTGCAAAATTAGTAATCACATTAAGAATCCTAAGTAATAAATCAGCTAAGTGCCAAGAAATATTTTGGCGCAGGGGAAAGGGACAGGGTGGCGGAATACCTCAGAATCTGTTAGACTAATTTATCTTTTTCAAAACATTGGTCTAAACTATCCATAGAAAAATTCAACCCACTCCTTAAAATGGATGATTACAAAAACTAATTCTCACCGATATCAAATCTGATGGGAAACTTAATTGTAGGATAAACACAAATACCAAAAAGCCTTTTTGTGCAATAAAAATAAAGCTACTGGTGTCTGGAAATGTTTCGAAGTTATTCTAAAAGATTTATTGGTTTTGCATAATAAAATGGCCACGGAGAGGTGCTTGTATAATGAGAAAACAGGAAAATAGATGACGCAGCTGTATTAACAATACTTCAGCAGATGGTTCAACACGTTGACAAGTTATAAAAGAAAGGGGGCATTAAACGCTCTATGCCACAGGATATATATGAATTTATTGTTATCGAAAGATAAAATTTGAGATGAAGGGATCATCAGTGACATAATAAATATGAGACAATTGCTTTATATGCGCAAATGAAAAAATTGTATTACTTGTCTTTACAAAATAAGACAGCGGGACTCAATAGACTCCGGATCTACCAAGCGCTGAGAGGGATCAAATCTCTTGATATGCAAACATTTTTTAGAGCGAAAAGATATTTGATCCCTCTCAGTGCTTGGTAGATCCGGAGTCGAGACGGATCTAAACTAATTTAATTTCCCCCTTTAAATACGCTATATTCCACATGAATACCATTGGTCAATACCATGAGTTCTCAATACCATGTGTCATTTTTATTTTTATAGGGTTATTTTTATTTACATTACATACATTAATGCTTTTATTTAATTTTATTTTTATTTTTATGTAATTTTATTTAGTCAAAATGTTAAACATTACATTACAACATCTCTACCATACTAGGCTGGAGAGCACCTCTCGGCGCAATAATTTCAATATTAGTTATAATTATGATCTAAGGTTGTGCCTTTTTTTGTTTTCTGACAGTATACACGAGTCTTTTTAAAACTTTTCAATCATTATTGTACCATTCATTCTTATAAAATATTTTTTATCTGTGTCCTATAGATATTATATTCATGGACTTCTGTGATTCATTTTTAGTGTTGTTTGATTAGTTACAGTGGTATCAGAATGGAGTGGGCCAAACTTTTGTCGGGAGAGAATGAAATGTCAAGCCTAGAGATCATCCAATTTCATTCCACTCATCCTGCACCCCACACAATCCACCGCACCTTCATTCCATTGCATCTGTAAAAATTTGCTGCCATAATTATAAGAACTTAAAATGCTATTATTACAAGTCCGATGTTTCATTGCCCATAAAATTGCTTTGAATTTTTTTAAAAGCTTTCCAAACATCAAAGAATGTGATGATTCTTTTTTTTTGAACTTCCCAACATCTAAGGATATGATGAAATTTTTTGAAAGTAATTTTTTAAGAGTTCAATTTGCAAAATGAAAACCAAACAAGTTCTTTGTTCATGACACTGATTATTTTAAATGTGAATTAGCAAAATATCAACAAAACAGTCATGATCATAACATAAAACTTCAGAATTTCAAAAAGAAAAAATTGACAGAAAAAAATCAAGAAATTTCTTGTTTAAGTATTCAAAAAATGTTGGAAATTTAGTAGACATGGTCGGCATTTTCGTCAAGAAAGGAAAAGAAAAATTTAATTTGAATTAGTGGCCCCTCAAGTGTCAATCCGGCTCCCCTCCTTGATCAAGTCGGCGAGGCCCCTTGGAGGCACCCATTCGACCTCCTTTTGAAGACTATCTATAGGAGACAATTTCTACTCATTTGCACTTCGCATTACCTCTCGTTCATCTCTGTTCCAGCGAAGAAGGAGGAGGAGAAGGCCGAAAATCAGAAGAAGAGATGGCTTGATGGCTTGGCACTTAAAGGAGGTCTTGTACTAGTTAGCTGTTATCTTGATATTTTATTTATGGATGAATTGATGAACATTGACTCTCTCTCATAAGGAAAGAATTCTGGGTTTTCCCCTTGTGGGTTTTTCCCTGTCATTGAACTAAATTTTTGTGTCTCGTCTCTTTTTCTCATTGTGATTTCTCCTGCTCTTTCATGTTTAATGGTTGAAATTTTCTTATGTATAACTGCTTGATGATAGTGAATGCTATATGTAATTAATACTAATGAATCATTTGAAGTAGTTATCTTGCAACAAAATTGTTCTGTTGGAATTTCTAAGTTTAACCTGTTAGAAATTCTTCTTGTACTATCTGATTTATTTCTTCCTAGTTGTTCAATTACTTAACAAGTTATTTACCATGTAAATACTGAAAATAAATGCAAGTACAGTATCAACACATATAAATCATCAACTGAAAGTAAACAAGCACACAAGTGACACTGTTGTTTTTGGAGTAATGTCCCTGAAAAAACCCAATGTGGGAAAACCAGTGCAGCTATTCAGAGGGTTTTATTATTATGCAGTTTCAGAATACAACATGGGTGCCAGAAATGGCTCACCCAATAGAGAATGCCCTTGGCAGTAGTACCTCTCAGTCGAAGACAGATATTCCGGCTAAATCACCAGATCAACCATCCCATAGCAATAATGCAGCTTCTGCTGCTCAACATCACTCTGATAGGGACTGCCTCACCCTATCTGGCTCTCCAGCTCCCAGGGAGTCCCACAAAATTCTCCCAATGCTTCCTCTCTGGCCCTGCATCAGCCTCTCTGGCCCTGCGTCATCCTCTCTAGGCTCTGCGTCAGCTTCTGGAGCCTTGCATCGGCTTTTGGAGCCTCTGCGTCAGCCCCTAGAGCCTTTGTGTCTCACACACTGGCCCTCTCTGGCTCTGCGCAGCTCCTGGCTGCCTCTACATGGCCACTAGCTGCCTTTGCGTAACCTCTAGCTGGTTCTACGTCAACCTCTCTCGGCTCTGCGTTGATCCTCATGGTACTAACTCTGCCTCTCTACTATGTATTCACTGCCCCTGAGCTGCAACTCAAATCAGTCACTCGATTTCCTCAACGAACCCTGCCCCAGAAAATCGAATTCTTGATCTCTCTTGGTGTGTTCTGCAACTGACCCCCAAGCCTCCTCTTATACTTTTCTCGTTGGTCCATCAACAGTTGAGATTAAATCCCTAATCAACGACTATGATTAGATTTTGCTTGATCCATGACTTTGGGACCATTCTAACCCAGTTTTATATTAATACTCATTAATATTTTATTTTTCCTAGGTTTAGACTTAGGAACTCCATTAAAAATAATAATTATTTTAATATCTCCCAAACCGGTTAGAATCTACCCAAACCATTTATGGGTCTTAGAGATCTCATGTGCTTTAGCCTCTCCACCAATTTTCATGGCTAGAGCACATCCGATGCTACCCCAAATCAACACTCCCTCTTAGTGAGGCCTGTGCTCTAGTAATACTCCTCACTGAGTATCACCCTGATCATCCAGTATCGATCCCTGTGCTGATGCTAGGCCTCCTTGCCCAACATCCTTTGCACTATTGCATCTTGTACTACTGCCCATGGCCGTGCCACTGCCGCTATTGCATCTATACGGTAGCTCCCTCTACATCCATGCTGCTGCCCATGGCTCTACCACTGCCACTGCTGCATCTACACTGCATCCCCTTCTACTCACGTTGCCTCGTGTTGCCCATAGCACTGCCACTACTAACTGTTGCACTGCAACCCAGTTACTAAGAAGGAAGTAACTGATCCACCCAACTCTGACATCCCTGTCAGGCTAGAGACTCTCCCGATGTTGAAGCTCCCTCTGCTGCTAACAAGTGCTCCCTCTACTAACCTCTGTGTTGTTGCAACAACTCCATGCATCTCGCACCATTTCACACCTCTTCGTGCCATCCTGCACTGGTGCAATACTCCCGTGCTTCTCGCACTGTTGCATCCTGCTAGCCTCTGCGTTGTCCTGAGACTCCTTCACTGTAGCACTCTCTGTCACTTCAACCGCATCCGTCTCTACCGACATCTACCAGTCCTCTGCTACTCCTCTTTAGGGCTCCTGTAGCAAGGTATAATCCAAAAGGTTGGGTACCTCGCGGATCCTACCCCTCATTGTCTGTAGTCCATCTGACTACAGCTCCATGTCTCCCCACTTCCTCTCAAGTGGCACATGAGCACTCATGGCACAGTCGTCATCTGTCTCAACTTCTTTCTCTGCCCTCGTTGGCGTTGCCTTGGTCTCAGAAGCCTCTCCCTTGCTCTTCTTTCTAGGACACTGGTTCGCAAAATGACTTAGTTCCCCACAATGGAAGCACTTGACCTTGGAGAGGCCCTTCTCCTTTCTCTTCTCCTACTTTCCGGCGGATGCGAGAGCCACATCTTCTTCTTCCTCCTTCTTGATTCTGACCCCTTTTCCGCTACTCCCCGCCTTGGTCACCCATATGATCTCTTCTTGACGAAGAGTCGCCCACAATTCCTGTCAATATGGAAGGCTCGACTTTCTCAGTATGCTCTGGACAAATACCTCCCAATCCTCTGAGACTACGTTCAATGTGGTCCTCACCATCAAATCCTGATCTGGCGTGGCCCCTATGGAAGTAAGCTGATTACGGATCTCCTTCCGAGGAAGACATCTAACCCTTCTGCATCTGATATGACCGTAACTGATTTTCAAGTAACATCTTCCTCTGCATGAAAGTGTGCTGGTACAATTTCTTCAGGGCCTTCCACATCTCATTTGTCGTGTCCTTCTCGGCAATATGCAGCACCACATGATCCTTGACCCCATCAAGGATGATGCACTTTTCCCTGGCCATTGCCTCCTCGTACTTCTCATTTTTAGCTGGGTCAACTAGGATCGTTATCGTTTTCAAGGCGAAGTGCTTGATGCGATACCTGTCTAGAATGGACAAGGTCCTGGCCTTTTAGACTACGAAGTTGGAAGCTTCTTCCAATCTATCTTGATCTCTCAGCCCATTCACTACCATCTTGCTGCTCTCCTTTCAACTCTTCCAAGTGTTTCTACTTCCCTCCTGGAAGTCCTCTGTTCGACTCTTGTCGAGTCTCTCAACTTCCCGTCTGGAAGTTCTCGATTCGACTCCCTCCGAGTCTCGATTTCCCTTCTACAAATCCCTCTGCCAATGTCGAGTTGCCCTAGTCCAGTCATTTGTGCAACTACACCACTGATCCTGATTCCTTGGCTAGAAATTCGCCTCAGCAGCAACTCCCTCCTCCTTGGTCTTGCCCTGTTAGGTATTGTTCTGACCACAATACCCCACCAGCTTCACTCTGCAAATTACCCACAGCCTCCTATGTCCTAGAAACTGAAGGACTCAGCCTCTAAGCTCTGCGCAATCCCAGCATCATCAAAATTTGCACCTCCTGACCACAACATCGATCCTTCCTGACTGAGAAAGATGACCGGGCACTGCGTAGGTCAGATCTACTCCTCTCTGCCTCTGCGCTGATCCTCCTCCTGGCTCGAGCTGATGACACAGGCCCTCTGCGTCACCTCTTCCTTGCTGAACAACTTTTGTCACTCGGGACAGTTGTTTCTGCTACTACTGCTTTGCTAGCTCATGCCTTCAGTTATCTTGTGATCTGCAACCTTCCTCTGATACCATGTTGGAATTTCTAAGTTTAACCTATTAGAAATTCTTCCTGTACTATCTGATTTATTTCTTCCTACTTGTTCAATTACTTAACAAGTTATTTACCATGTAAATACTAAAAATAAATACAAGTATAATATCAACACATACAGATCATCAACTGAAAGTAAACAAGCACACAAGTGACACCATTGTTTTTGGACTAACGTCCCCAGAAAAACTCAATGCGGGAAAACCGGTGCAGCTATTCAGAGGGTTCTATTATTATGCAGTTTCAAGTATACAACCTGGGTGCCAGAAATGGCTCACCCAACAGAGAATGCCCTCAGCAGTAGTACCTCTCAATCAGAGACAGATATTCTGGCTAAATCACCGAATGAACGATCCCATAGCAACAATGCAGCTTCTATTGCTCTGCATCACTCTGATAGGGACTGCGTCACCTTATTCGGTTCTCCAGCTCGCAGTCTGTTCCACAAAATTCTCCCAGCACTGCCTCTAGGCCCTGCGTTAGCCTCTCTGGGCTCTACGTCAGCTTCTGGAGCCTCTTCGTCAACTTCTGGAGCCTCTACGTCAGCTTCTGGAGCCTCTGAGTCAACCCCTAGACCCTCTGCGTCTCACACGTTGGCCCTCTCTGGCTCTGCGGAGCTCCTGGCTGCCTCTGTGTTGCCACTGGCTGCCTTCGCGTAGCCTCTAGTTAGCTCTGCATCAACCTCTCTCAGCTCTGCGTTGATCCTCCTGGTACTAACTCTGCCTCTCTGCTATGTATTCATTGCCCCTCAGCTGCAACTCAGATCACTCACTCGATTTCCTCAGCAAACCCTGCCCCAGAAAATCGAATTCTTGAACTCTATTGGTGTGTTCTCCAACTGACCCTCAAGCCTCCTCTTATACTTTTCCCATTGGTCCATCAACAGTCGAGATTAAATCTCTAATCAACGGCTAAGATTAGATTCGGCTTGATCCATGACTTTTGGACCATTCTAACCCAGTTTTATATTAATACTTATTAATATTTTATTTTTCCTATGTTTAGACTTATGAACTCCATTAAAAATACTAATTATTATAATATCTCCCAAACCGGTTAGAATCTACCCAAACCATTTTTGGGTCTTGGAGATCTCATGTGCTTTAGCCTCTCCACCAATTTTCATGGCTAGAGCACATCCAATGCTACCCCAAATCAACATGTTCTAGTCTGTTATACTAGAAAATCAACATGGTATCAGAGCGAGATTGAAGAGCAATTTGCAATAGGATCATTGGACACACATCACACTCTCATAACTTTGATCAGCCCTCGATCAAGAAATCTTGGAAGACCGAGTAGAAGACGAAGGCACTTATTCTCTGTGGAAACTTACGGACCTGAGGCACGTATTCTCTATGGAAACAATGTAGACCCGAGGAACTTTATCTTTGTGGAAGGAGTGTGAAGTCGGAGGCACATTACACTGTCGAATGACACGAAGTATGAGGCCATATATAACTATGGAGCTATGCAAATTAATTTTGTGATTGAAGCCAAGTTTGTGTTGAATACAAGTTGGGAGGCATCCGAGTCTCCTCTATGGTAATATTCATCCGAACTCTCTGAGGTAAGTGTTGTGATCTGAACTCTATGGTAGTATCGTTATGAAAACATGAGATGATCATCCGAGCCTGGATATGATAATAAGAATCCCTTTCTTTCTTTTTTCCTCTAAAAAGTGTATGAGCCTCCTCCCTATGGACATCTCAGATATCTGAAAATCTCAGAATCTAGAGGCCAAAATACCTCAGGTTGACCCCTTGATGGAATAAATTGAGACACCTCAGGTCGAGTGACTTAACTAGTGTAATTTGTTGAAATTTGAAGGCAAAGGTTATTGTTCTAAGCATAAAATGAGTTTTGTCATCTGATCTTCTTGTGAGAAGGTAAAAGCTCGAATCACTTAAGTTGAGACCTCAAAGCGTATTTTTAGAGAATTCCAAAACCTCGAGAGCCTCAGTAGGTTGAAAAATGTCTCAAACTTAGATCACCTCTATGTTAACATTTAACAAGGTGAACTTGAAGTCCAAAGTTTGATAAGGTTCTAGAATTCTGAAGGATCATGTGTTTCCCTCTGAAATGCTATAAAGGAGTCAAGGAAGGGCATTGGAATGCTCTAAGCCCACAAATCTTATTGTTGATGAAGTCTACTGAATCTGAAGAAGGTTGCTCGAAGAATATCTATAAGTCAATCTGATGTGTATTTTCTTTATATATAAAAGAAGAACAAAATACACTGGAAAGAAGACAACCTTATTGATCTATAATATATTATTTTTGTCATTGTAAAAAGAACAGAAGTTGTATTAGAACAAAGTTTGTGACAAAGGTCTGAAGCCTTAAATCCGGAATATGTTGAAATGTTTATTATGGAAGGCACATACATGTACCTTATGTCTAATCTCCCTTTGAGTTTTGTCCTAACCTTTGGAGAAATCAACATTGATGGATGGTAAGTTGCAAGTCTGCAAATGAAAGGAATAGTGTCAAAACATGGCTTTGGAATCTCAAGTATTGAACAAGGCCTGGAAGCTTCCTTAAAAAGGTCTGCTAAATTTGAAGATAAAATCCTAAATGACAAAGAGATTGCATGCATATTTGAGTATAAGCCTTAGACCTCAATGATGGAATTTATTGCAAGAACAGATGTTTTTGTTATAAGGACATTGTCATAGAAGAGTTTCTTGAACTAAATATCATTGCAAGCATGTAGCTTTGGACATTGGAAATAAATGCAAGGATGTCAGGGTTACACCATTTGCTAAGCAAGGAAGATATAATAAGAGGTTGAAGCTCCTCTTCAAAACCTGAAGTTTGATCAGATTATTATTGAGGAATTGAGACTTGTTGAGATTGCAAGATCTAGTGTTTGGAATGTGATAATTTCTTAATCGAACAAGTCAAAAATCCTACTGCAGTAAACTGATTTGCATTACCTACTTGTGTTCATTTAGCAAGTTATTTTCAGAAAATATTAAATAAAAATACACTGCAGCGTACACCAATATACAAATCAAGTACTGAAAAAATAAATGAGACAATTGTTGAAGTTTCTAAGTTTACTTAGTTTAGAAACCCTTCATGCACATTTTCTGATTTGTTCCTACCTACTTGTTATTTTTCTTTAACAAGCTATTTAAAAAGTAAATATTGAAAATGAACACCAGTGCATGCTCAACATATTACAGATCAGCAACTAAAAGAAACAAGAACAAACACACCACATGAAACCATTATTTTTGGACCAGTGTCCCCGGAAAAACCCAATGTGGGAAAACCAGTGCAGTTATCTGAGGGTTTTCTAATTAAGCAATATCAGAGTATAATCTGGGTGTCGAAACTGGCCTACCCAACAGAGAATTTCCTTAGCAGCTATACCTCACAGTTTGAGAGAAATCTCCTGGCTGAAACCCCAAAAAATCCTTCCGGCAGCTACTCAACACAAAACTGCTCTGCAACCCCAGCGTCTGCCCAAACTGGACTGCGTCTCTGTCTCACACTAGCCCTACATCAGCCTTTCTTGGCCTGCATTAGCCCCAGGAGGCCCTGCATCAACCTTTCTTGACTTGCGTCAACCCTAGGAGGCCCTGCGTCAGCTCTGGGAGCCTCTGCGTCAGTTGTGTTGGCCCCTCTGGTGCTCTGCGCAGCAGTTGGCTGCCTCTGCGTGGCCCTGGGTGAGCCCTTCTTGGCTCTGTGTAACCCTCCTTGGCTGTTGTGCTGCTCTCCGAACACAATCTCTGCCTTCTCTGTTTCTCTATACTCAATGCCCCTTAGTTTCTCTCCCGATCACTGATTCTATCTCTCTTAGCAAACCCCACTCTAGAGAATAGAATGACTGATCATCTGGTGTATTCTCTAGGTGACCCTCAAGCCTCCTCTTATACTTTTCCTGTTGACATCTCAACGGCCGAGATTAAGTCCCCAATCAACAGATAAGATTAGATCTGGCTTGATCCATGTCTTTTGGACCACTCTAACACAGATTCATACTAATACACATTAATATTTTATTTTCCCTAAGTTTAGACTTAGGGACTCCACTAGAAATATTAATTATTTTAATATCTCCTAATCTATTTGGAATCTACCCAAACCCTTTCTGAGTATTGGAGATCTCATGTGCCCCAGCCTCTCCACCAAATTTTGTGGCTAGAGCACATCCGATGCTACCCCAAATCAACACTCCTTCTTAGCGAAGACTGTGCTCCAGCAATACTCCTCACTGAGTATTACTCTGATCATCCAGAATCGGTACTTGTGCTGATGCTAGGCCTTCTTGCCAAACATCCTCTGCACTGTCGTATCCTATACTGCTACCCATGGTTCTACCACTGCCATTGCTGCATCTGTACAACAGCTCCCTCTGCATCCGTGCTACTGCTGGTCCTTCCTCCCAGCACTGCATCCGCACTGCACCTCCTCTCATCATGTTGCATCGTGCTACCCACTGTTGCACTGCAACTCAGTCACTGAGAAGTAAGTAACTGATCTCCCAACTAACCTCCCTGTTGGGCTAGAAACATCCTCTGATGCTAAAGCTCCCTCTCTGACCTCTGCTCTGCTACAACAACTCTCCTGCATCTCGCACCATTGCACACCTCTCTGTGTCATCCTGCACTGGTGCAACACTCCTGTGCCTCTCGCACTGCTGCAGCCTGCTAGCCTCGCGCTATCTCGGGACTCGTGCACTGGAGCTCTCTTTGTCGCTCCATTCGCATCTGTCTCTACCCACTCAGCCAGTCATGCCACTCCTCGTCGGGGCTCCCGTAGCAAGGTCTAATCCAAGAGGCAGGATACCTCAAGGATCTTGCCCCTCATCGCCTGTAGCCCGCCTGACTACAGCTCGATGTCTCCCCACTTCCGCTCAAGTGGTGCGTGAGCACTCACGGCACACAAATCAAAAAGGATCCTGGCCTTCCAGATGACAAAGTTGGATGCCTCATCCAACCTGTTCTGATCCCTCAACCCATTCATGGCCATCTCTTTGCTCTTCTTGCTGACTCCTCCGAGTCTCTCTACAAACCGCCTAGAAGTTCTCTGTTCGACTCCTGCTAAGTCTACTTCCCGTCTGGAAGTTCTCTGTTCAACTCCTGCTGAGTCTACTCCCCGTTTGGAAGTTCTCTATTCGACTCCTGCTGAGTCTCTCTACTTCCTGCCTAGAAGTTCTCTGTTCGACTCCTGCTGAGTCTACTTCCCATCTGGAAGTTCTCTGTTCGACTCCTACTGAGTCTACTTCCCGTCTGGAAGTTCTCTGTTCAACTCCTGCTGAGTCTACTTCTTGTCTAGAAGTTCTCTGTTTGACTCCTACTGAGTCTCTCTACTTCTTGCCTGGAATTTCTATGTTCGACTCCTACTGAGTCTACTTCCGTCTGGAAGTTCTCTGTTCGACTCCTGCTAAGTCTACTTCCCGTCTGGAAGTTCTCTGTTCGACTCCTCTAAGTCTCTACTTCTCGTTTGGAAGTTCTCTTCTAGACTCCCTCTGAGTCCTGATTTCCCTCCTGGAAATCCTTCTGCTACTTGTCGAGATGTCCCCTACTCTAATCGACTTGTGCAGTTGCACTGTTGATCCGGGTTCCCTGGCTAGAAACCCTGGGTAACAACTCCTCTGGCCCTGCTCTGTCAGGTATTGTTCTGACTACAGTACCTCGCCAGCTCCACACTGCAATATTCCTGCAGCCTTCTAGACCCCAGCAACTACCTCTCTGTGAACTATGTTAGCCCCTCTCTGCCTTAGGTTGGCCCTACATCACCCTAGATGGGTCTGCGTCAGCTCTCTAACCCTCTGCGTCAACAACACTAGCCTCTCTGAGGCTCTATGCAGCTCCCGACTTCCTTTGCGTGGTCGAGGCTGGCTCTACATCACACTCCTTGGCTTCTATGTTGCTAGAAACAACTTCTGTTACCTCAGGACAGTTGTTTTCTGCTACTATTGCTCCGCTCGTCTAATGTCTTTTAGTCCTCCTGTGATCTGCAATCACACTTTGATACCATGTTCAAGTTTCTAAGTTTACTTAGTTTAGAAACCATTCATGCACTTTTTCTGATTTATTCCTACATACTTGTTATTTTTCTTTAACAAATTATTTACAAAGTAAATACTGAAAGTAAACACCAGTGCATGCTCAACATATTACAGATCAACAACTAAAAGAAACAAGAACAAACACACCACATGACACCATTATTTTTGGATCAATGTCCCCAGAAAAACCCAATGGGGAAAAATGGTGCAGCTATCTGAGGGTTTTCTTATTAAGCAATATCATAGTACAATCTGGGTGTCGAAACTGGCCTACCCAACAAAGAATTTCCTTAGCAGCTATACCTCACAGTTTGAGAGAAATCTCTTGGCTGAAACCCCGAAAATCCATCTGGCAGCTCCTCAGCACAAAACTGCTCTGCAACCCCAACGTCTGCCCAAACTGGACTGCGTCAACCCCTCTCTGTCTCACACTGACCCTGTGTCAACCCCAGCAGGCCCCACGTCAGCTCTGAGAACCTCTGCGTCAGCTGCGCTGGCCCCTTTGGTGCTCTGCGCAGCACTTGGCTACCTCTGCGTGAGCCCTTCTTGGCTCTGCGTCACTCTCCTTGGTTGTTGCGCTGCTCTTCCGAAACAATCTCTGCATTCTCTGTTTCTCTGTACTCAATGCCCCTCAGCTGCTCTCCCGATCATTGATTCTATCTCTCTTAGCAAACCCCACTCTAGAGAATGGAATGACAGATCATCTAATGTATTCTCCAAGTGAACCTCAAGCCTCCTCTTATACTTTTCCTGTTGACATCTCAACGGCCAAGATTAAGTCCCTAATCAATGGCTGAGATTAGATCTGACTTGATCCATGTCTTTTGGACCACTCTAACACAGATTCATATTAATACACATTAATATTTTATTTTCCCTAAGTTTAGACTTAAGCACTCCATTAAAAATATTAATTATTTTAATATCTCCTGATCTGTTTAGAATCTGCCCAAACCCTTTCTGGGTATTGGAGATCTCATGTGCCTCAACCTCTCCACCAAATTTCATGGCTAAAGCACATCCGATGCTACCCCAACAACAATCATGCAAAGGACACTTATTTTTGGACTAAATGTCCCTGGAAAAACGAAATGAGGGAAAACCGGTGCAGCAACTCTGAGGGTTTTCTATTATTAAGCAGAAGTTTTGAATACAAATGTTGGTTGCCCTCATGGCAAACTAGTGACAGAGAAATAAAATGGCGGAAAACCTGAGTGAGTTTTACCTCACTTCACCAAGTAGATTCCAGCTAATCTGGCAGCAAATCTGGCTGGCCCCGGCTACAACTGCGTTGCCCCTTCGCAGTAACTGTGTGGGCATGCGTGGAGCTCTCTAAGGCTCTGCGTCATCTTTGCATCATCTCTTCTGCCCACTGCATCAGCTTTTCCACTTGTTCCAGTAGTTTCAGCTCTCTGCGTGGAAGGGAGCTTTCTCCCTCTGTGCTGGCCCTTATAGCTCTGCGTCAAGGCTATGTGGGCCCAGACTGGCCCAGCGTCATCTCTCCTGGCTACTGCGCTGCCTCCACAAGCTTCTCTCCGCCTCTCTATCAGTATTCCCAAACTATCATTGCCCCTCAGCTGCAAGATCTCCCCAATCGATTCTCCTCCTGAGAACTTCTCAACTCAGAAAATTGGTTTCCTCAATCTCTCTATGTGTCTTTTCCAACTGACCCAAAGCCTCCATTTATACTTTTCCTATGAGAAATCAACAGCCAAGATTAATTCTCTAATCAAGGGATAAGATTAAATTAGACTTGATCCTCGTGTC
The DNA here is from genome assembly GCA_031772625.1 of Pinus tabuliformis. Lineage (NCBI taxonomy): Eukaryota > Viridiplantae > Streptophyta > Pinopsida > Pinales > Pinaceae > Pinus > Pinus tabuliformis. Next base: position 541,321,386 of record CM062820.1, on the reverse strand, counting down.
TTAGAAGCTTCTCACCCATATTTTCATTAATACCCATTAATATTTTAATCTTCCTAAGTTTAGACTTAGGAACCCCATTAAAAATATTAATTATTTTAATAAAATACAATCCAGGTGGAATTTCACCAAACGATTTCTGGGTCTTGGAGATCTCATGTGTTCTAGACCCTCCACAAAATTTCGGAGCTAGAGCACATTCGATGCTACCCAAAAATCAACATGGAAGACTGAATGTCTTGGCCAGATTCTAGGGATGCTTTTGGGTTTGTAAACCCTAGCAAGGGTTTGAACACGAAATCCCTAAGGGAGATTGATGTTGAGCTCTCTTCCTTGAGTCATTGTGCTTGACTGAGAGACCAAGTGGACTTGGTCGGGAAAATTGATTTTGAGTACTCCCTTGGGTCATTGCTCTTCACTGAGAAACCATTGCTTATGGTTGGAGAGTTTGGCCTTATGAACAATATTGATTGATCCCACGTTCAGTTGGGCTCTGACCTTGATGCCATTGTGTTTGGCTTGTTGGATGAATTTTGATGCTATCAACTTTCCTTATGATGAGATTGATCTCTCTCTTAGGTCATTACCAAGAGACCAATGGATTGGTCAAGTTGATTGATCTTGAGAGAGAATGAAAAGTATCTCCCTAGCTAAGAGGGAGTGTTGGAAACTTAGTAGCCAACGTCGGTATTTTCATTAAGAAAGGAAAAGAAAAATTAAATTTGAATTAATGACCCCTCAAGTGTCGAGTCGGCTCCCCTCCTTGATCAAATCAGGCAGGCCCCTTGGAGGCACCCATTCAACCTCCTTTTGAAGACTATTTATAGGAGACCACTTCCCCTCATTTGCGCATCGCATGATGTCTTGTTCATCTTTGTTACAACAAAGATAGAAGAAGGAGGAGAAGGCCAAAAATCAAAAGAAGAGATGGCTTGATGGCTTGGCACTTGAGGGAGGTCTTGTATTGGTTAGTTGTTATCTTGATGTTTTATTTCTAGATGAATTGATGAACATTGACTCTCTCTCATAAGTAAAGATTTATGGGTTTTCCCCTTGTGGGTTTTGCCTTGGTCATTGACCTAAATTTTTGTCTCTTGTCTCTTTGTCTCATTGTGATTTCTAATGCTCTTTCATGTTTAATGGTTGAAATTTTTTATGTACAATTGCTTGATGATATTGAATGTTATATGGAATTAATACTAATGAATCATTTGAAGTAGTTATCTTGCAAGAAAATTGTTCTAGTCTCTTATACTAGAAAATCAACAAAAGAGACCTTCTTGGGAAAAGTTGAGAAAATAAAGCTACCAAAAATAATAATAATAATAAATAATGGAAGAGTTGTTGATAAAGAGATATCAATTGACCCAATTGACTCGGGTATTTTAAGAAGTTGGATCACAAACTACGGATACAGAAACTCCAGCAGATCCAAGTATCCCTACTAAGCAGTTATCAACAACCAACATAATGACACAAGTATATATGACAAAGACAATATCTAAAGTAAATCAGGGGAATACTAAGGCCAAGATAAAAGGCTCCATGTCACAGGATCGAATCCCTAAGCCTAATTTTTGGTTTAATATATATATTCACATAGATATATTTATATTTATGTAGACATTTGATCAAAAGCATAATCATAGGAGTTGTCACAATAACCAAAGAGAATATTTTGCATACATTCCAATCAATATCAATTACTATACAACTTGGTTTCAAAATTGAAGTCATCCTTGGAATCCCAATGCAAGAAGTTTCATTCAAGAACCCTATCAACAAATAGTGCCAAAAAAGAAGAACAACCTAGCATGCATTGATCTGTCTCTATGTGACAACACTGTTCAAAACATGGAAGGTCTTTTCAATAAATTCCTTCATATATTTCAAGGATAAAGCATTTCAAGGAGAGGATGTTCTTTTGAAGAAAGGAAATTATGCTCCAAGAAGATAGAATAAAACAAGGAACTTATGCTCCAAGAAGATAGAATAAAACTCTTTCCAAAAGCTATGTAATGCCAGAGGTTTTATCCATTGCACATTTGTGCTTGCTTTTAGTGTGGCCACCAATCATGGCTCAAAGAAAAAAGCTTTTTTTGTTGCTCTATTTGGTATTATTTTGGATTTGCACTTTATTTCTTTTCAATCCACTTATATCTCCTATGTCTTCTTATTTCTCTAACATCTTCCATTACTGATCAAACTAACAAGGTTGCCAAGGTCCTTGCAACCTGCTAAGATTGGCACACAAAGGACAGGAGCCCATTGTCACCTTGGCCCAAGTCCCCACTCTTTAAGTACAACTTTCTCTTAAAAAGATATGAGAGTCTTCCCTTAGGATGACTTCATCCAACCAAAGGATGATCAATGCCTTAATCAAGTCTTGGGTGAAGAGATAAGATAATTGTTTGCTGTTATACTCATCTAAAACTGTAAAATATGCAAAAATAAATGTTTAATCCTATGTTGCAGGAAACGTGGGGGGGGGGGCCTGTTTCCGGCTGGAAACCAGTACGAAACGCGGAAACGCGTTTGGTATGGCCAGGAAACGCGTTTCCGGCTGTACTGCCACGTTTCCCAAAACGGAAACGTGGCAGTACGGCCGGAAATGCGTTTCCCAGCCATACAAGCCACGTTTCCCAGTTGTAATGTGTTTTTTTTAATTTGTTTTTCTGGGGTGAAAAAAGCCCTTATGAGAATGTTTCCTTCTCATCTACATAGGGAGGTAAAGGAGGAATTTGCCAGTTTTGCTACAGGAATAGATGATTATGCAGATATATCAGCTTTGGAGGAGAGAAGCACCATGAATCCAGTTAGGTGGTGGATTTGTCATGGAGCAAATGGTGTACATTTGCGAAACCTTGCCATTCGTATTCTTTCACAAGTGGCAAGCTCTTCATCAACAGAAAGGAATTGGAGCACTTATGGTTTTATTCATTCTGTGAAGCGCAATAGGTTGGGCTCACAGAAAGCACAGAAAGCAGAGGATCTTGTTTATGTGCACTCCAACCTTCGCCTTGCATCTCGTAGGGGTCCAGAATATAACAGTGGTCCTTCTAAAGAATGGGATGTGGATGCAGAAAACCCTGATTTGGATCTCTCTCTTGCTGCCCTGAATATTGAGGCCGAATCTGGAAGTGGAATTGGTGCATCATCCTCTTCAGCACTACCATCCACTGTTGAGCATTGTGCTGCTTCTATTTTTGATGAGGATTAGTCTTTTGTGACTTGTCTCTATAGTTCTTGCAGTCTTATAGTCTTTATTGTACTTGCAGCCTCATATACTAATATAAATAAAGGCTGATTTTGAGATTTTGCCCTTGGATATATAATAAAGGTTGCTTTTGGATTTTCCTATATTTGTATTTTCATTATGTGATCATTCATGACTCATGAGTAAATGTGATGTAAATTTAATCTTAATGTTTAAATGTAATAAATTATAATGTATCATTAATGCTTTATGATTGCACATATATATAATAATAATTTTTAAATATTTTATATCTATATATATATATATATATATATTCGTGTTTCCCCGTTTCCAAAATTTGGGGAGATTGTAAAATTTTCTGTTTCCCACCCCGGTTTTCAATTTCACCTTATTTCTCCCATATAGTTAAATGCCCATTCCCATAGCCATACATTTAACAGACTGAAAAAATAAATATTGCTGAAAACACAAATTCTGGAAATTTTTCAGAGTGCTGGAAATTGCAGAAATAAAAAATCAGCAATTAAAACAGCCATAAAAACACATTTAAACTCAGTGATTTTTGGTCAACTTGACCCTGGAAAAACCCCCTACAACTCTTGAGGAAAACCAGTTTGAGAGCTCTTCTTTATTTCTGGAAAATGCCTTTTACAGAGAAAATATTTTCAGCAAAAAATCAGCAAAACAGAAATTTTTCCAGCAAGCAAAACTTATCTGTTTTCAGCCCAAACGACAATCTGAAAACTGCTGGAAGAGCTGTACGGACCGTACGGATGTACGGACTGTATGGACGTACGGATGTACGGACCGTACGGACTGTACGGACGGCCATATGGACTTGTACGGACAGCCCTCGGGAAAAGTGCAGAAAATCGCCTCCTCGATATTCGTGCTGAAAAATAATTTTTTCACTGTTTTGCTCACTAAATCTGCCTTTTTCTGCTTGTTCTTTATGCTGTTCAGATTTGCTGAAATGCTGCCTTGGTGTGTGTGCCAAACTGCTGCCTCTTTCTCCTCCTTGTCCAGAAATCTCCCTTGCTCTCTTGCTCTCCTTCTCCCAATCTGCTCATGAAAGAATGAATGATCTCTTTCTCCTTTTCCTCCCTTAACCCAACCCTAAATGACTTTTGGGTGATCCCTAAATCCAATGGCTGAAATAGATTTAGATCAATGGCTGAGATTAAATGCTCATTTAAATCTCACTTTCTATTTTTTAATTCACCCCACTTTAATAAAGACCCACTTAGTCATTTATTTCCAAAGTCACTTTTCCTTTCTAATTTTTCATTGACTTTATAAAGTCACTTTAAAATTAGACTTAGTAACTTTATCACTTAAAGTCACTTTCAAATTAGATTTAACTTTATAAAAATTATAAAGTTACTTTAGGAGAAAAATTAAATTCTTTTGGACACTTTTCCCTAGGCCAAAGATCAAAGCCTTAGGGAACCACCTGTCCTCCGGTACCAAATTTCAACACTCCCTCTTACCGAGGAAGGTGTTCCTCACCACACCCATCTTGTCTCTGAAGTAGACATGCTTGCTCCGTGGTAAGGCTTTGGTAAGAATATCTGCAACCTGCTCATCAGTGGAAATATACTCAAGCTTTACAGCTCCCTTCTGAACATGGTCTCTGATGAAATGATATCTGATCCCGATATGCTTTGACCTATCATGAAATACTGGATTCTCCGTGAGTTTAATGCAACTCTGATTATCACAGTAAATCACTGAAGGTCTCAACGGCTGACCAAATAAGCCAAACAACATCTTGCGAAGCCAGATGGCCTCACAACTAGCTAGACTGGCTGCCATATACTCTGCTTCCGCTGAACTCAGTGCTACTGACTGCTGCTTCCGGCTGAACCATGACACTACTGCTGAACCCAACCCAAAACAACACCCTGAAGTGCTCTTCCTATCAGAAGCACAACCTGCCCAATCAGAATCAGTGTATCCTGCCAATCTCACTCCATCTCCCTGCCTGTAGTCCAGACCATAATCCACTGTCCCCTGCAAGTACCGCAAAATGTGTTTTGCAGCCACCCAGTGAACCTTCCTAGGCTCACACATAAACTGACTCATCGTGTTGACTGCAAAACAGATATCTGGTCTGGTGTTGACCAAATACATCAAGGAACCAATCAGCTGCCTGTACAATGTGGGATCCACCAACTCGGAATCCGAAGCATGAAGCTTCTTCCAGTTGGTGATCATCGGTGTCGACATGGGTCTACAATCCTCCATGTGGAATCTGCTAAGGATGTCCACAATATACTTCCCCTGCCCCAGGAAGAAATGCCCCTCCTCCTGCCACACCTCCAAACCCAAAAAGTAATGCATCAAGCCGATGTCCTTCATCTCAAACTCCGCCGCAAGATCTCTCTTGCAGTGCTCTATGAGTCTCTCTGGACCTGTAATGATCAAGTCATCCACATACAGCACCAGAATGAGGGGCTCCTCACCAATCACAATAAAGTAAAGGTTCGGATCTGCCTCACTCTTTGTGAAACCCATCCCCTGCAAGTATGCATCTATCCTGGAGTACCAAGCTCTGGGAGCTTGCTTCAGGCCATAAAGGGCCTTCTTCAATCTGCACACATGGGACTCCTTCCCATGCACCTCAAAGCCCTGTGGCTGCTCAATGTACACCTCCTCCTGTATGAAGCCATTGAGAAATGCGGTCTTCACATCCATCTGGTGGATCTTCCAACCCATCTCTGCTGCTATCGATATAATGGAGCGGATCGAAGTATATCGAGCCACGGGAGCGAAGGTCTCCTCATAATCAACTCCCTCTACCTGGGAGAACCCTCTAGCCACAAACCTTGCTTTGAATTTCTCAATGCTGCCATCTGCAGCATGCTTTACCTTGTAAAGCCATCTGGAAGTAACCACGGATTTGCCCTCAGGCCTCGGCACCACCTCCCAAACATCATTCTTCATGATAGAAGAATACTCCTCCTGCATGGCCTCTCTCCAGACCTGCTGGCTAGCTGCCTCCTCATAGCTAGAAGGCTCAGAGTCAAGGATGCTGGTAACCATCGCCATATAGCTACAAAATCTCTCAGGTGGTCTACTCTCTCTGACCGGCCTCTTCGGCTCAGCAACAGATGTGGCATCTCTCAAGGTGTCCTGAAGCCACTTGGGCTTCCTCTTCCCTGAGCATGCTTCTCCCATAGGAGAATGAAACTCCTCCTCCTCATCCCCATCAGTAGCCTGAACTCCTGACTGTCTGTCTGCTGTCCTCCTGCCTGCACCTGAACCTGTAGAAGCTGAGGTACCGTGTGAACTGTCCATCAGTGGACTCCCTAGTGAACTGCTCTGTGAACTGCTCTGTATGCTGCCCGGAGCACCACCCCTCTGGCTCGGCGAGCCACTGCTCACTGATGGACCTGACATCCTCATAGATGTACCTGCGGATCCTCCTGATCCCTGCCCACTGGATCCCTGCGACTGACTCAACTGCTGCTGAGGGTCTGGCTGATCCAGATACTCTAACTCCCGTGACCTCCTAAAGGCCCTGTCCTCCTCGAACTTCACATCCCGTCTGACAACAACTTTCCTCTGTGCAGGAATGTAAATCCGAAAGGCCTTTGAGGTCTCACTGTAGCCCACAAAGATACCCTTCTCTGCGGTGGGCTCTAGTTTGGTCCTCTCCTCCTTGGGTATATAGGAGTATGTAATGCATCCAAGGATATGAAGATGACCAAGATCAGGCTTCTTCCCAAAGAAAGCCTCCTCCGGAGTCATGTGCCCCAAGGCACGATGCGGACTCCTGTTCTGCAAGTAAACAGCTGTGTTGCAGGCCTCTGCCCACAAGAACAATGGCAACCCCTGATCATATAACATGGCTTTGGCAGCCCCTATGATGGATCTGTTCTTCCTCTCCGCAACCCCGTTCTGCTGGGGGTTGTAAGGAACAGTGAACTCCCTCCTAATGCCTGCCTCTGCACAATAGTCAACAAACTCTCCAAGGGTGTACTCTCCTCCATTGTCCGACCTCAGGGACTTGATCTTTCGACCTGTCTGAGTCTCCACAAGAGCTCTGAACTCCTGAAACCGCTTGAAGACCTCACTCTTGGTCTTCAAGAAATAAATCCAGGTCCTCCTGGAGTGATCATCAATGAATAAGACATAGTACTCATATCCACTCAAGGAAACATGAGACATCCGACCGCTCACATCGGAATGAATCAAATCAAGTATCCCCGTCGCTCTGCTGTCACTGCTGGGAAAAGGGGATTTGGCAAACTTGCCCATCGCACAACCTCTGCAAGTATCATGGTGATCAGTACTGAAATCTGGCACACCTGTAGTGATCTCCCGCAATGTCCTCAAGGCTCCATGAGACATGTGCCCCATCCTGCGGTGCCAAATCTCACATAGCTCAGAACTGCTAGCTCTGCTGTCGGTACTACAGCTCAATGCCAAAGGGGGCTGGAATGCAAACTTGTACACCTTTGCATGGCGTACACCTATCACTCTAGCTGAATCAGCTGGAGAGCCCCTGGGATACATCAACACCTGTCCTTCCCTGAACAGTACCTCATATCCTCTGTCCTCCAACGCTGAGACTGATATGAGGTTCTTCCTCATCCCTGGCACATAAAGAACCTCTGACACCTTCAAGGGAGGTTTGGACTCCCTCTGAAATGTCACTGTCCCCACCCCGACTGCTCTAACAACTCTGTCATCACCGAGTACTACCTCAATATCAGTGCCACTCTCTGAAAGCTCTGAGAAGTACTCCCGGACTCCTGTCATGTGACGTGAAGCCCCACTGTCCACATACCAGATACCTGTAGATGCTCCGCTAATCGAGGGAAAAGCATGCTCCCTCTGAACCTGTGTGGCAGGTGATCCTGCACTAGAGGACTCACATGTAGTGAACGCAAACTCCCGGTCAAAACGACCTGCAAAGTCCTCAATCTCAGCTGACGCTGCCACATCCTGGGTCTTCCCCTTCTTCTTCTTCTTCTCCGGACACACAACTGCATAGTGTCCCATCTTCTGACAATTCCAACACTTCACTTTGGAATAGTCCTTTTGTGAGTTACCCTGTTTACCTTTACCTTTGCCTTTGCCTCCACCACCGCTTGTGGAAGCCTGCTTCTTCCCTTTGCCTTTCTTGCCTCCTGCCATCAGTGCTACGTCCTCATCCTGCTCAACTGGCTTGGCTGCCCCAAGCTGTCCTTTCCTGATCTCTGTCTGTATACAATCATCCCAAAACCTCTCCCATGTGGGAAGGGTCTCACGTGCACAAACCCCATCAGCAAAGTTCAACCATGAACGGGGGAGGCCATTCACTGCAATACGCACCAACTCAGTGGATGGAATGGCCTCTCCAATCGCTGCCAACTCATCTCTCACATTGGTAATCTTTGTGAGATATCCAGCTGCACTATCATTCCCCATCTTAATGTTCTTCAGCTTCTCCTTCAGGACCATCTTCCGGTTCTCATTGGTACTCTGGTAGAGATTGGACAATGCTATCCACATCTCATGGGCATTGCTCTTTCCTCTCACATGAGGAATGCAATGGTCTTTGATTCCGTCTAGAATCAGCCTCTTACCCTTGTTGTTCTTTCTATTATAAGCTGCCAACTGAGTAGCATCAGTAGGCACAACAACAGGGTGCTGTGCTGTATGCACCATGATATCCCAGACTTCTGCCTCCTCAAAGATACTCTGCATTCTCTCCTTCCAAACGCTGTAATTTGTATGCCCATCCAACCTATCCTCCACCCTCAATCCCAATGACATCTTGCTGTCCTAAAACTGAAAAATAGCACTGCTGTGGTAAAGATAAAACTGCTGTTTATGAAAAATCAGCTTGCTGGAATTTTCTGAGTGAAAAAATCAGCAGCTGTATTTTTTTCCTTTTGCTGTCCCAAACTGCCCTTCAGCACTCAAGCTCTGATACCATGTAAAATTTTCTGTTTCCCACCCCGGTTTTCAGTTTCACCTTATTTCTCCCATATAGTTAAATGCCCATTCCCATAGCCATACATTTAACAGACTGAAAAAATAAATATTGCTGAAAACACAAATTCTGGAAATTTTTCAGAGTGCTGGAAATTGCAGAAATAAAAAATCAGCAATTAAAACAGCCATAAAAACACATTTAAACTCAGTGATTTTTGGTCAACTTGACCCTGGAAAAACCCCCTACAACTCTTGAGGAAAACCAGTTTGAGAGCTCTTCTTTATTTCTGGAAAATGCCTTTTACAGAGAAAATATTTTCAGCAAAAAATCAGCAAAACAGAAATTTTTCCAGCAAGCAAAACTTATCTGTTTTCAGCCCAAACGACAATCTGAAAACTGCTGGAAGAGCTGTACGGACCGTACGGATGTACGGACTGTACGGACGTACGGATGTACGGACTGTACGGACTGTACGGACGGCCGTACGGACTTGTACGGACAGCCCTCGGGAAAAGTGCAGAAAATCGCCTCCTCGATATTCGTGCTGAAAAATAATTTTTTTTCACTGTTTTGCTCACTAAATCTGCCTTTTTCTGCTTGTTCTTTATGCTGTTCAGATTTGCTGAAATGCTGCCTTGGTGTGTGTGCCAAACTGCTGCCTCTTTCTCCTCCTTGTCCAGAAATCTCCCTTGCTCTCTTGCTCTCCTTCTCCCAATCTGCTCATGAAAGAATGAATGATCTCTTTCTCCTTTTCCTCCCTTAACCCAACCCTAAATGACTTTTGGGTGATCCCTAAATCCAATGGCTGAAATAGATTTAGATCAATGGCTGAGATTAAATGCTCATTTAAATCTCACTTTCTATTTTTTAATTCACCCCACTTTAATAAAGACCCACTTAGTCATTTATTTCCAAAGTCACTTTTCCTTTCTAATTTTTCATTGACTTTATAAAGTCACTTTAAAATTAGACTTAGTAACTTTATCACTTAAAGTCACTTTCAAATTAGATTTAACTTTATAAAAATTATAAAGTTACTTTAGGAGAAAAATTAAATTCTTTTGGACACTTTTCCCTAGGCCAAAGATCAAAGCCTTAGGGAACCACCTGTCCTCCGGTACCAAATTTCAACAGAGATCGCGTTTCGTATCGCTTCCCGTTTCGGAAACTCGTTTCCGTTTCCCCGTTTCGTGCAACGTAGGTTTAATCACTCAAAAATGGAGATAAATAGCATGTCAATAGTTGAAGTGAGTGTAAATTTAATATACTAACCAATTCTATAAGTTATTCTTAATTTAGACCTTTGGTTAGAGGGGTTATTGTGTAAATTAACTTCTTGTCCTACGACTACAAATTGAAAATATGCAGAAAACAGCAGTAATAACCTCTTAATAATGCCACCCAAAGGTGCCTAAGCACTCTATATTGAAGCTCTAGCAGTGGGGAAGCTAAGAGATTGAAACTTGATGATTTTAAATCACTCATAAGCCTCAAACCTGCAACATAAATGAATTTGCAACCATTTGCAAATTTAGTTGCAAAGGTCTTGGGACTAAACCCATTGGGTGAAAAATTAGAAATAATTTATAACAATGAAAATAGAGTTTTAATGGTTTGGCGCCAATCGAGTTTATCTCGGATGGTTGGGAGGAATGATTGTTATTCTCTCTACCTAGTTTCAATTCCCGCAAGTGACATGATGAGCTTTGTTGTAATGGCTTCGAGCCTTGTTGTTGAGTATGAGTAGACCCTCGAGAACCTGTTGACCACACTTTGTCAACAGTCCAAGGAAGAAAAGTACAAAGATGTGAAGAAAAAATTTCAAAGATCAAAGTTTCAGCCAGCACTATTGTATCATTGTAAACCCAATCTCTGCAAGTTGTATTGTAAATGATGCTAGTATGACCATTTAATTATGTAACAACACCTAGGTAAACCTTTGATTTTGGCAAAGGATTTCATCCTAGGAAGCTTTTTAATCTCACCGAATTATGTGTGTTTCTAAACACAGATAATTGAAAGAGTTTTTCTTCTAACTTAAACCCCAAAGCTAGGGTGGAGTTAGTTGACAAGGTCTTAGGTGAGTCCTAGTGTTATATCGAGTCATTTTTGAAAGTGTGTTTGGCAATAATTTTAGCACATTTGGCTAAATTATTTTATTACAAGCACACTTGGTTTCATACTAAATCATATTGTGTCGCAGAATAGGGTAAATTATTGATGGTCATAGTTAGACACCATAGCTAGAATATTTGAAGGTGGAAAAGTCATTAAATCCCCTCTAGTGTCAATTAATTAATTTTTCTAGCGAAATTAAATAAAAATCATAAGCCAGAAAATTAATTAATTTTGAGTCAAAAAATAATTATAGAGAAATTAATTTCTCTCCAAGTGGAAAATAATCAAAAATTCATGGGTCAAAGAGAAGTTAATTTTTGGAGGTCCCCGACCATGGGAAAAATTGATATTTTAAGAAAATTTGAGCCCTTGGACCTTGGTGGTTAAGTCAAAGTCAATTTTTTGCAATGTTCCACCAAGGTTCCGAGACGAGGGGGCGAGGGAGCGAGGATAAGCGGGAGCAGCCTCTGCAGAAGCTCCCCACCAATTTTTAGGAAATGCGGGGGGACGTCAGGGTCTTAAAAACTTATAAATATAAAATATAATTTATAAATTGAGTCAACTATGACAATTGGGTTTGAATTGAAAAGCTGCAAAGCATGATCATTGATATGAATATCATTATCTAATATCATATAATAATAAATTTAAAATTTTAATTAATAATCATACATCATAGTACATACATTATGATTAAAGTTTAAACCATATTGATGTTCCACTTCCTACTATGAACATTGAATACTGAATAGTGAATAGTGAATATTGACATAAAATTATAAAAGTCAAGTCTGATACATCATACATCAAGAGTCAAAATTTTATAGAATTATAAAAGACTAAAGTCAAGTCTAATACATCAAGAGTCAAAATTTTATAGAGTCAGAATAACATAAGAACATCAACATATCAAAAGATAAACGAACATAATTTTGCTCAAACCTCAAGGTAATGCCCCGCTAGTCTCTGCATCCAGTTCCTGCATGAATAAATCAGGATCAACCATATGGTCCATATCACCATCTGAATCTGAATCACTAGCATTCTCAAACATGTTAAGTGGCACACCAACCAACCCCATCTGTCTCTCATCAAGTCTCTCCTCCATATCTACCTATGCATCATCCTCTGGATCAACATCCCATCGTGTTATTGGTCCCTTCAAATACTCAGGTGTCTTCCTATGCTCAAGATGTAGGGCACTGTGCACAACAACTAACTTCCCCACTCTTTTAGAGGTAAGCTTGTTCCTCTTGATAGAGTGGATGAAGCTATATGTGGACCAATTCCTCTCTGCTTCAGAGGAACTAGTAATCTGAAACAACAAAGGCATAGCTAGATCTTTGAGCTCTGGAGCACCATCCCCATGCATCCTCCACCAACCAATCGAGTCATCTTGGGCTAGATCTCTGCGATTTGCTCGAGCACCACGTGTGTTGAAGGGGCCACTAAGAGATGCAAACTGAACAAATTTTCTTCGAAATCTTGACCCCTCCTCCTCACTATAGATCTTTGCAATTGCATCTAGGAAGCCATTCTTTACCTATGGATCATCAAAAGGAGGCACCCTCCCAGGTCTCTCAACATACCATTTTGGGTTTAATGCATATGCTGCCATGTGCAAAGGTTTGTTCATGCAATCCCACCTACGCTGAATGATGGGTCGAATCTAGGAAGTATAAAACTCTAATGAGGGCTCCTTCTGATGAATGGATACCTTCACACGACCCAACATTCTATCAAAAGTCTCATAGATTTCTTTAAGACTAGGAGCATCTGAATCAGTGTAACGAATGACCTCCACAATAGGGCCCAAGAATGACATCAAATAAGAACAATCTTCCCACCAATCATTGTCCAACACCTGAAGCCTGACCTTCTTCCCCATGTCTGTGTTTGATTCTGACCACCTTCCCCACTCTGAACTCACAACCAAGGATTGTAGAGGTGCTTGTACCTCTATCATCCTTTCTAATAAGAGAAAATAGCTAGCTTATCTAGTATCAGTGGACTTGAGGAATTCCTTCCTCGTGTGAGCCTTGTACATAGCTAAGGAGGTGTGGTGGTTGCAAATAAACATCTGCACATCTCTTGCCGCTATCACCAAGTCTGATATCCACTGAATCTTGCCAATGTCCTTCAGTGCATTATTGAGTGCATGCACACAACAAGGAGTCCAAAAAATATGTTGATACCTGTTTTGAATCAATAACCCAGTTGATCTACAAACTGTTGCTGCATCTGTCACAACCTGCACCACACTATCAGGCCCAACATCGTCTATAGCTTCTCGAAAAAAGCTCAAATTGGAAAGATGCATCCATGCGCTTTTCAGAACAGTTAGCAGCTTCAAGAAAGAATGGACCTTCTGAAGATGTCACTATGTTGTTGATTAGTGGGTGTTTTCGAATGTCAGTCCATCCATCCATAACAATAGAGCAACCAAACCTCCACCATGTTTGTCTCATTCTCTCTTTCTGCACATTAATTTTGGACACTTATCTATCTAAAATTGTTGTTAGTAGTTTATGGTCTCCGGGTGGTACATATGAAGGCCCTATTTTTGCAATTGCTTGGATCATTTCCTTGTAATAAGGAGAATGAACAACATGGAAGGGAATTCCATTGGCAAAAAGAAATTTGCCAATTGCATCATCTATGTCATCTCGATCTAGAATGTTGTACATCCCAGACATTGTACCACCCATTGCACAAGAACGAGATGCACCAGTAGAAACCTTTGTCTTTTTTGATGAAGCACTGGATGGAGGAATATTTGTGGATGGATCAACATGTCTGCTAGAAAACAATCCTTTTCCAGTGGCTGCCCTTTCTAGCCTCCAAAGTTGCTCTCTTTGAGCTGAATTCAGGTTCTTTGAGGGACACATATTGACTCCTTTATCTGTAATAGCCAAAATGTGTTGCTTCACCCTGGTATAGCTGCCAACAAAGTGATGCCCACAAATATTGGAGACCCAATCACATGAGCCACCACCAACTTTTGGATTCTTTTTCGGCAGTCTTGTTGCATAGATTAGAAGTGGTTTTAGAGGATTAAATGTCCCCTTTGCAAATTTTTCCAGCTCTCTTGGTGGGCCTCTAGAATCTACACCATGCCTATTTTGGTATCTTGCCCCCTTATGACTGCTTTCAACTTCTTCTTGTGCATCTTGTGGCTCACTACCACTGTAACTTTGTCACTGTCCTCATTGTTCCCAAAAGAAGTCTGACTCTGACTCATAGTTGTAAGTTGTAAGTTGTAACTTTGTAAGTTGAATGACAAATCAAAATGTAGGTTGCAGCCTGGAATGAAAATAAAAAAAATTTAAAACATTACACAAGTTGACTAATACACAGACTAGTAGCTATAGCACACGCATTGAACACTGAAAAAATAAAAAATAAAATTACAAAAAAAAATTAAAATTAATACATAGTCAAAAGTTCTAAAAAACTTGAAAAATGAAAAAAACAGTCAAGTTTCATTTTTTTTTTGAACACAATCAAAACTGAAAATTAAAAATTACTAAAAAATTAAAAAAAAATAAAATTAAAAAATAATTGAAAAAAAAATTTAAAAACACAGCCTAAAAAATTAAAACACAGTCAAGACTTCTTACATGGGTCTAAAAAATTACAAAAAAAATGAAAAAAACAGTCAAGTTTCTAATTTTTTTTAGAAACACAGTCAAGTTTTAAAAAAAAAACGCAGCTACAGGACTAAGAATTACAAAAAAAATGGAAAAATTTTACAAACAGCAGCGTGGGTACTTACTGGAGAGGCAGCAATCAGCGTTCAGGCAAGTTCAAGCAGGTGACAGCGTTCAGGCAGGTGACACTGGACAGCGTTCAGGTGTTTGAATCCTTGCTTCTGCAACTGCAGCAATGGTGGCTTGCCTTGCTTGTGTTCTAAGCTCCAAGCTCCAACGGAATGGCGACCAACTGGCAGCAACTTGCAAGTGGTCCACAGACCTGAATGGCGACGGACGGTGGACCGCTGCTCGACGGGGAGGAGTGTTGCTCAATGGGAGGAGTGAAAGTGTTGCTCGACGAAGGAGTGAGGAGAAAATGGTGTGAGGGTGACAGCATAAGTAAGTTATATTAAAACCCTATGTAATAGTATAGCTGCCAAATCAAAATGTTAATTAAATTTTAGTTACATTAAAACTTAGTTATATTAGAATTTAACTTAAATTTTAGTTATAAACCAAAGTTTTTTAAAAAAATCGTGCCCCTCATCCCCCCTCAACCTCCCTCGTCCCCCCACAACCCCCTTCGTCCCCCTTTTTGGAAACGACTCCTCGGGATAGGGTAACGACCCCCTGGCACATCCCCCTGTGAACCCTGATTTTTGAGAGCCTGGGGAAACGACCCCTTCTGGTCCCCAAGTCCCCAGAGCGTGGGAGAGCTAGGAAACTAGAAACTTTGGGGTGGTTCGGAGGGAGGAGGGCTGAGTCCCTGTGGAACACTGATTTTTTGAATAAATTAATCCAAAGTATTAATTTTTAGACCAATTAAAAGTAGGTTTTGAAAACAAAATCGGTGGTTAAGTCAAAGTCAAATTTTTGAGGAAATCAATCCAAAACATTAATTTTGGATTAATTAAAAGTGGGTTTTGAAAAAAACAAATTTTTTTCAAAACCCACTTTTAATTAATCCAAAAATTAATGTTTTGGATTGATTTCCTCAAAAATTGGACTTTGACTTAACCACCGATTTTGTTTTCAAAACCTACTTTTAATTGGTCTAAAAATTAATATTTTGGATTAATTTCCTCAAAAATTCAGTGTTCCATGGGGACTCCCGCCCCCCTGCCTAAGGGTCTAGTTTCCTAGCTGCCCCATGCTCCAAGGACTTAGGGACGAGAAGGGGTCGTTTCCCCATGCTCCCAAAAATCAAGGTACATAGGGGGACATGCTAGGGGGTCGTTTTCTTGTCCTGAGGAGTCGTTTCCGAAAAGGGGGACGAGGGGGGTCGTGGGGGGAAACCCACTTTTAATTAATCCAAAAATTAATATTTTGGATTAATTTCCTCAAAAATTTGACTTTTACTTAACCACCAAAGTCCAAGGGCTCAAATTTTCTTAAAGTATCAATTTTTCCCTTGTGGGGGGACCTCTAAAAATTGACTTCTCTTTGACTCACGAAATTTTTATTATTTTCCATTTGGAGAGAAATTAATTTCTCTATAATTATTTTTTGACTCAAAATTAATTAATTTCTTGGCTTAATATTTTTATTTAATTTAGCCAAAAAAATTAATCAATTGACACTAGAGGGGATTTAATGATTTTTCCACCCTCAAATATTTTAGCTTTGGTGTCTAACTATGAGTAACCATACACTAAAATATTTTTTTACATCAAATTATTACAATATCAACTCTTGAAAGGGGAAATACACATTCAGACTTAGACCTTCAATAATTTACCCAAGATTCTAATGAAAGGACAAAGAGTTTCATCTTAACATCTTCGTAATTCTAGGCAGCTGCGTGAACATGTCTTAGCAGGAAGGATGTGAACTTCTTGATATGAGCATCAGTAGTGATTGCATTGTTCCCTTGAAACACAGGAATCTTATCTAAACCAGCATCTGGAAGAGCATGAGGATATCCCTGGATATTGGCAAAGTTCCAAGGCATGTAAAATTCCATGATGTCCTAACTTACAAAATCAGGGAAAAGCAAGTGGATATCAAGGACAGCTTACTGTCCAAGAAATATCAAATGCTTACGAGAATGTAATTTGTTTAACCGAGCTCTTAGAGCCTTTTCAGGATCGGGAATGGGGTTAACCAAGCTATCAGGATTTCTTGTAGCATAAGCTCTTGTGATGGATGAATAAGTAGAGTCTCCACCCAAACAGTAAACTAACCCAAATGTCCAGGTACTAAAGGTGCAAATAGAAAATGTGAACAAGGTGATGAGAAGATTAGTGAGAGAATGAAACGATGAAGAGATGGAGAGAATGTTGTGACAACCAGGGATAGGAAATCTCTATCCTCGGCAACGGCGCCAGAAAATGTTGTTTCCCAAATAGGAAACTAACCCAAACATCCAGATATTTTAAATAGAAAACTAACATGACACATGTATCCAACCTTTAAGCTTCAGAACTCATTCCCTATCAACATATGCATTTAGCCTTTAAGCCCCAAACTTATCCAACAATGGATGTGTAGCAATATACTACCAAAAGAGAAATTTGACCCCTCACTTCAGCAGTAGTTAACTCATCCTTGGGCTAGGAAATCATGCCCTCTAAATGCCACAAGCTTGACTCTTTTCAATGAAGGAAACTCTTCCTCTTCGTCACAATGGAACTCAGCCCCTACCTGAGCAAGACAAATTCTAGAAAATTCTTGGCACTGGAAAATAGCTTCAAATTTGGGATTAAATGTGGAGATATGAGTCCTCAAACAAAGGAATTTTAGCCCACCGATTAGGATGAATTCGGCCTCATGTTTAGCCCAAATACTGAAGGTAATTTTTGACAAAAATCTCTAGAAATGTATCTAATTAATCAGTCTCCTCTTCTCTGGTAAAAACCCTATTACAATGATGAATAATTGCTAGGGTTCAATCTGCCCTTTTTGTACCAATAATATGAAGCAAATCTTGGTTGAGCGAGAGGTATTGTGGCCTCTGTATTTTTTGAGTAAATTCGGCCCTCTTGAGAATGATAGGAATTTCTCCTCCTGCAAAAAACCAAAGTGCAAAAAAATGTCTAACAACAAATTCAATTAGATCTTCAAAATAAGCTCCTGAAAATAATCCAACTAGGGTAGCAAAAGAGCATCCACCGAAATTGGAGAACTAGCTAGGGTGGCAAAGAGATCCACCGAAGCTAGGGTGAGGATTTCACTTGAAACCCTCGTTCTGAAAATCGCTTGAGTTTCTGTTCAATAACAATGAGAAATGATCAGGTAGAATAGAATGATTAGCAGATGAGTCCACCATCCTTTTATAACATTTCATTGAATTGTGTCCAAGCTTCTAGATTCCCTTTTCAATATTATTTTATAGGTGAGGGCCACTTTCCACTAAGTGATTTTTGCCACCTTTTCTAATAAAATAATATTTCTTGCTCTTTTCTAATAAAATAATATTTGCCCATTTTTATTAATTAACCTTTTATATAATATTATCAAAATTGGGCAAACCCCTTAGTAATTTCCATGCTTACAAAATCAAGCACATTACACCTTATGATTTGGAAACAAGTTATCATGCTTAGGTATATGAGGGTTATCATAAGTCCCTATTAGATGCTTCCAACCCTAAGCAAAGGAATAGTCCTAGGCCAACCCATCAATTAGTAAGTGCAAGCAGCCAATGACTTGGTAGGGTTTACTCCATGGAGGATGGCACAATCTTTACCAGTTATGAAATTCCAACATCCTAGAGCATTATGATGTGAATAAGGAGCAATTATGGGACAAGAGTTATGCATTTCCTCAATCTATTTTTACGAGCACTCTTGTGTGCTTTTTTCTTCATTGATTTTCTTTTTCTTTTGCAAATATAACTTGGTTTACAAGATTTCATTGATTCAACATTGGCCGCTTAAAGATGAAGTGTTTCATTGTCCATCAGGATTGGGATATGCAAAATTTCCTCTCATTTAGATAGCTCATGCATTACCCAAGAACTAGGTGAGGACTAATGAGGGGGCTAGAGATCAGGATAGGCTTTCGTCCACACACTTTCATTTATCTCTACCAATCTTTTGCATTTTAACACTATGGCTTGTGCTCTTTCTATTCTTTACATTGCATCAACCTGTTAGGGCAAATTTTTTGAGCCATTGCTCAAGGATGAGGAAAACAGGGAACCAATATTGATGACAGATAACAATCAACCCAAAGATGAGATGTGGACACAAGGGAGAGATGGAAAGTCTTAAATCAACTGAGGCCTTTTAAAGTTTTATTTGTGTCACTCCTAGATAGTGAAAGAAAGGCCTCCAGGAAAGATTGTAATGTACTACGGGCAAGAGATAACCATCAAGGTGAAGCATGGGAATAAAAGTAGAACCAAACGTAGTCTATCATCCAATTCAACCTGTGATCCATACTAGAATAACCTTAAACATTAAACGAAATCACTTGAATTAAAAAATGGCTAATGTATCTTACAATAGATGACCCACCTTCATTGGATGAGCAAGTTAGATAAAGCACTGACCGGAGCATGGAAGCGAGGCATATGAGGCTAACTATCTATGGATCATCATAGGGATGTCGGCTAGTCAGCTAAAACAATAGGAAAAATAATTCTCCTATGCATTAGCCACATGGGTGGTTAATATTACCTACGAGCTTTGTATTTCGGGATGGATGTGACTTGTGCAGATTTCTATCTTTGCAACTTTGATAAATCTAATCCACTTGTCTTGGTCTTGAATGGAGATGCCATTATCTTTGTAGGACGTCCTAAACAATTCATGATGTGGTGTCTAAAGATCTTGACCATGACAATGACTTGAGGGTTCGTAGGTTGTTTATGATCTAGAGTTAAATTCCTTCAAATTCATAAGTGGTCAGCATTATTTGGAGGTTTAAGATGTTGTAATGGAATCTTTTGTTGATGAATACAATGATACTTCTACCTCTTATAGGATCTACATTCTTATGCAACAAAAAACAAAAGTAAACAAAGGTGTGAAGTTCAATGAGCAAGTCAGATCTTTTGGATCATTGGATTCTCTTTTGGTGATTGAGGAGAGTAAGGAGGTTGTTGATCAAAAGGTTGATTGAACTACCCATGATGAGTTTGATTTCAAGGTTGAGGAGGTGAAACACGGTTGGACATTCCCTCACCTTCTACTCGAACAAGCAAAAAGCTAAGCTAAGATGGCTCACCCAAACATTACAAATGGCGTAGGAGTAGGTAGGAGAAAACACATCTTTAGTGAGTATATCTCCAAGGATATATTCTAGCCACATTGCATTGGTTTCCTCCATCAATGAGCCTTCCAATTGTCCTAAGGAGAGGTGTGGTAACTTGATGTAGGATTATATTTGGATTGATTTCAAGATTGCGGCAAGTACATATTTGTTGATGGAAGGATTGGTGCAATTGCAAAAGGAATTGATTGGTATTGGTGACAGCGCTTTCCTCATAAAAAGCAACCATTAGCTTTCATGATTACTTCAAAATTGTTTACACCATATTTGGGGGTGCTTCATTAGATTAAGTGTATATGATGTATGATTAGCCCTCCGATGGTATGTGATGGAGTCGCTGTGAAAATTCCTAAACCGGAATCCCTACTGCAGCAACTGATGATATTTCTCCTATTTGATAAATTCCTTTAAACAAATTACTTGCAGTTTCCTACGGCAAATATCGAAATACATACACTGCAACCTTCACTTAATTAAATTATATGCGGAAACAAGGAACTAAGCAAGAAAGAAAATACAACATAATAACATCGTTATTTTTGGACAAATGTCCCCAGAAAAACCCAATGCGGGAAAACCGATGCAGCAGATTTGAGGGTTTTTATTATTAAGCAAAAGTTATTTATGAATACAACGTCTGGATGCCTTGTTGGCAATCCAGTATAAAAAATATCACTCGGCAGAAGAAATTAGTGAGATTACCTCACTCTACACTGCAAGTCCCAGCTGATCCGGTAGCTAAACCAACGAGTCCTCGACTACCTTTGCGCTAACCCTACACAGTCACTGCATGGGCCTGCGTTGTTGAAGAATCTAGGGCAATTAGCATTATTAAGATTCTTCTAGACTTTATAACAATTTGTGAAGTGCTTTTACAATTTATCTTAGCTTGATCTTCTTCTTGTTATTAGTGTGTGTGTTTACTTCATCAAATTGCTACCACAAATAAAGAGACAAGACCTCTCCCTCTTGGAAAGGAAAACCCACACGAAATTCTTCTTATGGAGATTCAATTGACGAACACCAAGACCATAACCCTTGACCTACTAGGCCATTCGAAGACCAAGTCACCAATCCTCTTCTTGCTATTGAGATCATCATCAACACTGCTACTTCACTGAATTCATCATTCATGCACCTTCACTGAGTTCATCACAATAATGAGACCATAACTACTACACCATATCTCCATCTTATTTTAGATTATTACTGCACTTTTCTCTGAGATCATCATTGTGTAGATGAGGCTTCCATACTGAGACATCTATGTGAATGCTTCACCGAGGTATTCATTATTATCCTCCATACTTGTTTGAGATTCTGATGTGTCCGAGATGGCATAGTGAGATCATAATTATGTTGAAACTCGTCCGAGTTGTTGATTTGGGGTAGCATCGGATGTGCTCTAGCCATGAAAATTAGTGGAGAGGCTAAAGCACATGAGATCTCCAAGACCCGGAAATGGTTTGGGCAGATTCTACTCGGTTAAGGAGATATTAAAATAATTAATATTTTTAATGGGTTCCTAAGTCTAAAGTTAGGAAAATAAAAATATTAATGGGTATTAATATAAAACTGGCTTAGAAGGTTCTAAATGACATGGATCAAGCCAAATCTAATCTTAGCAGTTGATTAGAGATGTAATATCGGTCATTGAAGGACCAACAAGAAAAGTATAAGAGGCTTGAGGGTCAGCTAAAGAACACACAAGAGTAATCAGTCATTTGATTTTCTAGAGCGGGGTTTGCTAAGAGAAACCAAATCAGTGATCAGTTTGCAGTGAGGGGCGGTGAGTATGAGGCATAGAGGCAGAGATAGTGCCGGAAGTCCAGCACAGAGGCAGAGAGGCAGACACTAAGCTAGAGGGAGCCACGCAGAGGCAGAAGACACTGCACATAGGCCAGAAGGGCCTGCGCCATCCACGTAGAGGTTGCAGGAGTGATGCAGAGGGCCATAGAGGTTGCGCAGTGCCTCAGAGGGCTAACACAGAGGATTTCGGGTTGACGCAGAGGCCAGGAGGGCTGACACTAAGCTTCAGATTGTGCTAGAGAGGGTTTCGTGGGGCAGACTTTCCGAATATCTGCTTCCGAGTAGAGATGTATTACTGCCGAATTATTCTCTGTTGGGTGAGCCAGTTTGGCGCCCAGTTGTACTCAGAAAGAGTGCATAATAATATAACCCTCAGAATTGCTAGACCGGTTTTCCAAGTTGGGTTTTTCCGAGGACGATTGTCCAAAAATAACAATGTCACTTGTGTGTTTGTCTATTTCTTTCAGTTGTTGATCTGTAGATGGTTGAGATTGTATTGTGTTTATTTTAGTGTTTATATGAGTAAATAACTTGTTAGTAATTAAACAAGTAGGAGAAATAAACCAGAGAATACAGATAAAATTTCTAACAAGTAATACTTAGAAATTTCAACATGGTATCAGAGCATTGCAGATCACAGGAGAGTTGAAGGAACCAGCTAAATCAGAGCATTTGCAGCAGAAGCAGTTGTCCGGAGTGACAGAAGTTGTTCCTAGCATAAAGCAGCAGAGAAGGGATGACGCAGAGGGACTGCACCATCAGTTTGGGCCAGAGAGAGGCCAGTGCAGACACTGAGGAGGGTAGAAGGGGCTCATGAAAAGCCATGCAGAGATCAGGAGGGTTGACGCAGTTGGCTAGTGGAGAAATGCAACCAGTGTCGGGATCTCACAGAGCCTAGAAGCTCAGTCCTTTAGTTGTTGGGGCACAGGAAACTGTGGGCAGATTATGGGAAGTGAAGTTGGTGGGGTGTTGTTGCTGCCGACACAGAACAGTACCTAACAGGGCAAAACCAAGGTAGAGGGAGTCACTACCTAGGCAAATTTCTAGCCAAGAAATCCAAATCAGTGTTGCAGGTGCATAGGAGATCGGAGAAGTGCAACTCGACGGTTGGCAAGCGTGTTTCGAGGAGGGAAATCGAGACTTAGAAAGAGTCTAGCAAAGAACTTCCACGAGGGAAGTAGCGACTTAGAGGGAGTCGAAGAGAGAACTTCCAGGAGGGAAGTAGAGACTCAGAGGAGTCGAAAGGAAGGGCAAAGAGATGGCCATGAATGGACTGAGGGATTAGGACAGGCTGAACGAAGCGTCCAACTTTGTCGTCTGGAAGGCCAGGATCCTTGTCCATTCTAGATAGACATCGCATCAAGGCCTTCGCCTTGAGAACAGTGGCTATCCCAGTTGACCAGCTGGCAATGAAAAGTATGAGGAAGCAATCGCCAAGCCGAAATGCATAATCCTTGATGGGGTCAAGGATCATGTGGTCCAGCATATTGTCGAGAAGAAGACGACAAAGGAAATGTGGGACACCTTGAAGACATTGTATCAGCACACTTCCGTGCAGAGGAAGATGTTACTAGAGAATCAGCTGTAGTCATACCAGATGCAGAAGGGGGAGTCGATAGATCACTTCCTCGACAAGTTGAAGGAGATACGGGACCAACTGACTTCCATAGGGGCCACGTTGGATCAGGAGTTGATGGTGAGGACCACCCTAAACGCAATCTCCAAGGAGTAGGAGACATTCGTCCAGAGCATTCTGGGCAGATTGAATCTTCCAGATTGGGAAGAATTGTGGGCAGCTCTTCGCCAAGAAGAGATCAGACGGCTGACCAAGACAGGAAATAGCAGCAAAGGAGTCCGGGTCAAGAAGGAAGAGGAAGAGGATGCAGCTCTGGCATCTGCGGGGAAGCAAGAGAAGAGGAAGAAAAAGGTCCTCTCAGGGGTTAAGTGATTCAATTATGGGGAACTGGGGCATTATGTGAACCAGTGTCCGAGGAAGAAGAATAATGGATAGGCGTCTGACTCCAAGGTAGTGCCAGCGAAGGCGGAAGAGGAGGTAGAGGAGGATGACGATTGTGCCATCAGTGCTCATGTACCTCTAGAGAAGAGGTGGGGAGGTATCGAGCTGTAGTCAGGAAGACTACAGACCATGAGGGGCAGGATCCTTGAGGTACCCAAACTCTTGGATTATACCTGGCTACGGGAGCCCCGAAGTGAGAGTGGCAGGATGGCCGATGTTGGTAGAAGCGGATGCGGATGAAGCAGCAAAGAGTGCTAGAGTGCAGTAGTCCCTGGAAACGCAGAGAGGTTACAACAGTGTGAGAGGCACAGAGGAGGTTGCAGCAGTGCAGGTTGGCACAGAGAGATTTGTAGTGGTGTGAGAGGTATAGAGTTGTTGCAGCAGTGCAGATGCAGTAGAGGGAGCGAAGTATAGCAGCAGAGAGAGCTTCGGCATTGGGAGTGTTTCTAGCCTGACAGGGATGTCAATAGTTGGGTGGATCAGTTACTTACTTCTAAATAGTTGAGTTGCAATGCAGTAGAAGTTAGCAATAGAACGATGTCGCATGATGAGAGGGGGTTGCAGTGCAGATGCAGTGTTGGGAGAAAGGACCAGCAGCAGCATGGATGCAGAGGGAGTTGTTGTACGGCTGCAGCAGTGGCAGTGGCAGAACCATGGGCAGCAGTACAGGATGCAGCAGTGCAGAGGATGTTGGGTGGGGAGGCCTAGAATTAGCACAGGTACCGGTGTCGTATAATCAAAGTGATGCTTAGTGTGGAGTATTACTAGAGTACAGTCCTCACTAAGAGGGATTGTTGGTTTGGGGTAGCATCAGATGTTCTCTAGCGATCAAAATTGGTGGAGGCGAAAGCACATGAGATCTCCAAGACCCAGAAATGGTTTGGGCAGATTCTAGCCGGTTAAGGAGATATTAAAATAATTAATATTTTTAGTGGCTTCCTAAGTCTAAACATAGGAAAATAAAAATATTAATGGGTATTAATATAAAACTGGGTTAGAAGGTTCTAAATGACATGGATCAAGCGAAATCTAATCTTAGCCATTGATTAGAGATGTAATCTCCACCATTGAAGACCCAACAGGAAAAGTATAAGAGGAGGCTTGAGGGTCAGCTGGAGAACACACCAGAGTGATCAGTCATTCGATTTTCTAGAGCGGGGTTTGCTAAGAGAAATCGAATCAATGATCAGTTTGCAGCGAGGGGCAGTGAATATGAGGCATAGAGGCAGAGATAGTGTCGGAAGTCCAACACTGAGGCAGAGAGGCAAACACTGAGCCAGAGGGAGCCACGCAGAGTCAGAAGAGACTACACAGAGGCCAGAAGGGTCTACGTCATCTACGCAGAGGTTGCAGGAGTGACACAGAGGGCCATAGAGGTTGCGTAGTGCCTCAGAGGGCTAACGCAGAGGGTTTCGGGTTGACGCAAAGGCTAGGAGGGCTGACACTAAGCTTCAAAATGTGCTGGAGAGGGTTTCGTGGGGCAGACTTTTCGAAAAGAGAGGTATTACTGTCGGATTATTTTCTCTGTCAGGTGAGCTAGTTTGGCACCCAGTTGTACTCAAAAAAACTTCATAATAATATAACCCTCAGAATTGTTGCATCGGTTTTCCCAAGTTGGGTTTTTCTGGGGACGATTGTCCAAAAATAACGGTGTCACTTGTGTGTTTGTCTATTTCTTTCAGCTGTTGATCTGTAGATGGTTGAGACTGTATTGTGTTTATTTCAGTGTTTATATGAGTAAATAACTTGTTAGTAATTAAACAAGTAGGAGAAATAAACCAGAGAATACAGATAAAATTTCTAATGGGTAATACTTAGAAATTTCAACACGAGTATACCAAGACTATGAGCATGATGACCCTCAGAGAAGATAGTAATATTGTGCCTACGAGCTTAACCAAAATACAGTCATCATGTACCTTGTCCAAGATACTGTCTTCACTGGACTATCCGATATTTCCTGCCCTACTGTGCTATCCGAAGTCCTATACCATACCTCTAAAAACTTCAAAGATGTTCGAGATTTTGTCTTACTGTGTTATCTGAAGTCTTGTACCATACCTCTGAAAACTTCAAAGATGTCTGAGATTTTCTGTGTCTTTTGCGGATACCCCAGCTGGGTATATATAGTGGTTATGTCTCCAATTTGAGCCGACTTATCCAGGTGAACCGACATGTCATCCTTTAGTTATTTAATATATTTTTGCAGGCTGACATGATGTCTTTTCATCGCTTTGTTTGCAGGCTTCTTCTTTGAAGGGTGTCGCTTGTCTTGGAGGGTTGCTTGACACTAGGTTAACACATGTTCATTACATAAATGCTCAAGAAGAGCTCTTCAATATAATTTTGACTCTTCCACTTTCCTAGACCTATAGAACGAGCAAGAAACTCATTGATATAATTTATGAAAATATTAATTCTTCATCTTTCACTTTCATCAGTCTTTATATCTTTCTGGGAGATTTCCTAGTCAAATCTTTTTGGTCTTTTGGATGTTGATTGCCTTCATCATGGTTGCATATCTCATGATCTCTTCCTTCCTCACACATTCCATTTCTCGGAGCTTTTAATCAGAGTTTCTTAGTCAACTACCTCATACTTCATATGAGGACATATTATGTTGATTTCATCTAGTGTGACTTATGCCTTCCTGCATTCTTTCAGAGGAGAAGATCCTTTTTCTCTTGATCATGCTTCTCAAGATAGAAGTAATGATCCATTGTTACTTGTGACCATATGACATGACATTATAATATTAAATACAAGCATACATACCTCATTTTACCTTTAGGTCATCTAGGCTTCTTCCAGCAGCTTCCTTGATTGAAGAGATCTTCAATCCCTTGATCTGCTTCATGTCATCACACCATTATCCCATGAATTCCATAAGTTGGAGTTCCTGATGAAACACTTGCTTCCTCTCTAGATTAGTGAACCCTCTGATGAGGATTCCATCAGAGAACCTTGAGGATCTTGCATATCCCCATCTGGCAGATGTTTCTTGATGTATGATGAGCCTTGTCCTAGATGACATCTTTCTTTCCTTTAATGTTCAATGAGATTCCCAAGAGTTATATCCTTCATGTTTGACTGCCATGGATTTTATCCTTTTTGTGTTGAAGTTTCTAAGTTTACTTAGTTTAGAAACCCTTCATGCACTTTTTCTGATTTATTCCTACCTACTTGTTATTTTTCTTTAACAAGTTATTTACAAAGTAAATACTGAAAATAAACACCAGTGCATGCTCAACATATTACAAATCAGCAACTAAAAGAAACAAGAACAAACACACCACATGACACCATTATTTTTGGACCAATGTCCCCGGAAAAACCCAATGTGGGAAAACCAGTGTAGCTATCTGAGGGTTTTCTTATTAAGCAATATTAGAGTACAATCTGGATGCCGAAACTGACCTACCCAACAGCGAATTTCCTTAGCAGCTATCCCTCACAGTTTGAGAGAAATCTCCTGGCTGAAACCTCGGAAAACCCTTCTGGCAGCTCCTCAACACAAAACTGCTCTGCAACCCCAGCGTCTGCCCAAACTGGACTGCGTCATCCCCTCTCTGTCTCACGCTGGCCCTGCGTTAGCCTTTCTAGCCCTGCATCAGCCCCAAGAGGCCCTGTGTCAACTCTGGGAGCCTCTGCGTTAGCTGCGCTGGCCCCTCTGGTGCTCTGCGCAACAATTTCCTGCCTCTGCGTGGCCCTGCGTGAGCCCTTGCTGGTTCTACGTCACCCTCCTTGGCTGCTACTCTGCTCTCCTAGCACAATCTCTGCCTTCTCTGTTTCTTTGTACTCAATGCCCCTCGGCTGCTCACCCGATCACTGATTCTATCTCTCTTAGCAAACCTCGCTCTAGAGAATAGAATGACTGGGTATCTGGTGTCCTCTCCAAGTGAACCTCAAGCCTCCTCTTATACTTTTCCTGTTGACATCTCAACGGCGGAGATTAAGTCCCTAATCAACGACTAAGATTAGATCTGGCTTGATCCATGTCTTTTGGACCATTCTAACACAGATTCATATTAATACACATTAATATTTTATTTTCCCTAAGTTTAGACTTAGGGACTCCATTAAAAATATTAATTATTTTAATATCTCCTGATTTGTTTAGAATCTACCCCAAACCCTTTCTGGGTATTGGAGATCTCATGTGCCCCAACCTCTCCACCAAATTTTGTGGCTACAACACATCCAATGCTACCCCAAATCAACATTTTGTCTTTCATGATTCCCATGGTGATGTCACAAGCTCTTGCTTCTAATGCTTTCATGATGCCATGATGCATCTTATTATCATTGTCATATCTTATAACACAAGATATAGGAGCTTATGATAGGATCGTTTTATGAGGGATACTATCTTACTCATAGGAGAGATTTGATACTCCCTCTTTCCTTGGCCCTTTTCTTTAGATTCCTCCATCTTTCAATGATATGAGCTTCCAAAATCTTTCTATACCATTGAATCTTAACTATACTTATTCTTTTCTTTGCTTGAGGACCAACCTTACCATTCCTCTCTGCACATGGTTGAATTCGTTTATACTTTAATACTATAGACTGCAACTTGTCTTTCTCTATCTAGCATAGAGACCACAAATTGCCGAGTGAGGTAACCTTCTTTGTTCATTGATATTTGTTACCTTGCTCATCAATGATGACTACCTTCTTATCATCTTTCCTAGATCTTCATGAAGTTATTCCTTCATTCTTTGATACCTTTACTATTGTGTAGGTCTAAGTGACCTTCTTTACTTTAATTTTCGAGAGTATATCTAGCATTTCATATATCTCTCTTTATGTCTCCTCTTCTGCTATTTAGGTATGAGAGGACTTTTGAGTGATATCATATGAATCCTATGAATCTCTTGATGGATTCAAACAATGCTTGACCTTCATAGACCTTTTCATAGATATCAATGATTTCTCTTTTCTATGAGGATTATGACAATCCTCCTTATTTTATGCAAGGACTTTCAATTATCTAACCGATTTACAAATCCCCTTGCAATCATTTAACCAAATCTCATTATAAAATTGAAAGATACTTACTGGGTGTGTGAAGAGGAGACCTTCACCTTGATGCTTCTTTTGCTTGATCTGCCCATCATTAGTATCCTTTCATCACGACTTCTTTGGAGACCTTCTAGCACCATCACATTAGTGGTCTTGACATCACCGAAACTGCTTCATGACCTTCCCAATTCATCTTTAAGGTATTTTTTACTTCAATATATTGCTGACATGCTAGTGATACTATGTTCTGATCCAAGCATCACGTTATTGAGATCATATTCATAGACAGAATTTGAGACTCTAACAAGTATACTGATATGGTACTGCACTGAGACAGTGATGTCTATGTGCATAGAGTTGTGTAGAGATGCAATGTATAGAGAGCCCAAACTTGTCACTAAATAACATAACTAAACGGTGGCTGGCACTGTATAGAGAGACTCTCTCATCACCGAAACTACCTTGATGTAAAACTATATTGAGACAGTGATGTAACATGGATTGTGAGAGGTATTCCTTGGATTACTTCTACAATATATTACTTACGCTTTGATGTCCTTGAAGACAAATCCTTGTATGTCTCTTTTGTTGCTCTTCCTTTGACTTCAGCACCTTGGCTCTGATACCATGTTGAAGAAACTAGGGCAATTAGCATTAGGAAGATTCTTCTAGACTTGATAACAATTTGTTAAGTGCTTTTACAATTTATCTTAGCTTGATCTTCTTCTTATTATTAGTGTGTGTTTACTTCATCAAATTGCTACCAAAAATAAAGAGACAAGAACACAAGATGTTGGCATTCTACCAAGGCCAAAACCTCTCCCTCTTAGAGAGGAAAACCCGCACGAAATTCTTCTTATGGACATTCAATAGACGAACACCAAGACCATAACCCTTAACCCACTCCAAGACCAAGTCACCAATCATCTTCTTGTTGTTGAGATCATCATCAACATTGTTGCTTCACTGAATTCATCATTCATGCAGCTTCACTGAGATATTCATCACAATAATGAGACCATAACTGTTGCACCATATCTCCATCTTCTTTTAGATTATTACTGCACTTTTCTCTGAGATCATCATTATGTAGATGAGGCTTCCATACTGAGACATCTATGTGAATGCTTCACCGAGGTATTCATTATTATCCTCCATACTTGTCCGAGATTCTGATGTGTCCGAGATGGCATAGTGAGATCATAATTATGTTGAGACTTGTCCGAGTATACCAAGATTGTGAGCATGATGACCCTCAGAGAAGATAGTAATATTGTGCCTACGAGCTTAACCAAAATACAGTCATCATGTACCTTGTCCGAGATACTGTCTTCACTGGGCTATCCGAGATTTTGTCTTACTGTGCTATCCGAAGTCATGTACCATACTTCCGAAAACTTTAGAGATGTATGAGATTTTCTATCTTACAGTGCTATCCAAAGTCATGTACCATACCTCCAAAAACTTCAGAGATGTCCGAGATTTTCTGTGTCTTTTGCAGATACCCCAGCTAGGTATATATAGTGGTTATGTCTCCAATTTCAGCCGACTTATCCAGGTGAATCGACACGTCATCCTTCAGTTATTTAATATATTTTTGCAGGCCGACATGATGTCTTTTCATCGCTTTCTTTGCAGGCTTCTTCTTTGAAGGATTGTGCTTGTCTTGGAGGGTTGCTTGACACTAGGTTGACTCATGTTCATTACATAAATGCTCAAGAAGAGCTCTTCAATATAATTTTGACTCTTTGACTTTCCTAGACCTATAGAATGAGCAAGAAACTCATTCATATAATTTATTAAAATAATAATTTTTTTTTGACAAGTACAAAGATCAAAATTACATTGACAAATACCGAACCTAGTTACCATTTTCTTCAACATGCGTCACCTCTTTGCTGAATAGATTTGCTCTCAGGAGCTGACTCCAGCCCTCCCGGCTCAAAACGTCAAACATCTAGCAAATTTCGGACCTCTGCATGGAAGGCTCTGCGCTGCTTTGCGTGAGCCCTTCCTAGCTCTATGTCACCCTCTCTAGGCACTACATTGCCTCCCCTGTGTGTCTCTCTGCCTCTCTGCTGAGTATTCTTGGCTCCGGAGAAAATACTCCAGCCAAAACTCTCTCTGCCCCTCTTTGAAAAAGCTCACTTTGAATTTCTCTCTGGCGGCTGCTCTGCTTCAGAAGTTTGATCTTTTGAACTCTCTCGATGTGTTTTCCAAATGACCCTCAAGCCTCTTTAAATAATCTTCTCGTTGACATTCAACGGCCCACATTAGAAGCTAATCAATGGCTAAGATCATTTTTGCAACTCTACTTGATCATTGTCTTCTTCTAGAAGTTACACCCACAGTTAGATTAATACTTGTTGATGTGCGGTAGCATCAAATGTGCTACAGCCACGAAAATTGGTGGAAAGGCTAAGGCACAAGAGATCTCCAATACCTAAAAAGGGTTTGGGCAGATTCTAAACAGTTTGGGTGATATTAAAATAATTAATATTTTTAATGGAGCCCCTAAGTCTAAACTTTGGAAAAATAAAATATTAATGCGTATTAATATAAAACTATGTTAAAATGGTCCAAAACTCATGGATCAAGCCAGATCTAATCTTAGTCGTTGATAAGGGACTTAATCTCGGTCGTTGATTTGTCAACAAGAAAAGTATAAGAGGAGGCTTGAGGGTCACTTAGAGAACACACTGAAGGAGACCAGTCAGTTCAATTTCTGGAGCGGGGTTAGTTGAGAAATTGAAACAGTGGTCTGGTGAGCAGTCAGGAGGCAGCAAGTACGGAGCAGAGAGGTGGGATCAGCCACTGGAGATCAGTGCTGAGGCTAGAAAGGCAAATGCAGGGCTTTTCAAGCAGACGCAAAGGCAACAGAACACTGCACAGTCACTTGTTGGGCCTGCGTGAGTGATGTAGAGAGGCGCAGGGTTGACGCAATCAAGCAAGGGCTGACACAGAGGGTTTAGGAGCCACACAGAGGTCAGTCGGGATGACATTGGGATTGGGAGAAGTGCTGGAGAATTATTTCTCTCTGTGGGTAAGCCAATTTGGCACCTTATTGTACAGAAGAATTGCTGAATAATAAAATCCTCCCTCGCTGTACCAGTTTTCCCACATTGGGTTTTTTTTGGGGACTGTTGTCCAAAATATCTGTGCCAATGTGTTAATGCTTGTGCATATGTTTGTTTCTATATTACATTGTGATATCTGCAGCAGTATTTATTTTAATGTTTGTTAAAGTAATTTCATATATAACTTATTGTGGAATAAGTAGGAAAAATAAATCAGTTGTTGCAATGATAGAATTTTCACATGGTATCAGAGGAAGTAATCAGAGATAAAAAGGGAAAATCAATTATGGGTCGAGACCACGATGCAGAGGCATCCACGTCAGGGGACTCACACAGACTTTCAAAGATTGCACAAGAGAAAGAGATTTTGATTTCTCAATGTTGGCTTCCAGGCTGGAAGAAGAAGTGGAGTGTATGACTAGTGTTACATCATCAGAGGTATGGTATATAGACAATGGAGCTTCGTGGCATATGACGGGAATCAAAGAGTGTTTCTTAGAATATCGAGAAGAGGAGATGAACTTTCAGATCACCATGGGGAACAAGGCAAAGTGTACTACAGTAGGGAAGGGTACCATAGTTTTTCAAATAGAATCAGGAGAACGGTTTCATGCTACAAATGTACTGCATGTACCAGGATTGGGGATGAACTTACTTTCCGTGTCGAAACTACAAGGCAAGGGCTATGACGTCTACTTCATCAAGGAGAAGGTATGTGTCAAACACCCGAGCTGGAAAAAGAAAGTGTAGATCGAGATCAAAAGTAATCGGTTGTATAGATTGCAACTAGAATCACCAATGGCACTAATAGGCAGTCATGGAGACAAGGACTTGAACAAACTATGGCACAGAAGAATGGGTCACTTGCACCATGGAGCTCTGGGAATGCTCAAGAGCACTGTAACAGGAATTCCGGACCTGAGTACGGAACGAGGTGATGTATGCAGGGGATGTGTTCTAGGAAAGTATGCCAAGGCAGCATTTCCTAGGACCACGAGTGTACTAGGCTTGATGCACTCTGATATCTGCGGACCTATGTCCGTCAAAACTCTCAGTGGTGTCGAATATTTCATTACCTTCATTGATGATCACTCAAGGAAAACTTGGATTTATTTTCTGAAAACCAAGGATGAGGTGTTTTGTCGATTCAAGGAGTTCAAGGCTCTAGTGGAGAATCTGACTGGGAAGAAAATAAAAGTTTTGGACTCAAATAATGGTGGAGAATATGTCAATAAGGACTTCACCGATTTTTGCGCTAAGGAGGGCATCAGAAGAGAGTGGACAGCTCCATAAAATCCGGAGCAGAATGGGGTAGCAGAAAGAAAGAACAGGACCATTGTAGAAGCAGCTAGGGCCATGATGTATGATCAGGATATGCCAAAATTCTTGTGGGCAGAAGCATGCAACACAGTGGTCTATGTTCAGAACAGGACACCTCGTCGGGCAGTGAGCAAGATTACTCCAGAGAAAGTCTTCACAAGGAAGACACCTGAAGTTAGTCATTTCAGGATATTTGGGAGTCTAGCATATTGCCGCATACCCAAATTAAAGAGGAAGAAGCTAGATCAGACTGCAGAAAAGGGATCTCTGGTAGGATATAGCAAGAACGCTAAGGAATACAGAATCTATCTTCCAGGGAGCAGGAAGGTAGTAGTACGACAAGATGTAAAGTTCATGGAGGACAGGGCTTTCAAAAGATATCGCGAGATGCCTTCCGAGGAGCAGTCGAAAGAGAAGCCGTTGGTTAAGCCTCTTCAACCAACAGAAGTAAAGAATTCTTCCTCAGGACAGGAAGATTCTTAGGATGAGGAGGAGGAGCAAACAGAAGCACATGCTAGTAGAGGAAGAACTAGCAGGGAACTTCAACAGATTCTGCGAGATGCAAAGGACTTTATTGGTGCGCCAAGAAACAATAAGAGGGAGCAAAAACAGCCAGATAGATATTAGGTATTAGTAGCTCATGATGGAGAGCCTGCTAGTTTCAAGGAGGCAGCTCAACATCAGGTTTGGTTAGGTGCGATGGTAGAGGAATACAACTCCATAATGGCAAATGATGTCTGGAGGTGGTGCCAAGGCCTCAGGACAGATCAGTGGTAGGTTCAAGATGGATCTACAAAATCAAATACACTGCAGACGGCAGTGTTGAGAAATACAAGGCCAGGTTTGTGGCTAAGGGGTATGCTCAAAAGGAAGGGATTGACTATGAGGAGACCTTCACCCCGGTAGCCAGGTATACATCTATTAGGACCGTGATATCTCTTGCAGCCCAAATGGGATGGGAGATCCATCAGATGGATGTCAAAACGGCATTTCTGAATGGGGTAATAGAAGAGGAGGTATACATTGAACAACCAGAGGGCTTTGAAACTCATGAGAAGAAGTCTCATGTATGCAGATTGAAGAAAGCCTTGTATGGGCTGAAATAGGCACCAAGAGCATGGTATGGTCGAATGGATGGCTACTTGCAGAAAATGGGGTTTTTCAAGAGTGACGCGGATCTGAATCTCTACTATCTAGTTGTAGAGAACGAGCCACTAATCTTAGTATTGTATGTGGGTGATCTCTTTCTGACAAGATCATCCAGACTCATTGGGGACTGCAAGAAGAATCTAGCCATAAAATTCAATATGAAGGATTTCGGACGAATGCACTACTTCCTAGGGTTGGAATTTTGGTAGCAGAAGGGATAAATCTTCCTTGGGCAAGGGAGGTATGCTACAAAAATCCTGGAAAGATTCGGGATGGAGGACTGTAGACCTATGGCTACGCTAATGATCACCAACTGGAAGAAGACTGATGCATCAAAAGGGAAGGATGTCGATCCCACCCTATACAGGCAACTCATAAAGTCCCTGATATATTTGGTCAATACCAAGCCAGACATTTTCTACTCTGTCAACACCCTCAGTCAGTTCATGGTGGAACCGAAGAGGGCGCACTGAGCAGCAACCAAACATGTTCTCAAGTATTTACAGGGAACAGTGGATTATGGACTCTTGTACACCAGGAGTAAGGATATCAAATTGAGTGGATTTAATGATGCAGATTGGGCAGGAAGTTCAGTGGATCAGAAAAGTACCTCTGGGTACTATTTCAACATTGGATCAGGAATGACCTCCTGGTGCAGTAGGAAACAAAAGTTCGTGGCTCTGAGCTCATCTAAGGCAGAATATATGGCAACAAGCACAACTTCGTGTGAGTCCATATGGCTTAGAAAATTGCTTATGAACCTATTCAGAAGGAATATGGACGCGAACAGGATCATGTGTGATAATCAGAGTTGCATCAAGCTCTCTGAGAATCCAGTGTTTCATGATAGATCAAAGCATATTGATATCCAGTGTCACTTTGTCAGGGATTGTGTCCAATGAGGAGTTGTACAATTGAGCTACACTCCTACAGGAGAACAGGTGGCGGACATCCTCACCAAGGCCCTTGGAAGGACAAAATTTGACTACTTCAGGGAAAAGATGGGGATGGTAAAGAACCCGTTTCAGTAGCAGAAATGGGAGTGATAACTGCAAGGATGCAGAGGGAGTTGCAGTGCGGATGCAGTGTTGGAAGAAAGGACCAACAGCAGCGTGGATGCAGATGGAGTTGTTGCACAGATGTAGCAATGGCAGTAGCAAAGCCATAGGTAGCAATACATGATGCAGCAGTGCAGAGGATGTTGGGCAGGGAGGCTTAGCATCAGCACAGGGACTGATGCCAAATGATCAAGGTGATACTCAGTGAGGAGTATTACTAGAGCATAGCCCTTGCTAAGAGGAAGTGTTGATTTTGGGTAGCATTGGATGTGCTCTAGCCACGAAAATTGGTGGAGAGGCTAAGGCACATGAGGTCTCCAATACCCAGAAAGGGTTTGGGCAGATTCTAAACAGTTTGGGAGATATTAAAATAATTAATATTTTTAATGGAGTCCCTAAGTCTAAACTTAGGAAAAATAAAATATTAATGTGTATTAATATAAAACTATGTTAGAATCGTCCAAAAGTCATGGATCAAGCCAGATCTAATCTTAGCCATTGATAAGGGACTTAATCTCGGTCGTTGATTTGTCAACGAGAAAAGTATAAGAGGAATCTTAAGGGTCACTTGGAGAACACACTGAGGGAGACCAATCAGTTCAATTTCTGAAGAGGGGTTAGCTGAGAAGTTGAATAGTGGTCTAGTGAGGAGTCAGGATGCAGCAAGTACAGAGCAAAGAGGCGGGATCAGCCACTAGAGATCAGTGCTGAGGCAGGAGAGGCAGGCGTAGAGGTAGCAGAAGACTATGCAGTCACTTGCTGGGCTTGCGTGAGTGACGCAGAGAGGCCCAGGGCTAACGCAGAGGATTTGAGAGCCACGCAGAGGTCAGCCGGGTTGACGCTGGGATTGGGAGAAGTGCTGGAGAATTATTTCTCTCTGTGGGTAAGCCAGTTTGGCACCCTGTTGTACAGAAGAATTGTTGAATAATAAAATCCTCCCTTGCTGCACTGGTTTTCCCACATTGGGTTTTTTCCGAGGACTGTTGTCCAAAATATCTGTGTTAATGTGTTAATGCTTGTGCATATGTTTGTTTATGTATTACGGTTTGATATCTGCAACAGTATTTATTTTAATGTTTATTAAAGTAATTTCATAAATAACTTATTGTGGAATAAGTAGGAAAAATAAATCAATCGATGCATTGATAGAATTTTCACAATACCCATTAATTATTTTAATTTCCCAGGTTTAGACTTAGGGACCCATTAAAAATAATTAATTATTTTAATAAAACTGTCTCTGGGTGGAATTTCCCAAAACACTTTCTAGGTTCTTTGGAATACATGTGCCCAAGCCTCCCTGCAAAATTTGAGACTTAGAGCACATTTGATGCTACCAGAAATCAACAGTAGCACAATGGAGGTGGCTTAGCCAATGGTGGCTTGACCTCAACTAGATGCATGCATGGCATGCTTCCTTCAAGCATTGGAGATATTTAGATAGCTTGGGACATTCATTACATTGCTCATATGTAGAGAGGTTACTTTCTTAAAAGGATGCCCTACACTGAATGAGGAGAGTTTGGCATCCAAAAGATATCATTAAGTGCTAGATAGCATTGGGTGGCTTGGATTCTTGTTGTAGTCTTGAGGTTGATGCTTGGATGCAATAATCTACATGCAAATGTACTACACCAAATGGAACACATAGTTTAGGAGGAATGTTGCAATCCTTGGAGGCTTGTAGGAGGAGTGTTGCAATCCTTGGAGGCTTATAGGAGTGTCACAATCCTTGGAGGCTTATAAGAGAATTACAATCCTTAGAAGGATTATAGGAGTGTTGAACACATCTTATGGAGCACCCTTGCACTAGAGCTTTGCTTGTGTATGGCATCACCTTAAAGCTTAACATTTGTTTCTTTGGAGTGTAGTGCTTAACATGTGTGAGCCTACTTGTGTTTGTAGTAGATTGCTTGTAATATGTATTGTTGGTCTCTGTTACCTCTCATATATATAGAGAGGAGAGAGTCCTTTCATTATCATCATTGTACTATTTTCTTTGTACTTGTCTTCTTGGAGTAAGGCACTAGGGTTCATGGAAAAACCATAGGAAAAGTAATAAAGTCTAGAAAGGACATCTTTGTTGGAGCTTTCTCTTGTGAGATGCTTGGGTTTGTTCTTGCAAGCTAGACATTGGAGATGATGATCTCATTACCACCTTATTATCACTTCATCATCTTGTCATAGAGATGTGAAAAGAAGAATTGCACTTCTCTCTCTCTCTCTCTTTGTTCTTCCTTTTTGTACTTTCTCTCTCTCATGTCTTGGAGGTACTAGGGTTTCTTGCACCCTGTGAGCATCTTGAACACTTGGCTAGGGTTTTATCCCTTGGAAACACTAGAGTTGTGGTTTTGTGATTAAACCATAGTGTACTTGTTGAGGAGTGGAGAGAGAAGACATCTTGCCTACGAGGACTTGCTTGTGTGTTTCTTACTTGTTGGAGCTCTTGATAGTGTGATTCTTAAGTGTTGGAGCTCCTTGGTGTTTGTTAGATTTTTCTTGGTTTTCCCTACCAATGGTTTTGGAGAGCTAGAAGATTGCATGGTCCTTTGGATGAGGTTCCAGTGTGTACATGAACTCTCTCTCTCTCTCTCTCTCTCTCTCTCTATCTATATATATATATATATATGAAGTTGTCCTCTCTTTTAAATTGTCTTATTGCATATTTGATTTTCAGCTATCCTTATCTTCATGTTTTGGTCATTTCTAGCACTAGTATGTCTTGCTGATTTGACATAAGTTAAGAGTAAATTCTTAAATGATAACAGCACTCTTGAAGAAGATAGAGCAGCTTTACTGCTGTAATTCATATTCTTAGAAATAAATATTTTATGGATGATAAGATTGCCCTAAAGAGCTTAAGCTTGTTGACATACATTTGGTATCATTTCCCTTGAATTGCCTTGTTGCTTGGGGTAGCTAAAAGGCAAAATATTGTCCTTGCTGTTGTTTTATCATAATTCACGATAACCCTAAGGCTGAACATTCATAGGGTTAAGATCCAATAAACTTCTAGGAAAGAGGGAAATTTTTGAAGTTGCATTAAAGCTCAAGTCTAGGAGACAACACCTTTTAATTTTGTGAAAAGGGAGATGTTACCCTTTTCTGTTAAATTAATTGCTAAAATGAGCATTAGAGAATTTTTGAGGTCTAAAATGTGCCACTAAGAAAATTAATAAAATTAGAGATGAATTTTCAAACGGAAAGAAAAAATTACCTTTTTTAATTGTATTTTTGACATATTTCCTTCTGACTTTTCTCAAATTTCAAGTGTAGACATTCATTTTGTATGGAATCAAATTCTACTTCCAATGATTACTCACACTACATACTTTTCATACACCACAGTGAGATAAAACTGGAAATACCAAAAAAAACACCCCCAAAACTATTTATCTTTATGGTTAGAATCATCATCTTAAATCCTATTGGTTCTTTTAAAATTGATGTTGATAGCAAATTGTTTTGTTTTGAGGCCCATCTTTTACCGCAGAATCTATAATGACTGACCATCACTTCCAAACAATTAGTTACAATAGGTCTAGAAAAATCATCGTCTTTATAAAGGCCAAAGTTATGGATTTTTCACTTCTATAACTAAAGAAATCATACCACAAATAAATATATGAAAAATGTAGCTATATTAAAGGCAATTAGTATAGTCACCATGGAATCAATATAAAATTCGAAATGTCTGGAATGTCTCGAATAACTAATCAAGGAGACTAACCTTTCGGATACATTGGTGGAGATTCCGCAGTTGCTCATGGCTTGGTTCAACATCTGTTGTAATTGTGGTTTCTCTATAAGACCCATTTGATAAGGGATAACCAACTATCAATCTCCAAGTCCTGCCTAAGAAGCGATGCACTCCTTCAACACCATTAGTACTCCATACTTTTGTGTCCCTGGAAATTTGAAACTAAGCAAATGAACAATCTTTTAATGTTTTACTAGAATGCCATTTCTAGCCTCTACATGAGGTTCCAAGAGATGAAAACACCATATAATCATTTGTAGAATAGATGAAAATAAGATAAGATCATTTTATTTATGTCCATAACTGACCACAGAATATGTCAATGGGGCAAGAGAGAACAATCAGTGGCCACAGGCCTGTGAGAGTGTCTAGAATGGGAAAATTTTAAGGATGGAAATTTATATTAAAGATTAGAAACCTTGGCAAACCTTATTAATCCATAATATGCGAAATATAAAATTCTTGGTGATATTTTAGTAAAAATATTCAAACTTCTAATGATTTTATAGTCTCTATAAAATTTTGGCGATTTTTAAGGTAAAATATTTTTTTCTTATAAAATTTGGCCGAATCATTTTTAGGAAAAAATGGGAATTGGCAAATCTTTTTTGGAAAAAGGATGGAAAATTAGCCCATCTGCAAATATTAGCCCCTAAAATTTTCCCTGACTCTAGAACATACCTAGAAGCTAAAATGTTATCCAAGCAAAAGAGATACCAATGATACTAAAAGAAGGAAGGGAGTCAAAGAGCATGAGCTACGCAAAGCAAACAAAACCTCAAATTACCTTAGCGGTCCCATAAACATTTCATATAATCGAAGGGAATCAGCTCCATAATCATTGACAATATCATCCGGATTTATCACATTTCCTCGACTCTTGCTCATTTTGTGTGCTCTTGCATTGATACGTATACTTGGGTCATTTTTCAACACATACGCTTCCCCAGATTTCAAGACCTGAGAACAATTAAAAAGGAAAACCATGAAATATAACAACACGATCTCCAAATGTCCTTCTAGATCACATTTAGAACTGAAAGTAGTTGGTAGAAAAAAACATAAATTAGAAAAGTCATTTTCCACTAGATAAAATCATTAATGACACTTACATTACTCGCTGGTACTTTCTCTTGTCGGTACTCATCTACATAGTCAACCAAGTCAGCAGATACCAAATCGCCTTTCTTGTTTGTAAATGCTGTGTATTCAACCTGCCACTTGTAATCATTAAAATTATACTTTTATAGTAAATTAATGTCAAAATACGTGATTCAAGATGTTTCAGCACATACCTCTCCAAGAATCATCCCTTGATTAATGAGACATTTAAATGGCTCTCTAGTAGAAACTATACCTATGTCATAGAGAACCTGAAAAGGGGACATGAAGGAAGATCAATATGGAATGCATCAATACGAAATTTAATATCATAGATTTGTAAGGCATCGAAGACATCAGATAAATGGTATCTCAGTCATAATCATTAATCTAGAGACTGTAAACTTCACAACAGTGAATCAAGTTAAATATCCTCTCCCTCTCTCTATGTATATATGTATTATATATACTATATAGAGACACAGAGAGATAGAGAGAGGGGCTGTGAAGGCTTTGCAGCCATTTATAGTGAACTGCTTTGTTGAAAAAATTTAAAGTGTAGTTTGACAAGCTAATGAAAACAATAAAAAGAAAAGCAAATCAATCACAGTGCAAAATTTCTGATATCCTTTTAGAGAATATGAAACGCTCACAAGTATAGCAAGGAAATCCATTAGAATATGACTAGTCTTGTGTTTAGAGCAACAAGACCATGGCACTAGGGAAACTTTTGCATATGGGTGATATTGAGAGATGATCAGACAGGAGGAATAGCTAACCAAATACTTTATGCAAATATTATTTTCTCTGCCTACGACAATGTTATTGAAGAATCTACTATTTAGTATTATTTGTGTCCCCAATTAATTCATTGGGCATCAACCTCAAGCCAATGAAGGAAATTGGATAAAATAGAAATGTGGACAAGCAGGCCTAGTCATTAGTTTTGGCTCATCAATTGATTATATTCCGTTGCTCAAGTGCTAACATGTCTTGAAATGTTCTACTCACAATTTTTAGAGCCATGAGACTAAAATTTCTATCTCGGGAATAATCATAGTACAAAGAAAAGCTTCCACTACAAAAGCTTTATGGAAACTCTTGGGAACCTCTACAAAAAAAAAATTATGTTCACGTAAATAGATATTCACATAAATATATTTACATCATCAGAGTGGAAAACAAAGGCAGAAGAGCATATACCATGGCTCTTATGTGCTGCTCCTCCACAGTGCTAAAGCAGAAATAAAGTACAAATATGCATCAAAACCTAACAACTTGGCATATTTAATAAATAAAAAACCTTAAGCGAATGGTAGCATGTGTGCCTCATCCCTCCACATATGAAAAAAAGTTAACAGAGAACAGACCTCATTTTAAAAAACAGGCTTACAATGAATTTTCTGAAGAACAAACAAAGCAAAGATCCTCATACAATGCAAAATGCAACTTAAAGAAGGGTGAACTAAAGACCTAGAGTCAACCAATGAAACTGCAAGCAAATGCAGCTAAGTCACATGACACAAGGACATGGGGCATGGAAGACACAAGAATATGAGTATTTGACACTAAGTTGCATGAAACGGGGAAACGGGTACGAGTTTCCGAAACGGGCATGGGTATGAAACGTGACCCCCCAAATTTTGGAAATGGGGAAACGCAATATATATATATATATATATATATATATTAGGACATTTAAGAAATGTGTGCAATCATAAAGCATACATGATACATTCTAATTTATTACATTATGATTAAATTGTCAATTGTCAATGCATAAACTATAAGTCTCTAAATTTAAATCACATTTACTCATGAATGATCACATAATGAAAATAGTAACATCCAAAACCAACGACCAGAAATTTCTAATTTCTTGTCTCGTGCTTTATTGGGAGTCTCCTCCTACATAGTCAAATGACCTTAGTGCTCTTGATTAATTACAAGTTCCATACCCTAGTACCCTATGTGCTCTTGATTATTGGGAATCTCCCTTGCATAGAGGGCTTGGTTCTCTTGATTAAATACAAATTCCATACCCTAGTACATGACAAAATCCAATGGCAACATTGCAATCCCCCCAATCCTGAAATCCTGAAAAACAAATAAGTCTGCTGGATTTTGAGTGAGATCTAAAATTCTACTTTCTCTATATGAAATCCAATGAGGGAGAAACCACTCTCAAATATCCTGAGTCATTTCATGGTAATGTTAAAAATTTAAGTAAAAGGATGAAAATGAAAGATAAAGGACAATGACACTAGGGCCATAGGCCTAAACATTAGGCTGCCCCACTCAAAAAAATCCTCTTTTTTATAACTTGAGAGGCATTTACAAGCATCCAGAAGATATTTTAGTCGCCCAATAAAAAATTAGAAGCGAAAAAATTAAAATAAAATAAAATAAAACGTCAAGTGTTAATTGGAAACTTCGTTGTACGGCCTAGAAACTCATTTCCGGCCATACTGGCCATGTTTCCCTAGCGTGACACGGGCCAGTTCAGCCAGAAACAA
The DNA here is from genome assembly GCA_031772625.1 of Pinus tabuliformis. Lineage (NCBI taxonomy): Eukaryota > Viridiplantae > Streptophyta > Pinopsida > Pinales > Pinaceae > Pinus > Pinus tabuliformis. The sequence goes on along the minus strand of CM062820.1, from coordinate 541,278,381 downwards.
GTTTCCAAGCCGTACGGTACGAGTTTTCGTTTCATTTCCGGCCGGAAACGGACCCCTAGGCAACGTTTCTTGCAACTTAGATTTGACATAGGATGCTCATGTCATAAAATAGAAGTTTAGAACATAGAAGTTGGAAGCATAAAATACAATTTTTTTATTAAGCCATTTGATGTCATCAAAATCAACATGTATCACAAAGATAATGAGCCACTAATGCTATAGGTGGGAATGCCAATGGAAAATACATAAGTGTAAATATTAGAATTGTAGATGGAAGAATCTCATAACTCATCACTATCAATAGTCCTTTTCTACGTCAGAATCATCAAAATCACCACCATTACCGTTGTTCTCTTCTCCATCCTCCTCCTCTATATACAATCAAACATCTATATCTATTGGTGTGGGAGATGACCCTGTTAAATATTGTAGCTCAAGGAGGTCTTCTAGCCTTGAGAGGTGTCATTGAGGCTAGGAACACAGAGCAATTAATTATCTCCAAGCCCATGTAATTTTTCCTAAATTTCACCTAGGGAAAATGTCTTAATTATGTCAATAATTAATTGATATTAGTTGACATAAGATCGATTTACCTATAGAAGCTTGTATAAAGTTTCTAAGTTAATCTTAGTCATCGATTTAATCAAGTTAACTTCTAATTGTGGCCATTCATTTGTGAATGAGAGATTATAAAGGGAGATCGATGGGCAGCGTTGGAGACAGATTAGATCACAGAGATCATTCGAGTTGGATGAGTTTTCAGTAAGACACCAGCAAGGCTTCAGCAACAGTGGTTGGGAAGACATTTTCCGGAGTTATTCTTCATCTGAAAGACTTCCAACTCCTAATATTGAGATGGAGGTTTTGCTATCAGTTTATTTTCTGCAAAGAGGGTCGAGTTAATTTTTTGGAGCAAGTGTGAGTTTTCCAGAGGAGTGCGAGTTCTCCAAGAGGTAGTGCAAATTTGCCAAAAGACAGACCGAGTTTCCAAAAAGGCAGATCGAGCTCCAGAAGGCCGCATGTGTAAGCAATGCGAGTTTGCCAGAGGACCAGTGTGAATTGCTAGAGTGCCAATGTGAGTTGTTGGAGGTAGTGCGCATTGCGGGAAAGGGGTCGAAGGGTTATTTCCCTAGTCGATTTGATTAGCAGAGGTGGAGATCAATTATTTTATTGGAGCTTTTCTAGTGAGAGGCAAGTAACTGTTATATTTTCTCAATAGCAATTTTTGTTGAAGATAAAAATAAAACCCTCAGACTGAAAATTGGTTTTCCCCACATTCGGGTTTTTCCAGGGACATTTGTCCAAAGATGTGTTGTTTGTGTCAATGACTTCCCATGTATTCCACTGCAAATTTTAATTTGGTGAATGATGTTGTTCATGTTTTTATTTATTACTTTCAGCTAAAGATTGAAATGTGTTGTGTATAAGTAATAGAAATAATAAACTGGGTTAATACAACCTTATGGGTAGCCATAAATTTCACATGGTATCAGAGCAACTACAGTGCTAGGGTTTTATTTGATCTAAGTGTGAGGGTTTCAAAGGAGAAATAAAAGATTTTCACAAAGATCATTTCTCTTCAAATTTATTGGTGTGTATTGTTCGAGGATTTCAGAAATGGCTTCAGTTGGTTTGAGAGATCAAGATAGACTTGGTACATCAAACTTTGGTATCTGGAAATCCAAAATATCATTATTGTTGGAGCAGCATGGACTAAAGGAATTGTTGATTTTCTAGGGAAAAACTAGAAATTATTTTCTTCAATAGATAACTACTCCAATGATTAGTTAGCATTAATTACATATACATTAACCATTATCATTAAGCAGTTATACAAAAGAAAATTCAACCATTAAGACATCTTCTTCATAAGATCTAGACTTTTTTCAAGAGGATCAAAACATTTTGCCTTGGGATCAGCACTTTGCAATTTGAGATGGATCTATCAATGGGATCTACTCCCATTTTTTCTATAAAAATAGCCTTGAGCTCCTCATTTGTATTCAATTCTAAATCAAGCTATTTGTGCTAGCAAAGCTCTGCAGAAATTTTGTACTGGAATGTTGTTTATCTAATAAAGCAAGACTTTAGGGGCATATTCTTTGTGGCTTTATTCATCTTCTTTTATGGTATTATCGTTCAAGTTTAATTGTGCTTAATGTTCTACATATCTCTAATATGTTAGCTTCATATGCCTTTTATGGATTAATCTATGCAATTTATCTTGTATTAATTTCTAGATTGGAGGACGACTCTAGATCTAGGAGCACTAATAGGCTTTTGGTTGAACCTCTAGCCTCCTTCATTGTGTAATCCAATCCCTTGTGGATCTAACAATAACTTTTGAAGTGTGTAGAAAATCTTTCTTTTGTTGAAGCAGATCTTGAGTGTGCGGTAAGTTTTTGGTTAAACGAAACCACTCTCAAGAGCATAAAGGTGGAAGAACCCATATCGAATCTCCTCAAGGGCTTATCAAAATATTTTGAAGAGGGAATTTCCATGCCATAGCTCGCAAATATTATCAATAAATTCTATTTTCTTTATGTATGTGCTTTTATTGATTCGATCTGGCTATTTAGAGCTTATTTCAAAGGGTTAATCCCTTATAGCTTGCACAAGAGCGGAGGTGTCCTCATACTCTTGTTGTTTGCACTTGTATTTTTAAGTGTACATTCTCATTTATTTTTTGATTTATTTTCTCTTGCATCAGATCTAATTGTCCTCTTGATGCTTACAGTTTTTCATGGAAGCTTCAGGATTAGGGTTTTCTCTGAAGACGTTTTCTAGGGATCCATAGGTGGAGGCTTGAAAATCAAGAGATCTACATATTTGAGACCTCTCCTACCCGGATATGTGTATAAAACCCTCTATTTCTTTATCTTGTGCGCAGATATTCCTCCTAAATACTTTGAAATTAAGTCATCCAAGTTAGATCTATTGGAGGAAAAGCGAAGTTCCCTCACTGAAGAACTCCTTCATTGTAATAATAAGGATTGTAATTTTTCTCATTTGCATCTTGTATTTTGAGGAGTATTTGCTCCTTGATCCCTTTATTATAAACCCTCCTCAAGATCTAAGTCCCTCACTTCTCTATAAGAGGGCATTTCTAATAATAATAAAAGATTTTGTTTCGCTTGAGGGAGCTTGGGGATTTCCCCTTGGCATCCCGATCTCCTCATTTGGAAGGAGGATCTTTAGGTGATTGGTGACTAACTTGTTTCATTTGTTTTGCTAGTTTAGTTGCTCATTTCATCATCTAATTGCTCATTTACATGCTAGATCTAATCTCTAATTTGCATTTTTCATTGGGTTATTTAGCACATTGAAGTCACTCATTTCCATAGTTGATTTACTAGCTTAGATCTGATTTATTCACTACTGATATAACTCATCTTATTGCTGGTATATCACTTATTTCATTGTTCATTTCATAATCTAACTTGTTTTCATTCCACATCTTACAATTTTATGCAAGTGTGACATTTTATTGAGCTATAATTGGCAATATTAATTCATAAAGAATCTTGTCACTAAGCACTTGTTTTAACTTCACATCTAACTTGCATTTGCAATTTTGTTTCTCTAAAATTCACCTCCAAGCATGACCTTGTTTGATATACTTTTGAGAAATGTTACTCAACTTTCATTCAATTTCCCAAGATTTGAGTTTGGAAGAAAGGTAAAACACATGACCTTGCAGTTCTCTTGCATGTCAAAGTCCCTTGTAGGAACGAAAGCATGCGGGTTGTCTTGAAGAACTAAGTGGGTATTGTTAATGAAGCCCTAGCTTCCTCACTTAGCCTTCTTGCAACTACCTCGAGTCCTTACCAAGTTGAAGAAATTGAAAGGAGGCAACACCTTAGAATAGGCATTAATAAAATTAACCAAGACCACTTTATTTCACACACTCACCTACAACTTTGGTTCACTTGCATGTAATTGGTTATCATTTAAGCTCTTTCTCAAATACATACAAGTTGGATTGTGAGCATCTACATTTACTTGCAAGAATTTCACTTTATATTCTTGTACTTGTCCATTTCATTTACATGCTCATATTAAGTTTCCTTTGATGTCATTGAATCATATTTGAGAAATTTCACTTCCAAGTACAAGTTTGTATTCACTTGCAAGCTCTATTTCCATTCAATTGCTCATCTTTCAAAGTTGTATATAATTTTTTGCTATTGTGGTTTTGTCTTGATTTACTAACATTTTTTTTTGCAGCTTTCCCCTCCTTGCAACTTGTTGTAACTTGAAAGTTATTTTTTACTACAAGTATTATGATTACAATTTGAGCATATATTTCTTGCAAGTTTATTATTGGCACGGGTCTATCTAAAATTTCCCTTGCAGGATATCTTGTTAAAACAATTGGATCTATTTACATTATTGATGTTTATATGCTCATAGTTATTTGACTTGCTGATCAATTTCATTTCAAGTTATATTACAATTAACTTGAGTGGTGAATGCTTAATTGTTTTAACTAACATCATAAATCTCCTAGAACGTGTTATCTTTAGCAAGGTTTTCCTTTTAGAATCTTCTTTATGGTCTACCCCCCTTGGATTAATTGGAGATGTTGAAGAATCAAGGGCAATAGTGTATATTAGGATTCTTCTAGACTTGATAACAATTTTGTGAAGTACTTTTACAATTTATCTTAGCTTGATCTTCTTCTTATTATTAGTGTGTTTATTTACTTCATCAAATTGCTACCAAAACATAAGAAACAAGAACATAAAATGTTGGCTCTCTACCAGGGCCAAAACCTCTCTCTCTTAGAGAAGAAAACCCTTTGGTAAGTTTCTCTTATTGAAGCTTCTTATTGATCAATGCCAAACTCTAGACCCTTGACTAGAATGTCCTCCAAGCACAAGTCAAGTCCTTCCTCCTTCCTACACTTTGTTCCCCGACACTTAGTCTTCCTTCTTCCTACACTTTGCTCCCCGGCACTTCGTCCTCCTTCATTATTCTTTGACTGGAGATATACCTTGCTTATGTGAGCTCTAGATGAGATGTTTCTCTTCTATACTTCGTGATGTCCTTTACTTATGGAGACACCTTTCTCTTGATCAAACAAGATTATTCTTGAGATGTATAGGTAGACTGATGTGATTGTACAACAGCACTAGATTCTCACACATGTTGAAATTTGGTACCGGAGGACAGGTGGTTCCCTTAGGCTTTGATCTTTGGCCTAGGGAAAAGTGTCCAAAAGAATTTAATTTTTCTCCTAAAGTGACTTTATAATTTTATAAAGTTAAATCTAATTTAAAAGTGACTTTAAGTGATAAAGTTACTAAGTCTAATTTTAAAGTGACTTTTATAAAGTCAATGAAAAATTAGAAAGTAAAAGTGACTTTGGAAATAAATGACTAAGTGGGTCTTTATTAAAGTGGGGTGAATTAAAAAAATAGAAAGTGAGATTTAAATGAGCATTTAATCTTAGCCATTGTTCTAAATCTATTTCAGCCATTGGATTTAGAGATCACCCAAAAGTCACTTGGATCACCCAAAAGTCACTTGAAGTTATATTAAAGGAGGAAAAGATCATTCATTCTTTCATGAGCAGATTGGGAGAAGGAGAGCAAGAGAGCAAGAGAGATTTCTGAGCAGGGAGAAGAAGGAGACAGCAGCTTGGCACACATTCCAAGGCAGCAGTTGAGCAGATTTGTACAGCTGATTCAGCACATAGTGAAAGGCAGATTTTTGCACAAAAATCGAGGAGCAGTTTGCTGATTTTTCTGCACACAAAACGGAGGTCGTACAGCATTTATTGTTGTCCTGTTTGCTGTAATTTCCAGATTGCTGTGAAGCACGGGAAAGGAGATAAGTTGTAAATTTGCTTGCTGATTTTTTGCTGAATAATTCTCACTGTAAAAAGGCAATTTTCAGAAATAAAGAAGAGCTCTCAAACTGGTTTTCCCCAAGAGTTGTAGGCGGTTTTTCCAGGGTCAAGTTGACCAAAAATATCAGTGTTTTAATGTGTTTTAATGGCTGTTTTTGATTGCTGATTTTTAATTCTGCAATTTCCAGCATTCTGAAAAATTTCCAGAATTTGTGTTTTCAGCAATATTTATTTTTTTCAGTCTATTAAATGTATGGTTATGGGAATGGGCATTTAACTACATGGGAGAAATAAGGAGAAACTGAAAACCGGGGTGGGAAAACAGAAATTTCTACATGGTATCAGAGCTTGAGTGCTGAAGGGCAGTTTGGGACAGCAAAAGGAAAAATTACAGTTGCTGAATTTTCACTCAGAAAATTCCAGGAAGCTGATTTTTTCATAAACAGCAGTTTTATCTTTACTACAGCAGTGCTATTTTTCAGTTTTAGGACAGCAGGATGTCATTGGGATTGAGGGTGGAGGATAGGCTGGATGGGCATATAAATTACAGTGTTTGGAAGGAGAGAATGCAGAGTATCTTTGAGGAGGCAGAAGTCTGGGATATCATGGTGCATACCGCACAGAACCCTGTTGTTGTGCCCACTGATGTTACTCAGTTGGCTGAGTATAAAAAGAAGAACAATAAGGGTAAGAGGTTGATTCTAGACGGAATCAAAGACCATTGCATTCCTCATGTGAGAGGAAAGAGCAATGCCCATGAGATGTGGACAGCATTGTCCAATCTCTACCAGAGTACCAATGAGAACCGGAAGATGGTCCTGAAGGAGAAGCTGAAGAACATTAAGATGGGGAATGATAGTGCAGCTGGATATCTCACAAAGATTATCAATGTGAGAGATGAGTTGGCAGCGATTGGGGAGGCCATTCCATCCACTGAGTTGGTGCGTATTGCAGTGAATGGCCTCTCCCATTCATGGTTGAACTTTGCTGATGGGGTTTGTGCACGTGAGACCCTTCCCACATGGGAGAGGTTTTGGGATGATTGCATTCAGACAGAGATCAGGAAAGGACAGCTTGGGGCAGCCAAGCCAGTTGAGCAGGATGAGGACGTAGCACTGGTGGCAGGAGGCAAGAAAGGCAAAGGGAAGAAGCATGCTTCCACAAGCGGTGGTGGGGGCAAAGGCAAAGGTAAAGGTAAACAGGGTAACACACAAAAGGACTATTCCAAGGTGAAGTGTTGGAATTGTCAGAAGATGGGACACTATGCAGTTGTGTGTCCGGAGAAGAAGAAGAAGAAGGGGAAGAACCAGGACGTGGCAGCTTCAGCAGAGATTGAAAACTTTGCTGGTCGTTTTGACCGAGAGTTTGCGTTCACTACGTGTGAGTCCTCTAGTGCAGGATCACCTGCCACATAGGTTCAGAGGGAGCATGCTTTTCCCTCGATTAGCGGAGCATCTTCAGGTATCTAGTATGTGGACAGTGGGGCTTCACGTCATAGTACTCGGTGATGACAGAGTTGTTAGAGCAGTCGGGGTGGGGACAGTGACATTTCAGAGGGAGTCCAAACCTCCCTTGAAGGTGTCAGAGGTTCTTTATGTGCCAGGGATGAGGAAGAACCTCATATCTGTCTCAGCTTTGGAGGACAGAGGATATGAGGTACTGTTCAGGGGAGGACAGGTGTTGATGTATCCCAGGGGTACTCCAGCTGATTCAGCTAGAGTGATAGGTGTACGCCATGCAAAGGTGTACAAGTTTGCATTTCAGCCCCTTTTGGCATTGAGCAGTAGTACCGACAGCAAAGCTAGTAGTTCTGAGCAGTGTTTTTAAAACCGGAACCGGTGACCGGACCGGTCCACCTAATGAACTGGTTTACCGACTGGAACCGGTCTAACCGGGACTGGTTTGGTCTAAACGAACCGGTTTTTAAAAAATACATTAAATAATTAATTTTTAATGAAACAAAACTATTTTTAAGATGTAAAACCATGATTCCAAGCCAATAGAGACAAAATATGCAAAGTTTGCTCATTTATATACCATGCAAAGGTGAATATATCAAAATGGCACCGAGTGCAATACATATCATCGACAAAATAGCAAAATACATTCTTTCCCCTACAGTTCCTTGAGACAAGCTTATATTTGTACCAAATTTGTGCAGTTGTATATCTGACTAATGAAAGCAGGTTATTTTAATCTATGAACTTGTCTTTGTTTTATGATTCAGTTTTAGGGATTTTAGTTACCAAGAGTTATTCTATTATCACCTTGCTGATTTACATTTTTCAGACATTCTCCATCACCTATTCAATTTGGCACTTGTACAAAAATTATAAATATCCCATCATTTCATTTCTAATAACTTTTTGTTAATTGGTTGCAATTATATTTGGGCAAAACAGGGCACAGCCCTGGGAAGTTATGACAGGACTGTTTATGAAGATATCCAGCAGAGGAGGATGCCGCAGCCTGCCATGCATGCTTTGAACCATATTTGACCAGCATGGAGTGTGCACCAGTTTAGAAATATTTTGGAGGTTATCATGTGGAGGCACCCAACATGCTGAAACCCTTAGTGTTATCTTGGGAAAAAAGAAGTTGGAGAAACAAAAAGCCTAATTTAGCATACCAAATTAACCCTGAGCAGTGCACATTAGAAACAGCATTAAGCATAAATTCATGACCAAGTTATCAGTGCCATCCTTATTCCTCTACACCATCTAAGTCTCCTTGTCATTTTATTATCTAGTCTTAGTGTCTGAGTACAAAAGCCACTCTAGGCTATCTTTGTAAATCAACAAGATCTTGACCAGTGACTATTGTTCCATGTCCCCTATGGTTCCTTTGGACAAACTTATATTTATACCAAATTGTGAATTTCTGTCTCAGATTAATGAAAGCAGCTTTGTTTGATCTATGAAGTTGTATTTTGCTTTATGATCTCAGATTTAGGGATTTTAGGTAGAAAGATTTAATCTAGTATTACCTTGCAAATTTATATTTTCCAGACTCTCTCCATCACCCATTGAATTTGTCCCCTAGCACTCTTAAAACAAATCAGAATATAGAATTTCCTTTTTAAGGCTTGCAACCTTGGAGCTAGCATGCACTAGTTCCAAAGAGATATGGATTGTGCCAGTGACGGGCACCTTCTCTACATGTTCAATCGACCCCCTTGGGACTGATTTCCCAAAGGAACCATTTCAAGTGATTGAAAGTCGGATCCATTAACTTGCAACAACTATTCTGGACAGACAGAACTTTCAAACAATTCCCTTGCTTGGCAACTTATAAATAGTACTATATAATGCCACACACCAAGGAGACATGCAACAATCCTTCCATTTTTATCTTGCTATATTGAGAAAATGATCAGCAAAACATAGAGACTCTTCAAACATGAAATCCAAACTTACATTTCCAGAGCACAGTTTTGCCAAGATACAACCGAGGGACCAGATGTCAATTTTTTGATCATATGGCAGGCCCAAAATGACTTCTGGTGCACGATAAGAGCGTGACTGTACATACGAACATAAGTGATCTGTTTGAAAGCAACTGCTCCCAAGATCTATAACTTTTATTTCACACCGACTGTAACTTTTTACAAGAATGTTTTCAGGCTTCAGATCACAGTGGTCGCTCTGTCCATAAACCGGCCGGTTTAGGGCCAGATTTTGGACACAGGAGGGAGCTGACCGGGTTTATTAGGCCGGTTCGGACCGGCCAGCTATCTAACCGGCCGGTTTGACCGGTAACCGGTTTTTGTGGCCGGTTTTTAAAACTATGGTTCTGAGCTGTGTTAGATTTGGCACCGCAGGATGGGACATATGTATCATGGAGCCTTGAGGACATTGCGGGAGATCACTACAGGTGTGCCAGATTTCAGTACTGATCACTTTGATACTTGCAGAGGTTGTGTGATGGGCAAGTTTGCCAAATCCCCTTTTCCCAGCAGTGACAGCAGAGCGACGGGGATACTTGATTTGATTCATTCCGATGTGAGCGGTCGGATGTCTCATGTTTCCTTGAGTGGATATGAGTACTATGTTTTATTCATTGATGATCACTCCAGGAGGACCTGGATTTATTTTTTGAAGACCAAGAGTGAGGTCTTCAAGCGGTTTCAGGAGTTCAGAGCTCTTGTGGAGACTCAGACAGGTCGAAAGATCAAGTCCTTGAGGTCGGACAATGGAGGAGAGTACACCCTTGGAGAATTTGTTGACTATTATGCGAAGGCAGGCATTAGGAGGGAGTTTATTGTTCCTTACAACCCCCAGTAGAACGGGGTTGCAGAGAGGAAGAACAGATCCATCATAGGGGCTGCCAAAGCCATGTTACATGATCAGGGGTTGCCATTGTTCTTGTGGGTAGAGGCCTGCAACACAGCTGTTTACTTGCAGAACAGGAGTCCGCATCGTGCCTTGGGGCACATGACTCCGGAGGAGGCTTTCTCTGGGAAGAAGCCTGATCTTGGTCATCTTCATATCTTTGGATGCATTACATACTCCTATATACCCAAGGAGAAGAGGACCAAACTAGAGCCCACCGCAGAGAAGGGTATCTTTGTGGGCTACAGTGAGACCTCAAAGGCCTTTCGGATTTACATCCCTGCACAGAGGAGAGTTGTTGTCAGACGGGATGTGAAGTTCGAGGAGGACAGGGCCTTTAGGAGGTCACGGGAGTTAGAGTATCTGGATCAACCAGACCCTCAGCAGCAGTTGAGTCAGTCGCAGGGATCCAGTGGGCAGGGATCAGGAGGTACATCTATGAGGATGTCAGGTCCGTCAGTGAGCAGTGGCTCATCGAGCCAGAGGGGTGGTGCTCCGGGCAGCATGCAGAGCAGTTCACGGAGCAGTTCACTAGGGAGTCCACTGATGGACAGTTCACACGGTACCTTAGCTTCTACAGGTTCAGGTGCAGGCACGAGGACAGCAGACAGACAGTCAAGAGTTCAGGCTACTGATGATGATGAGGAGGAGGAGTTTCATTCTCCGGTGGGAGAAGTGCGCTCAGGGAAGAGGAAGCCCAAGTGGCTTCAGGACACCTTGAGAGATGCCACATCTGTTGCTGAGCCGAAGAGGCCGGTCAGAGAGAGTAGACCACCTGAGAGGTTTTGTAGCTATATGGCGATGGTTACCAGCATCCTTGACTCTGAGCCTTCTAGCTATGAGGAGGCAGCTAGCCAGCAGGTCTGGAGAGAGGCCATGCAGGAGGAGTATTCTTCTATCATGAAGAATGATGTTTGGGAGGTGGTGCCGAGGCCTGAGGGCAAATCCGTGGTTACTTCCAGATGGCTTTACAAGTTAAAGCATGCTACAGATGGCAGCATTGAGAAATTCAAAGCGAGGTTTGTGGCTAGAGGGTTTTCCCAGGTAGAGGGAGTTGATTATGAGGAGACCTTTGCTCCCGTGGCTCGATATACTTCGATCCGCTCCATTATATCGATAGCAGCAGAGATGGGTTGGAAGATCCACCAGATGGATGTGAAGACCGCATTTCTCAATGGCTTCATACAAGAGGAGGTGTACATTGAGCAGCCACAGGGCTTTGAGGTGCATGGGAAGGAGTCCCATGTGTGCAGATTGAAGAAGGCCCTTTATGGCCTGAAGCAAGCTCCCAGAGCTTGGTACTCCAAGATAGATGCATACTTGCAGGGGATGGGTTTCACAAAGAGTGAGGCAGATCCGAACCTTTACTTTATTGTGATTGGTGAGGAGCCTCTCATTCTGGTGTTGTATGTGGATGACTTGATCATTACAGGTGCAGAGAGACTCATAGAGCACTGCAAGAGAGATCTTGCGGCGGAGTTTGAGATGAAGGACATCGGCTTGATGCATTACTTTTTGGGTTTGGAGGTGTGGCAGGAGGAGGGGCATTTCTTCCTGGGGCAGGGGAAGTATATTGTGGACATCCTTAGTAGATTCCACATGGAGGATTGTAGACCCATGTCGACACCGATGATCACCAACTGGAAGAAGCTTCATGCTTCAGATTCCGAGTTGGTGGATCCCACATTGTACAGGCAGCTGATTGGTTCCTTGATGTATTTGGTCAACACTAGACCAGATATCTGTTTTGCAGTCAACACGATGAGTCAGTTTATGTGTGAGCCTAGGAAGGTTCACTGGGTGGCTGCAAAACACATTTTGCGGTACTTGCAGGGGACAGTGGATTATGGTCTGGACTACAGGCAGGGAGATGGAGTGAGATTGGCAGGATACACTAATTCTGATTGGGCAGGTTGTGCTTCTGATAGGAAGAGCACTTCAAGGTGTTGTTTTGGGTTGGGTTCAGCAGTAGTGTCATGGTTCAGCCGGAAGCAGCAGTCAGTAGCACTGAGTTCAGCGGAAGCAGAGTATATGGCAGCCAGTCTAGCTAATTGTGAGGCTATCTGGCTTCGCAAGATGTTGTTTGGCTTATTTGGTCAGCCGTTGAGACCTTCAGTGATTTACTGTGATAATCAGAGTTGCATTAAACTCACGGAGAATCCAGTATTTCATGACAGGTCAAAGCATATCGGGATCAGATATCATTTCATCAGAGACTATGTTCAAAAGGGAGCTGTGAAGCTTGAGTATATTTCCACTGATGAGCAGGTTGCAGATATCCTTACCAAAGCCTTACCACGGGGCAAGCATGTCTACCTCAGAGACAGGATGGGTGTGGTGAGGAACACCTTCCTCGGTAAGAGGGAGTGTTGAAATTTGGTACCGGAGGACAGGTGGTTCCCTTAGGCTTTGATCTTTGGCCTAGGGAAAAGTGTCCAAAAGAATTTAATTTTTCTCCTAAAGTGACTTTATAATTTTATAAAGTTAAATCTAATTTAAAAGTGACTTTAAGTGATAAAGTTACTAGGTCTAATTTTAAAATGACTTTTATAAAGTCAATGAAAAATTAGAAAGGAAAAGTGACTTTGGAAATAAATGACTAAGTGGGTCTTTATTAAAGTGGGGTGAATTAAAAAATAGAAAGTGAGATTTAAATGAGCATTTAATCTCAGCCATTGATCTAAATCTATTTCAGCCATTGGATTTAGAGATCACCCAAAAGTCACTTGAATCACCCAAAAGTCACTTGGAGTTATATTAAAGGAGGAAAGGGAGGAAAAGGTCATTCATTCTTTCATGAGCAGATTGGGAGAAGGAGAGCAAGAGACCAAGAGAGATTTCTGAGCAGGGAGGAGAAGGAGACAGCAGCTTGGCACACATTCCAAGGCAGCAGTTGAGCAGATTTGTACAGCTGATTCAGCACATAGTGAAAGGCAGATTTTTGCACAAAAATCGAGGAGCAGTTTGCTGATTTTTCTGCACACAAAACGGAGGCCGTACAGCATTTATTGCTGTCCTGTTTGCTATAATTTCCAGATTGCTGTGAGGCACGGGAAAGGAGATAAGTTGTAAATTTGCTTGCTGATTTTTTGCTGAATAATTCTCACTGTAAAAAGGCAATTTTCAGAAATAAAGAAGAGCTCTCAAACTGGTTTTCCCCAAGAGTTGTAGGGGGTTTTTCCAGGGTCAAGTTGACCAAAAATATCAGTGTTTTAATGGTTGTTTTTTATTGCTGATTTTTAATTCTGCAATTTCCAGCATTCTGAAAAATTTCCAAAATTTGTGTTTTCAGCAATATTTATTTTTTTCAGTCTGTTAAATGTATGGTTATGGGAATGGGCATTTAACTACATGGGAGAAATAAGGAGAAACTGAAAACCGGGGTGGGAAAACAGAAATTTCTACAACACATGTGGTAGGTATCCTTGTGAATTAGGGTCCTTTCACCTTTGCTTGAGAGAGAGTCTTCTTTGCTTGAGTACGAGGAATTGTAGGCCTAAGTTTCTAGCCCAAAAAAAGATGAATGTGTGATTGTGATCTTGTTGCTGATATACTCACAGACTACCCTCCTTTTCTTCACATGTGTGACTGTACTTTTCCCTAGAAACAGTCCCAAAAATTCGCTTTTCTTCCTTCTTTCCTCGCTGCACTTGGAGACCCCTTAAACTTTGTCCTTCTTCGCTTTTCCTTGACTTCTCTTGCCCATTGATTCAAAAGTGAGTGATGATTGTTACGAGGGAGTGGACAAACTCTATATATAGAGGATTGTCCCTCCTTTAGGCTGAATTGAGGCTGACTTGTTGACTGTAGGCTGACTTGGTGTTTCTTCATCATTTTTGCTACTAGGAGGCTGTCATTGCATGGAGAGGACTTGACTTTGCTTGGAGATATTTCCTTTGACTCTTATACAAATGTATACATAGTGTAACATGCCCTTAAGGGTCTTCAATAAATACATTGAATCTTTGACTTCCTAGAAGCACTTAAATATGTGCTTGACCTAATTCAATGAGCAAGAAACTCATTGATAAATAGAACAAAATAATATTTCTTTTCTTGAATAAATACAAATATCAAAAGTACATTTATGAAGACCTAACCTAGTTGCACTTTCTTCAACACTCCCTCTTAACTAGGGAGGTATTCATAAATCACTACAAGGTGTTTGGCTATTTTTCAATCTTGAAGAATTCACATAAGAGAAACCGGGTTGGCAATCCATCTATTATAGCATCATAGTAACCAACATTGTCCATAGCAAGGCCTTGACTAACAGGTCTATCTCTCATTAGATCAAAGCACAATGTTGGCGAGACCAATCACCTATAGACACTTTAGTCATTGTCTCTCAAGGTACATGCCCACTCGGGTGTTCCCTGAGTATGACCTTCTAGGACTATTCTTGTCTTGGGTTCCCAACCCTCAAAGAATATTGATCCTCTTGCCTACTCTTGTCTTGGATGCCCTACACATCCTCAAAGAGTATCAGATGCCAAATGATTACCCAATCCTCCCATTCTTTCTTCTCGAGTGAAGACAAGAATGTTGTGTCTATCTCTTCCTCTCAATTAAGGAAGATAAGCCCAAGTATCCTCTAACAAGGTACTTGTCCAAGTTCCTTTGTAATTGGGAACTTGTTATAACTCCTTCCTCGCTAGGGACTTGTCCATTCATCAACAACTTCTTCTTGGTGGGTCCTTCAACTACTTGATCTCCTTCTTTGATGTCATGAAGTCTTTTTTTTTCGGACTTCTTGGTAGGGCACTGACCATCGATCACTTTCTTTCCTGGCTTGTCATGTCATTGCTCCTCCGTGGAAAGTGTTCTTATTGATGTATGTCAAGTTCTTTTGTTATTTGGCTACTCCTTTGTCATATGTCTATGCTTTAGAATACTATCACATAGATGCTTTGTTGTACTTGCTTGTTTCCATGCTTTGATTTGGTAGCTCTTCATGACTTCATCCTGACATTGCTTCAACATTAGATAGTGCTTTTGTTGGATGGTCTCTTCATCATGACATCTTTGTAGAGTTGAATCAGCTATCTACACCTTAATATCTCCAAGGCCTTCATAGGTGTCAAGGGTCCTTTGATCTTTTTCTTCCTTTGTCAAAGTTGGCATGCCTTCTTTCGGAAGATGTCTTTAATGGATCTTGTCAGATAGTGATTCCTTATGACCATGGTGTTCTTCACATGCTTGATCTCTTTCTTTATTTGCTTCTTCTTGAGTTGTTTAGATAACAACCTTATACTTCCCCATGAGAGCACTTTCTTCTTTTCCTTCTTACTTGAACTAGTCAGCATTTCTTCTTCACATGTCTTTTAGTTAGCAATCTTGTACTCCTTAGGAGAGTATTTTCTTCTTCACTTGCTTCATGGAGTAGTCAACAACGTTATGCTCCTTATGTGAGCACTTCTCTTGTTTACTTGTAAAATGTACATGTTCTTGAGTATGTCTTCGGTGAAAGAGATCTTTTTGTACTTGATCATGTCTTAGATCTATTCCCATGACTTTAATAATATATAAGATGACATGACTTTACCTTTTATTGCATACATACCTCACCTTGATTCTGCTTTGATCATCTCGGCTTCATTTGATGGTCTTTCTTGATTGATGTAGCCCTTCTTTGCTTCATCCATTCTTGCCTACACATCATTCTTCCTTGTATTCCATGAATGGTATTCTTGTTGACACATCTACTCTTATCTATGAACCTTCTTTTGAAGATTTTTGTCATAGGATGCAAATCTCTCTTTCTTTTGATGATGGTGGCCTTCTAGGATTTATAATCATGATCACTTATTCTTTTATCATGGATGAGGCTTTATAACAGGTATGCTCCTTCTATATGAATATCTTGAGCTATATGTACACTATGCTCCTATATTCTAGAAGATATTTCTAACCATGCATTTTGTTCTATTTCTAAATGCTCCTTCTACATGAGTATTTTGAACTCTATGTACATCATGCTTCTAGATTCTAGAAGATGTTTCTAGCCATGCATTTTTATTCTATTCCTACATGCTCCTATACTACTCAAAACTTTGAAAGAAGACTTTAAGTAAAGAAGTAGACTTAGTCATAGTAGAGATCTGAAGGATCTTCCTTCTTTTGCTTCTTGTCTTCTTCTTTCACCTCTTGAGTCATGTGAGCTTCTTCCCTTTTTCTTTTGTTGTTGTTGTCCTTCTTAAGTTTTGGACAATTCCTTTTGTAGTGTCCATATTCTTGGCATCCAAAGCATTGGATTTTGGACATATCTCTATTGTTTGTTCTTCGTGGACCAAATTTGCCAAATTTTCCCTTTTTCTTGGCCATGGTTGCAAATGCTTGCTCCTTTGATCCCACATCCTCTTTTGCTTTGAGTCTAGTTTCCTCTATCTTGCATAGAGACCATAATTCACTTAGTGGGGTAGCTTCCTTCTTGGCATATATGCTTGATGTGAAGTTGCCCCAATCCTCAGGTAGAGCATTGAATACTATGGTTGTCATTTCTTTGTCAGACATGATTTCTCCCAGTTCTTGAAGTTGATCCCTCTTCTCAGAGATCTTCATGAAATATGGATCTATTCCTTCCTTTGATATCTTCATCTTATACAAATCATTTTGAAGAGATATCACTTCTCTAGCTATGCTTACCGAGAATAGCTCTATTAGCTTGTCATAGATTTCTTTTGATGTTTCAAGTTTGGAGACATAAGGAATGAGAGAGTCTTTGATGGATTCTATTAGAATCATTTGAGCTCGTCTCATCCTTATTGTACTTGGCTAAGGCTTGAGTTTGTTCCTTAGCACGGATAGTGATATTCCCTTTGATGTTTTCTAGAAGTTCATTCTCCTTGAGAAGTAAATCAGTCCTCTTCTTCCATGCAAGGAAGTTAGTGGTCGCAACCAATTTATCGTTTTCCTTGCAAAAATACACTGACGTATAATCAGAAGGGGACATATACTTACTTGATAGAGTTTGAGATGTAGTGGACTTGCTTTCTTCTTGAAGACTTGATGGCTTGCCTTCCTTGGATCTTGATGTTCTTCAAGTTGCTTTCTTCAAATGGACTTGATTGATTGCTTGATGACTTGGCTTGTAGTGCTTTTCCTTTTGAAGATGGTGTGGCTTGATGTAGGTCCCTCCTTGATTTGCTCTTCTTGTAGGTGCCTTTATACAAAAGGCTTCTCCTTTTGCTTTGTAGTCTTCTTGTAGTCCTTTCTTGTCCTTGATGAGATTGAGACTTCTTGGCTTGATGCTTCAACTTTTGTAGATGTCCTTCCTTGATGAGTGTTCTTGAGATGCCCTTTCCTTGATGTGTCACCTAAGCTCTGATACCATGTTGAAGAATCAAGGGCAATAGTGTATATTAGGATTCTTCTAGACTTGATAACAATTTGTGAAGTACTTTTACAATTTATCTTAGCTTGATCTTCTTCTTATTATTAGTGTGTTTATTTACTTCATCAAACTGCTACCAAAACATAAGAAACAAGAACACAAAATGTTGCCTCTCTTTCAGGGCCAAAACCTCTCTCTCTTAGAGAGGAAAACACTTTGGTAAGTTTCTCTTATTGAAGCTTCTTATTGATTAATGCAAAACTCTAGACCCTTGACTAGAATGTCCTCCAAGCACAAGTCAACTCCTTCCTCCTTTCTGCACTTTGTTCCCCGACACTTAGTCTTCCTTCTTCCTGCACTTTGCTCTCCGACACTTCGTCCTCCTTTTTCGTTCTTTGACTAGAGATGGACCTTGCTTATGTAAGCTCTAGATGAGATGCTTCTCTTCTATACTTCATGATGTCCTTTACTTATGGAGACACCTTTCTCTTCATCAAACGAGATTCTTCTTGAGATGTATATGTAGACTGATGTGATTGTACAGCAGCCCTAGATTCTTGCACGTGTGGTAGGTATCCTTGTGAATTAGGGTCCTTTCACCTTCGCTTGAGAGAGAGTCTTCTTCGCTTGAGTAGGAGGCCTTGTAGGCCTAAGTTTCTAGCCCAAACAAAGATGAATGTGTGAGATCTTGCTGCTGATATACCCGCAGACTGCCCTCTTTTTCTTCACACATGCGACTATACTTTACCCTAGAAATAGTCCCAAAACTTCGCTTTTCTTCCTTCTTTCTTCGCTGCACTTGGAGACCCCTTAAACTTCGTCCTTCTTTGCTTTTCCTTGAATTCTCTTGCTCGCTGATTTCAGAGGTGAGTGATGGTCGTTATGAGGGAGTGGACAACCTCTATATATATAGGATTGTCCCTCCTTTAGGCCGACTTGGTGTTTATTCATCATTTTTGCTGCTAGGAGGATGTCGTTGCATGGAGAGGACTTGACTTTGCTTGGAGATATTTCCTTTGACTCTTATACAAGTTTATACATAGTGTAACATGCCCTTAAGGGCCTTCAATAAATACATTGACTCTTTCACTTCCTAGAAGCACTTAAATATGTGCTTGACCTACTTCAATGAGAAAGAAACTCATTGATAAATATAACAAAAATAATATTTCTTTTCTTGAATAAATACAAATATCAAAAGTTCATTTATGAAGACCTAACCTAGTTACACTTTCTTCAATAGGAGAGAGCCTAGACAAAGAGAGTTGGGAATACGTGACAGCCCCTTCTTTGAGTGTTGCCACAAAGAACGAACCTTGTGGGGTTGAGGATTTTTCCCACCAGTTTTGGGTGTGCAAATCTGTGGACAACAGTGCCCATATTCATGACATCCATAGCAATGGATTTTGGACATGTCTTTATTTCCTTGAGATTTGTTACCGGTATTTTTGTTTTGAAATCTAACTATCTTCTTTCCAAATTTCTTCTTTGATCTAGTTGCAAAAGCTTGAGAGTCTTCATTGAGAGGTTGAGTATTGCTTTTAGCCTTTACTCTTGATTCCTCTAAAGTGCAAGATGCCCATAACTCTTCAAAAGTAGGAGTTTCCTTTCTAGCATAAATGCCTCCAGCAAAACCATCCCATTCTACAGGTAAAGCATTGATTACAACGGTAATCATTTCTGAATCAGATATATTAAATATTTTCACTAACACCTTGAAATTGGTCTCTAATCTTTGATATCTTCATAAAATATGAAGCTACATGTTGATTTGGGGTAGCATCGGATGTGCTCTAGCCATGAAATTTGGTGGAAAGGTTGCGGCACATGAGATCTCCAATACCCAGAAAGGGTTTGGGCAGATTCTAAACAGTTCAGGAGATATTAAAATAATTAATATTTTTAATGGAGTCCCTAGGTCTAAACTTGGGAAATTAAAATATTAATGTGGATTAATATGAAACTATGTTAGAATGGTCCAAAAGACAAGGATCAAGCCAGATCTAATCTTAGCCTTTGAGTAGGGACTTAATCTCGATCGTTGATATGTCAACGAGAAAAGTATAAGAGGAGGCTTGAGGATCACTTGGAGAGTACACCAGAGTGATCAGTCATTCTATTCTCTAGAGCGGGATTTGCTAAGAGAGATAGAATCAGTGATCAGAGTTGCAGGTGAGGGGCATTAAGTACAAAGAGACAGAGAGGCAGAGATAGTGCCAGGAGAACAGCGCAGTAGCCAGGAGAGTGACACAGTAGCAGCCAGAGCTCACGCAAGGCCACGCAGAGGCAGCCGAGAGCTGCGCAGAGCTTCAGAGAGGCCAGTTTTGCTGACGCAGAGGGCCAGAAAGCTGACGCAGGGCCTCTTAAGGCTGACGACGGACGCAGACCCATTTAGGGTGACGCAGGGCCGGCGCTGGGCAGAGAGGGGCTGACGCAGTCTAGAAAGGCAAACGTTGGGGTTTCTGGGGCAGACTGGAGTTGAGGAGCTGCCGAAAGGTGTTTCCGAGGTTTCAGCCAAGACAATTGTCTCAAACTGAGAGGTATTACTGCCAAGGAATTCTCTGTTGGGTAGGCCGGATTTGGCACCTAGATTGTACTCTGATATTGCTTAATAAGAAAACCCTCAGATAGTTGCAACGTTTTCCCACATTGGGTTTTCCGGGGACATTGGTCTAAAAATAACAGTGTCATTTGGTGTGATTGTTTCTGTTTCCTTCAGTTGTTGATCTGTAATATGTTGAGCATGCACTAGTGATTATTTTCAATATTTACATTGTAAATAACTTGTTAAGTAACAGAACAAGTAGGTAGGAATAAATCAGATAAAGTGCATGGAGGGTTTCTAACTGGTAGACATAGAAACTTCAACACTACATTGTCTTCCTTCATCATACTTCTTCGATAAAGTTGATTTCGTAAGGATACTTTGTGACTTCTTGTGTTGATACTAGATAGAGTACAAGTTCACCAAAGTATCATAAACTTCTTTGGATGTAGATAATTTTGAAACAAAGGTGATGAGATGATCTTTGATGGATTCAAAGAGAATCCTTTGAGCTCTGACTTCTCCCTTATTATACTTGGCCACTTCTTGAGCATTGTTTTTATCTGGTGCTGGAATTTTTCCTTCAACAAATTGCATGACTTCATTTTCGATAAGAACTAGATCAATCCTCTTCTTCCAAGCCTTAAAATTGGATGCACCTTCAAGCTTGTTTCCCTCCTTGCAGAAAGATGCCATTTGATCAGAAGAGTTAGACATAAAGAGTACTTACTTGAAAGTGAGAGAGAGAGAGTTGCTACAAGAGTATCTTCAATGATTTCTTCAAGAGAGAGACCTGCCACTACTACAATGGTGTCTTCAAGAGTGTTATCATCAAGCTTTTTCTTCACCTTACCTCTAATACTATGTTGGAAAAATCAAATGCAATCTAGTTTAACACTTAATTCCTCTTCTTCTTGATAATTGCTTGTGAATATTAGATGTCTTATCATTATTTCTTATGTCTTCTTCATCAAGCAATTATACAATTCTTCAAAATAGAGATCACAAAAAGACATCAGAAATTAGGCTGGTTGCCAAGGCAAAACCCAACAATCATTTCCTTATAGAATCAGATCAAAATGAGAGATATCCAAACCAAGAACAAGACCAAACTGCCACCACGATACCAAGTCACCTCCGAAGTCAAAGTCAACGCTGGTCAAACTTCTTCAAATCTGATCAAACTTATGAAAAAATCAGTCTTGCAACCAGGACCGAATTTCGGCCTACACCCACCTCAGAAAATATTGATTCTTTACCACAGAAATCAGACCTTTCACACATGCGATCTGCAGAAGTCAATGTTCGGTCAACGAGAGAATATTCTTTCTAATTTTGACTTGTCTTCTCTGCCCTTTAACTACTTGGCTTCTTTTACTCCTTCAAATGCTTCAGATGTACTTATTGTTTTTTTTAATGAATGAGCTCCAAGTAGGTCGAACTTGTCCCTTATATATAGCTGTCCAAGAAGGTCGAATTGATGCCACTTGGAGGGATAGGCCAACTTGTCCAAGGACTTGGTCATCTTGTGCGCTTATGACTCAAAATAAGATTTGAATTCTTTTTCTTATAAATGTCCAAATGGGACATGACTCAAATAAATTTTCTTTTGACTCAAAATTCTTTTTGACTCTTTTTGACTCTAAGCATGAAGAACATGCTTTGACAAAAATATAATATATATAGTTACATCACTAATAAATTTATATTATGAAGACCAAACCTAGTTACAAATCCAACAGGGTGCTTGGCTAATAAATCTAGGCCAAGAAGTAGCACCACAAAAGGAGCGTGGATGGCCATGTGCCTTCGTGGATTTGAGTTATAACTAACTAGCAAGAGGATGTACCTTCTCTCACACATCTAACATCATCTGTGAGCCTGGCTATTGAGTTTGTACCACATTTTGTGCCCTTAATCATTGAAATTGTTTGGAAAATGGAGGCGATGAGCCTAGTGGTGCAAGAACTAGAAAGGTTAAAGGGAAATAGTCTGAAGACCAAGAGTATAAGAGAGGTAGATCCAAGTAAGCTAAAAGTATTCTCCATAAATGGCATCCTTGACAGCCTATTGATCTCCTTTACTCATAGGAGGAGGAAGCTTGGGGCATCTAAAGAGTACATGAAGGGAAGGAAGTGCTCAATGTAAATGTAAATGGACTGAAGGAGCAACTCAACATTTTACTCTTTGATTACAACAATTTAATGGGATGTCCTAGATATTTTAGGATTTTCATGATCCATGATTCACATTTAACGTGTGCACCCACAAACCATTTTTATAAGAAAAGTAAGTCTTATCATGTAAACGAGGCAAAATAAATGATGTTTGCATTCTTAAGTCCGTTATCTATCCATCTTGCATCAACGTAATTGAAAATAAAAAACCTCCATCCATTGCCATTTTCCCCAAGTCCTATATGAGATTTTAAGGTATTCAACCATACCTTGTGCCAAAACCTTGAATATAACAGATGTAATACAGAATGTTCTGCCCCTCCTACATAAACATCAACAGGACTCCAGTACCTTCGAAATTGGAAAAAGTACCATTCCAAAGTGAGTAAATAAAAAGTCATGCATGCATCAAAATCATAGAAGAATGATCAACTAGGTCTATCCTTATTAGGAAAAGTATCGCCTTTACAGTTGCACACAGTAGTTGAAAACCTGGAGGCTCCAAAGGATCAGCTCTGAATTTAGGACACAGGACACTCTTACCTCTCCTTTGATTCATCAACCAAAGCTTGAGAATTTTTTGGGTCCATAAATCTCAAGTAGTACCTGTGAGCCAAGAAAAAATGGACATGTCTATAGTGAAAAAGAAGAAAAATTCCATCACAACACCACAAAGACAACATACATATATAAATTTTAGAACAATACAAAATCTAAACCCAAAACATTGTTTACTCCTATGTCGAATAGCAAACATGATAGTCTTTTCAACAAGTGGATTTTGGAAAAAATTATTGACTCATACATAAAAATTACTATGAAGAAAATCATGCACAAGAAAATTATCATGCAGAAAAATACATGTGATATAACCACATGGTCTTTCCCTATAGTCCACATAATGTAACTACCCAACTCAATCAATCATTCACCATTTTCTAGTAGACAATGTCATAACTTTGCTGTCAAAAGCACTAGAGGCCTATATATTAACCCTATAACCTATGAGTTAACTAGACATGCATCCACTAGCCTATGGTTGAATGGTAAAGAAGGGGCCCTTACTATGAGGAGACCATGGTTCGAGTCTTGTAGACAAATTCGCTGCCATTCTCTCATGTGGTACTACTACTAACAAATAAAAAAATATCAAATTTGCACCGTTCACATGTGAAGATATACCCTAATATGCACTACTAAAGAGTTCAAGGGAAAGAATCATAATACATTGTAATTGCCTACAAAAGTTAAACTAAAAGTGCACTCGCGCATTTCTTGAAATTCTCAAATTTTAATCATCATGATATCCCATGTGATGTATGAGGAAACTCCAAGGTGGGGTTTATAATATCTATGTGTCAAAGGATACTGGCTCTAAACTGCTGTAGCAGCCATGTATCACTGGAAAACACAGATTTCTAATAAATCTGCCCAAAAACAGCCCAATAAACCACAGATCTACTCTCTAACAACTGAAAAACATAAAGATTTGACAAATTTGCTCTCAAGCAGCTCTAAAACAATCACATCTGCTATCATCCAGCACAAAAACAGCTAATTTCTACTTGGATCTTTTGGAAAACAATAATTCAGATACCAATTCTTCCAGATCTGCAAAAATAGCCAAGAACAGACATGTCTGCACCAAAATCTTCTGAATTGACAAAAAATTTAAAAAATTTCACTGGAGAACAATTAAATATGGCCATACAGGTCCAAATTTATGCTGAGGACCTTCCTGGCAACATTCGAACAGTGTTGGTGTCTGCAATCTTTATGCTCTACAGTACCAGGGATGCTACGTAGCTGAATTCACCATTCATACGATTCAATTTGGCTATATGACAGCTTAGTGCAGCTCTTGTATGACAGTTGTGCAGCTCACATGTAGCTGTTGTACAGTTGTGCAGCTAAGTCTGTACACTTGAACCTGGCTCTAAACCAGAAGTTTTTAAAACCTGGCTTTTAAAATCAAAATTCAGTCGATCCTGCCATTGAATGACCCAAAACCCTTTTATCTCTTTGACATGTCATGCAAGCAATCCCTCAATTTGTCTTTGTCAACAATAGTCCCTAGTGTTGAATGGTGTTTTCATTGATGCCAACATCAAGTTTTGAACACTCTTAATATTCGTCTATGGATTGCATTGATTGGAAGCTCCAATGGTCAAGAATCCCTAGAAGGATGAGAAGCTCCTGTGGTGTAGTCATGATGCCCCGCTATGATGAAGAATTTGGATATGAATATCAGTGATTTTGCAAGTGAGACCATCATCAGTTGATTGTCCTTATTGTGCCAATTCCAACAATAGGTGGAACACCTCATAACTCCTCAAGGATGAGGAGATATTGTTAAGTTATGGTATGTTCTATGCTTATAACAGTTTACTTCTTTTTCTTATTATATTCCACCAATTAGCAATCAAATGTACATAAAGTAAAGTGCAGATAGAACATTAAACGATCGACAGAAAACAAGCCAAGACAAGAGACACAAGATGTGGCGGCTAGCCAGGGACAAACCCCACAATGTGTGGGGAAACCCTTTGATCAAATCTTCTTTTATCTTCAATAATTCAGCAAAGAGAAATAGTACAATAAATCTGATTCATATCAGCAGTAGCAAACCCTAGATCAGCAGCATCAGCATTAGCGGCTTCATTATCAAACTAGGGCAGACGATATCTCACAAACCGACCGTCGGATTGACTTCATTCCACCACCAAAAGTTTCAGCTTCCAGAGGAGGTTCAGATGAACCTATAGCGCAGTTCAGATGAGGAGATCTTCTAGGCCACGCAAGTCAATCTTTACTTCTGCAGTTGCAGCTTCAGTTTCAGCAGTTTCCGACTTCAAACTAGGGCAGTCGATATCTTGCAAACCGTTCGTCGGATTGACTTCATTCCACCACCAAAAGTTGCGGCTTTCAAAGGAGATTCATATGAACCTACAGCGCAGTTCCAAAGAGGAGATCTTCTAGGCCACGCAAGTCAATCTTTACTTCTGCAGTTGCAGCTTCAAATTGAAGAGCTTCCGGCTTCACATGTGTGAGAGAGAGAGACTCATTTCAGAGCAGTAGAGAAGAGACTCATATCTGCGCAGTAGAGAGAAAGAGATGTGATGAGATGAGTGAGTATAAATGAGGAAAAGTCCTCTTATATTTATACACAACGTTGGTGGGTGAATAGATGCGACTGTTGGGCTTCTGAGCCTACATGAGTTGTAGGTCGGCTTGATAATAATTCCATAATCAAAATAAATTCATATCTCCATGAATATTTATCGGAATTGGATGATATTTATATCAATCCTACACCTCTCGACGAGAGGAATCTAATAAAAATATTATCAGCCATGAATAAGATGACCCACATGAAGTTTTGCCCTGGTTGCCAATTTTAACAGATATGGCTGATCTAAGTTAATGCCCCGAAAGTGTGGTCATGATGCCCAAATAAAATGAAAAGGTAGCCTCATTATTGGTCAAAGGTTCAGAATATTGGATTAATTATGTGGATCTTGGTTGTTATGGATTGCTGTCCAAGTCAGCCCTGTATAAGGAGTAAAATAAATATTAAATTTAATAATGGTCAAGTCGCTTGTTGATAGTACGGTTTTAAAGCCATTTTAAAAAAAGAGAGAATTTTATAATATCTTGTGTAAAGTAGACCCAGCCCTAGCTCTAGCCTTGGGCTATAAATAGAAGGCATGTTAGCTCAATTGGGTCATCAATTCAGTTATCAAATAAATTGCTCATATATGGTGATCAATGGTCTAGTCTGGTGAATGGGCACATAGTGAAGTTTCATTTATTTCTTTTGTTCACGGACAAGGCACAATAAGTAGACTGGACGAGCACCCGTGTGACCGAACACTTGAAAACAATGAAGAATATCTCTAATCTTTGTGGTTGATATAATTTGTTCTAGTTCAAAATATCTCGTAGCAATCAACCCTATGCCATGGATTGTATACGGTTACACACATACCGTGTGTTCAGAGGCTAAAGAATTTATCTATTCAATGAAACATTGAGGAACAGTTTGGATCAATGATCTATAGTTTTATGATTGAATCTTAAGTT